>NW_026847549.1:180325623-180657268 GCF_025583915.1 Anolis sagrei ordinatus
ACTGGCCAAGATCTTCAGGGATTGGGGCCTCCCAGCTGCAGACCTCTTCACGTCGCCGCAAAACGCTCAGCTCCCTCAGTTCGGTGCTCGGCTTGCTCGGAACACGGTACCAGGGTGTCTCGGAGACGTGTTCCTGTTGGACTGGTCGAGGCATCTGCTCTACCTCTTCCCTCCCTTCCCGCTCATTCCGAGGGTGATCGAGAGGATCCAGTCAGCGCAAACGAACTGCATCTTGATAGCGCCGGAGTGACCACGACAACCGTGGTTCTCGGTCCTTCTTCAGTTATCCGAGGGACGGATGAGGCGCCTTCCACTTCGGCAGGATCTACTCTCCCGGGAAGACGGTCAGCTTCTCCACCCCGACCTCGCTTCTCTGCATCTTTCGGCGTGGAGGATCCGGTCCTGAGGTCCCTGTGTCCAGGAGTTCTTCCAATCCTGGAGGCAGCTCACAAGCCAGCGACCAAAAAGTGCTACATGGCGTGCCTCAACCGCTTCCAGGCCTTCCTCTCTGAGAAGGGCCTAGACGATCACCGACCGTCGGTACCGTCAATTCTCTCGTTCTTGCTGCACCTTACCGAATGAGGTTTGTCGCTATCGTCACTCAAGTCTCACCTGGCAGCCATATCTTGGCAACTTCAACGGACAGGAGAAGCTTCCTTATTTAGGGAGAGCTCCGTGAGATCTTTCCTGCGAGGTTTCAACAACCTGCACCCCCCGGTCCGTTCTCCGACTCCGGGTTGGGACCTCGACCTCGTGCTGGCTCGGCTCGCACAACCGCCTTTCGAGCCATTGACGTCGATTGAACCTTCCTGGCCTTCCTGGTCGCTATCACCTCAGCCCGTAGGCCGTCGGAATTTGCGGCATTGCGGGTGGACGAACCGTATTTTGTTGTCCACGAGGACAGGGCAGTTCTCCGCACAGACGTGACTTTCCTCCCTAAAGTCGTGTCCCCCTTCCATGTTAATGAAGACATTGTCCTTCCCTCGTTGTGTCAATCTCCCTCTATCCCGGGGGAAAAAAGACTTCATATGCTCGATGTGCGGAGAGCATTACTGTGTTATAGGGACAGGACTGCTCAGTCTCGGAGGACTCAGAGACTTTTTGTTGCGTATGCCCTGGATAAGGTGGGCTTGCCGATCACGGCGCAACGTTTGTCTCACTGGATCACCTCGACCATCGAGCTTTGTTACCAGCTGGCTCGACAACAACCGCCCTCGGTTGTCCGGGCTTGGTCAACCAGGGCTATGGCGGCATCGACAGCCTTCCTCAAGGGGATTCCCCTGGACGCTATTTGTAAGGCGGCCGTCTGGAAGAATCCTCAGACTTTTGTGTCACATTATAGACTGAATACCAGGTATACACCTGATATGGCCTTTGGGAGAGCGATTTTGGGATCGTGCCCACCGTGAAACCTTGCAAGTTTTCCGTGTTGTTTGTCGGTACCATGGACCTCCTCGGTACCGTATATTGTTGTGAATGTTATTACCATGCCTTTTACTTGAACATAACTGTTTACCGGTGCTGGTGAATGTAATTGCACCTTCACACTTGATGCCTTTACTGCCTGAGGCGCAGGCAACCTTGCATTATGGCCTAGTGGGCTCATTACGGGTAGTGCTTTGTGTCGCTATCGACACCTTTACTTTACAAATGTGTTTTGCACTTGTTGATAAAACTGTTTTGTGTAACTACTTAATGTGCCCTCATTGCAATGAGTGTCCTCAACAATGACCGTGTTGTCATTTCCAAGGGTCAAAAGTTTATGTTAATGGTTTAAGAATGCCCTCATTTATTGAGTGTCTTTCACTGTAGATTGGTCACCCTCACGTGGCCGGGAGGATCACGTACTCCCATAAGCTTCATGCACTGTGCCCTTCTTCGGAAGTGATTACAATCTTTGTTGGTAACTGTTTGCACTTAATAAAATTGTTTGGCCTTGACTTGAATAGTCGGTTTGCCTTCTTCCCGCCTCTGGGACCTGAGCTTGCTAGTCTCCACAAGTGTGCATTCGCAGAGACCACGAAGAAAAATGGTAGGTTACATACCTGTGACCATCTTTCTTCGAGTGGTGCTCTGCGAATTCACACTAACCCGCCCAGCCTCCCCTCTAAGCAAACCTCCAATTTCTCGCTACCGTAGCGGCGTAGGAATTGGATCGGTGTGCGCGGGGCGCCCTTTTATCCCCTGCCGGGGCTGGGCGGGGTTACCGCCAAAACTTGAAAAGTTTTAAAATGTAGAAGTTTCCGTTGGAGCCCGCGCAGGCGCAGTCTCTCCACAAGTGTGAATTCGCAGAGCACCACTCGAGGAAAGATGGTCACAGGTATGTAACCTACCATTCTTAATTTAAGGCATTGGCATGCTGGTTGATATCTGAACAGAGGATGGGCTGGAGATGTCACTGCCTTGGTCCTTTCATTATTGGCTGCTACTTGCTGGAGGATGTCAGGTAGTGCAATACCAGCTAAACAGTATAATTTCTCCAGTAGTGGTGGGCGGAAACATCCTGTGATAATGTGGCAGCCACTACTAATGATATACAAAAGATTTTTTTCAACCTATTTTGCTCTCACCCTCAATTATATTACTTTTTCTGATATTGTTGCAGAATGCAATTGCAGAATGCAATTCTTAGTTCTTCCACTTCCTTAATAGTACTAGAACTGGTCTTTGCCCTATTTTAACATAGACTTGGGGTCACGAGGACCTCTGTGATCATTTCCTACAAAGAGGCGTGGATACATACAGCCTCACTTACAATCTCAGTGTCTGTCACAGAGGCAGTCTATAATTAAATCATGATACTGTATAATACTGAAAGTTATGCTGCCCGAACTGAGGCAGCTGTCAGGGTTTGTACCTTTTATTAGCACTCTTGGCATGCACAACTTGAGTTTCTCTAACCACAAACTGGTTCAAGGGGTGTATATTTACATTTTCTGTTTCTTGCAGTGTTAGTTAATGTTTTAAGTGGGAGCCAAAAGAGCCAAAAGTAGTTTAGAAGAAAAGATAGAATATATAGCTAGATAATAACACATTGATGTAATATCATTCAGTCAGAACATTATTATTAAAATTATTAATGAATCATGTACTGAGATACAAAGAATTTGTGATCTGATTGATTCAACCAGTTAAGGCAGAATGTCTTCAAGCATGATCCATTTGAGCTCAGTTCTGCCAATGATTATTTGACAATTTGTAGTAGCCATCTATCAGTTATATCTGGTAATAGGCATGTTCTATAGAAACTATGGGCTGCAAAAATGCAAATAAATACATATGACAGCAAGTTAAGGCTTAACTATAACTTGAAACTAGAATGACTAAACTGAGGCTATCATGCATTGGACATATCATGAGATTGGGTTGTTGTAGGTTTTTCCGGGCTATATGGCCATGTTCTAGAGGCAATTTTTCTCCTGACGTTTCGCCTGCATCTATGGCAAGCATCCTCAGAGGTAATGAGGTCATGAGATTATTTGTCTCCTTGGAAAAGATGATGATGCTTGCTCATGTGAGAGGCAGTAAAATGGATTTAATAAAGGAAGCCATAGCCCTAAATCAGGAGCCACAGGAGACGCAGCGGATTAAATCACTGAGTTGCTGAATTTGCTGACCGACGATTTGAATCTGGGGAGTAGGGTGGGCTTCTCACTGTTATCCCCAGCTTCTGCCAACCTAGCAGTTAGAAAACATGCGAATATGAGTAGATCGATAGGTATCGCTCCAGCAGGAAAGTAACAGTGTTCCATGCAGTCATTTTGTCCTAGGAGGTGTCTACAGACAATGCTGGCTCTTTGGCTTAGAAATGGAGATGAGCACCAGAGTCGGACACAACTAGACTTAATGTCAAGGGGAAAGCTTTGCCTTTACCTTTAGCCCTAAATCAGACTTGAGCAAGCATTAAAAGTTGGAGACTGAGGCTCTAAAAAAAAATCTTCATTCCTAGTGTTGATCTAAGTGGAAGTCCGCTTGAAGACACATACCAAAAACAAATAGGCATGCCATTTATATTATATACATAGATAATATTTTAAGACAGAAATAGAAACTTCAGCTCACCACATGCTGAAGAGATTGGATCAAGAAGCCTAAGGAGTCTTTACTCCAATGTAAAGTCGTTAGAATCAGGCTATCCTTTAATTATACAATGCTTCATATTCATCACAAACAGCCTTTGTTCAGTCAGACTTTATGTACTCTTCCATTAAGGAATGGAGCAAAAACTCATTCTCACAACACTGACCACAGGATATACTGTCCACAAGTTCACAGTTGGCCACACCCATTTGAACTGGTGAAGTGTGCCCTGAAGCTTACTTTGCAGGTCATCATAACTGTCACATGCTAATTTACTCATCATTGGTAGATCATGATAAACCATTTCCACAGTCTCTGCTTAGACAAAAAGACAACTGGAGCTGATGGCATCCATAAGCTGATGACAACAAAGTTAACTCTGAGGACTTCATGTTTCTTAGAAGCATTAAGCAACACAGAGTATGGTAAAGAACCTTGCAAAGAGTCCAAAGTGTACATGCTGTGGAGTCAAGGAGAAATACCCCAGCACCAGCCTCTAGAGATGACTGTTCAGATGTTGTTGGAGCTACTGACGGTCAGTGACCCACACAACATCATATAGTTCATTCAGAAGGTACAATGTTAAATGGGACTAAAATCTCTAGAAGACGAAAAATACAAAAAGAGTGCAATCTCCCATCTCTCTTCCATCAAAGAGCTATGAGATGATCAAAGCAGACATGGGCCCCTTCCACACAGCTGAATAAAATCTCACGTTATCTACTTGAAACTGGAAATTATGGCAGTGTGTTCTCAGATAACCCAGTTCAAAGCAGATATTGTGGGATTTTCTGCCTTGATATTTTGGATTATATGGTTGTGTAGAAGGTCCCTCAGTGTGAAAAACAGTCTATGTAGATAAAACTCTGATTCATCCAAATGTGGCCAGCAACCACTTATTTGAGTATCATGTCCAGGAAGGTGATATTAGTAACGGGTTGTCTAGATCTGGGTCCAAAGAATATTTTTCAGGGGTGACTGACCCTCTTTGTGAAAATGTAACCACCTCCTGGACCCAGTTAAATGTTAGACATAATAAACCAAGAGGCAGAATGGGTAACCACACCACATTTTTAAGCACATTGTTTGTATCCTCAGGCCCTAAAACCTTAATATCATTTGGGACCAAGTGGTGCTCTAGATACCTCAACTAATTAACTTACAGGTTATCTCAAAAGTCTTGATACATAGGAAAAAATAACAAACTCATATTATATGTTATATTACATTTATACTATATTTTAGAGTTCTGATATTTTTAAAGTTGTATATAGAGAGAATAATTGACTTGGAAGTGATCTCATGGGCCATCCAGCCCTGCCAAGAAACAGGAAAATAAAGGACTTTTGTCCCAAGAATATTATAGAATTGTGCTAAAGGACCCAGAAAATGCTTATAAAGAAAATATGTTGTTCGATATGGATAAATGAAATCTCAGATATCTGTCCTGGTGATACAGGGGTCGTACTGTGCATGGTTTTAAAAAGCTATCCGAGCTGTTTTGTTTGAGCTGTTCAATGTGTTTAGATAGGTTCATAATTAATACTTTCAGACATGCAACACATAGAGATGATTTTGTAAATATTTTGAAAATTTTTGTAATGAATATTTTGTAAATTAGGTACAATTTCACATTTTCCCTAGGTACATTGACTTCAGATCATAACATATAGGAGCAGTTTTGTCTTCAAAATGTCTCACAGAAGGGTTACAGAGTGCAATCAAGGATTCCACAATTGACAGTTGACAAAAGACCACAAATCATGCAAAATAAATCCACTCAATGACATTGTAAGGATGTAACAGCAGTGGAGAAAAATTCCTTTTCTCCCCTTCCATAAGAGAGTTCACTCAATCATGAGCTCTTATATCAAGTTGGACATGCTAGAAGGTATCTTCTGCTTTCATTGTAGATGTCTTCTAAACTACAGCATCAATCAGAACTATACCACAAGCTCTGATCAATAGGAGAGGTCACTCGGGAACAAGTATGTCAACCACACAGGTGATCTCTGCATTCACTTTCTGCTGCCTCAGCATTACACAGCTTCAAGACTGTACAGGAAATCAATGGCTGACACTGTACTCCTATGGAACCTATTCAGGTTCTCACTGGGTTCCATGTTACCATATATATACTCATATATACTTTATATACTCGTGTACAGGAGCCCCCAGTTGCGCATTGGGTTAAATACTTGTGCCAGCAGGACTACTGCCCAAAAGATCAGCGGTTTTAATCTGGGGAGCAGGGTGAGCTCCTGTCTGTCAGCTCCAGCTTCCCATGTGAGGACGTGAAAGAAGCCTTCCACAGGATGGTAAAACATCCAGGTGTCCCCTGGGCAACATCCTTGCAGACAGCCAATTCTCTTATACCAGAAGCAACTTGCAGTTTCTCAAGTCACTCCTGACATGGAAAAAACTCATGTATAAATCGTTCTCATGTATAAGTCAAGAGTAGGTTATGAAGGCCAAAATTATGGATTTTGATATGACCTTTGGATGATACAAGGATCATTTCATGGAGATGGGAAAACACCAATATCAATTCAAGGGACCAGCTGCCCCTTGCCACTGCCATCATTTCCCTAACAAAGCATTCAAATATCTAATGTTGAGAAGTGCTGGGAGTTGCAGTCCAGAACCTCTGAAAGGATGTGTTTTTCCTCATCTCAATTGTATCAGATGTCAGGTTACATTAGGAAACCCAATGTCCTAAAACTACTTTAACGGATCATTCTTTTCACAGGATAAGGTTTGAAGTTCAGATCAAGATCCCAACAGTTTTATATCTGCCATAAAAACATTTCTGCTTACTTTTTCAAACTGTAGAAACAGTAGACTTAACCTGCCCCAAAACACATGGGTCTCAGGAGCAACAGTTGATAAATCGTGTATTATTATGTAAAGCATTAGCAACTTCAAAATATCAGAAATATGGTTTAACCCACACTAGAAAGATTTTCAATATGCTTCCCTTTCTTTTATCAGAAAGTTTGTTTCTACATAGTTTCCCCCAAAAAGCAAAAAAAAAAAAAAAAACCCTTTAGAAAATCTAGATATACAACTTACCCTTCACAGATGCTGAGTAGGTTGAAATGATGCAAGGGAAAAGCACAGTAAGAAGAATCATCCCTGGCTCTTTTAAACTGTAAACTTCAATACTATGAAATACTGTTAGGCTATTGAGAAGTGAACTGCTCAGACTGGAGTGAAGTCTGAAAGAGGGCTTCTCAATCTGTCACAGTAATGTTTATCTAGATGTAGTAAGGGTCAGATTCCAAACTCCAAACTTGAGTACTAAGTTCATTGAAGGTCTTTGCAGTTAATTATTAAGGACTGCATGACATTCAGAAGTGTCATTGTTCTCCTTAGCTTTCATTAATATAGACTAAAACTCAGGGCAATACATGGTGACCTTTACCAATTCCCTGACTATATAGTAAATAATATAGGCAGTGTTATAAGTAACAGTGGAGAAGTACTCCTGTTGACACTTGGGGCCCTTCCACACAGCCCTATATCCCAGAATATCAAGGCAGAAAATCTCACAATACCGGCTTTGAACTGGGTTGAGTCCACACTGCCATATAATCCAGTTCAAAGCAGATATTGTGGGATTGGAAGGGGCCCAAGAGCTACAGGCAAACATGTTGGGCAGGAATTTTAACTTTAAACAATGTAAACAAGATAATCTCCCCTCCTTGTGCTATCCACAATGTGATTGTTTTAAAGCATAATATGAGCAAGGATATGTAAGGATCTGTTGATCAAGAACACAAAACTTTCACAAAAGAGTGCTGAAACAATCCTTTAAGGCAGGCCAGCATTATTATCCCCGTTGTCAGTCCTGAAGATGCAAAGAACATGTAAACAGCACACCAAACACGTGACTTAAATATCTGGCATGTCAAGGATAGAAATCCAAACCCATTAATTGCCTATGGGGTACAACTTCCTCACTAGATAGATAGATAGATAGATAGATAGATATAGATAGATAGATAGATAGATAGATAGATAGATAGATAGATAGATGATAGATAGATAGATAGATAGATAGATAGATAGATAGATAGATAGATAGATAGATGCTCTGTGCATAATGAGTACCTTAAAAACAAAGGAACCAATGAACGAAATCACAATAAATTTGCCAACAAAAGTCTCACAACACAAGGAGTGACCATCACTCTAAAAAAATATAATTTTGTCATTTGGGAGTTGTGGTTTCTGGGATTTATAGTTCACCTACAATCAAAGAGCATTCTGAACTCCACCAACGATGGAATTGAACCAAACTTGGCACACAGAACTCCCATGACCAACAGAAAATACTGGAAGTGTTTGGTGGGCATGGACCTTGAGTTTGGGAGTTGTAGTTCACCTACATCCAGAGAGCACTGTGGACTCAAACAATGATAGATCTGGACCAAACTTGGCACAAGCACTCAATATGCCCAAATATGAACACAGATGGAATTTGGGGGAAATAGACCTTGACATTTGGGAGTTGTAGTCACTGAGATTCATAGTTCACCTACAATCAAAGAGCATTCTGAACCCACAAATGACAGAATCGGGGCAAACTTCCCACACAGAACCCCATGACCAACAGAAAATACTTAAGGCCATCCAGTCCAACTCCCTTCATCAGGGCAAGAAAATGTAATCGAAGTCCTCCTGACAAAGAGCCTTCCAGCCATAGATATAGATAGATGGATAGATAGACAGATAGATATGATTCACACATAGTATCATAGATTTGAAAGGGACCCTTAAAGAAGGACAATTATACGTTGCATGTTCCAGGGTGGGCAAACCAGACACTCTCCACATCAACACTGACAAAGAAACAGCAAGAAATACTGTTTACTGTTTTCGTTTCGGGAGGGGGGGCTGAATTTTTTTCAGGAGGGGTCGGGGGGGCTGAGTTTCGGGGGGGGGGGCTGAGTCTGAGAGAAAGAGGGTCTAGCCTAGCAAACCTTTTGTATCATTACCCAATACCCCCATGCATATGGGATATATTGAGTATGGTGATCAGATCATGATATCAATAAACATAACAGTTTAAATAATGCACCAGTAAGGCCTTTTCGCGAACCACCATGAGAATTTGGGGGGGGGGGGCTGAAGCCCCTCAAGCCCCCCCCCCCCCCCCCCCCGGCTACATGCCTGGTCATAGTCCAATGCTGAAACCAATACATTAAGCTTGTTGGTATATTCTATTGATGGGTAACATTTCTTCTTCTGCAGTCAATGGTAAATTCAAGAATGTAAGTGACATCGGGGAAAGATATTAAGGAAATTGTTACGTCCGACTGCTACAACCCCAATACATTCGTGCAACTATTTTTATGTAAAAACAGATACCTTTTAGATATAAAAGATCTACAGCAACTGAAATAAATAAATACAGTGGAACCTCGACTTAAGAACACCCCAGCTTAAGAGTGTTTTGAGTTAAGAGCCATCATTCAACCCTGGTTTTGCTTTGACATAAGAGCAGTGTTTTGAGTTAAAAGTTAACATCAGAGAGAGCACTATTGTGATAGCACAGGGCTTTAGGGCTTCAAGGAAGCAGCCTCTGTGCCTTCTGCTCTTGTCCACTTTGGGAGCTTGCTGTCTGTTTTGCTCTTGTCCACTTTGAGGAATTTTGGGTTAGTTGATTTGGCATGGATTTTATTCCCGGTATGTTTGGCTTCATAAAGAGAGAGAGGGAGACAGAGCAAGAAAGGAAGGGAGGCTGGAATGAGTACAGTAGGGACACCTTTTCCCCATGATAACTCTTTCAGGAGTGAATTCCCTTTCTAAGGTGTAGGTTTCTCTCCCTTCCTGTAGTCTCAACCCTATTCTTAACTAGGAGTTTGTAAGTCAAATGTTTGTAACTTTGGGAACTGCCTGTACGTCATGAAGCGGATCCATGAAGAGTTCTCAAAATATGAAACTGCTGTCCAATTAATTATCTTTGATCTGAAGAAGGATCCCCTTCCTGTACACATCAAACAAGCCTTGTTGGCCACTGTTCCAGGGTCAAAGTACTACCACTGCTATAAATTTCCAGAGTCCAAGTAATAAAAGTCTTACCATTATCACTTAATGAAACTAATTAGGCTTCCTTTGACCAAACTGAGTTCCATAAAATATCTTCATTCTGTTCCTCGCACAAATCAGAGTACAACTTTTGTAGGTCAAATGTCACTCACAGACCTGTAATTTCTTTAATACAGTCATTCCAGAAATGTTAAGTTTATCCAGTGGGTTCAGTGAATGACACAAGATTTATCTTTTTATGGAGGTATAAACCAGGCATGGGCAAACTTTGGCCCTCCAGGTGATTTGGACTTCAACTCCCACAATTCCTACCAACCTACTGGCTGTTAGTAATTGTGGGAGTTGAATTCCAAAACACCTGGAGGGCCCAAGTTTGCCCATGCCTGGTTATAGACCATAGCCACTCCAAAAAATAAAAACCAAACAATGTGTCAAGTAAATAAGAATGGGGGTAAATAAGAATGATAATGGGGGTGGGAGGGGGCACCATTTCTCCTTCAAAGGAGACCCAGCATGGCTTGTCACTTTGCGGCTCTTGGGTTGGGCCACGATAAAACAATAAATATACTATCTCTTTAGCCGCGTACAACGGATGTGACTTGTCAAGGTCAATGTCCGAAGCAAAACAGAGTGCTGGTCCCTTGTTGGCAACTGCTGAGCGAGCGCATAAAGTACGGGATCGAGATGATCAGGATTTCTGTTTGGATGAGCGCGGGAAAGCTTATTTCTCCCCCAAAATGTACGCATATATATTTGAAGTCTTGTGTAGCACTTAGTCGATCCCTCGTAGCTCAAGGACGATGTGGTGTTTTGTCAGTGGGATTGTAGGTGGCTGTGGAGCCCTATTCTTGATAGCAATGCATTGTCAAATGCTTTTCATGGACGGAATCACTGGGGTGTTGTAGGTTTTTTTGGGCTATAACGTTAGGAGAGAATGCCTCTAGAACATGGCCATGTAGCCCTAAAAAAACCTGCAATACTTGAAAGCCATGTTCTTCCACAGTGAGGACATTAATTTCCAGGTGGAAGGCAGTCCTGGTCAGGGTTGGCTTGTTGCATCTTCCTCTTGGCACGTTTCTCCCTTTCGCCCTCCTATTGTGCTTTTTTGAATTCTGCAGCACTGCTGGTCACAGCTGACCTCGAGTCAGAGTGCTCAAGGGCCAGGGCTTCCCAGTTCTCAGTCTCTATGCCAAAGTTTTTGAAGTTGGCTTTAAGCCCATCTTTAAATCTCTTTTCCTGTCCACCAACATTACATTTCCCATTCTTGACTTGAGAGTGGAGTAACTGCTTTGGGAGACAGTAATTTGGCATTCGGACCATGTGGCCAGTCCAGCAAAGTTGATGGTGGAAGAACATCGCTTCAGTGCTGGTGCTCTTTGCTCCTTCCAGCACGCTGCCTGTCTTCCTAAGAGATTTGCAGGATTTTTTGGAGGCAACACTGATGGAATCATTCCAGAGTTGTATGTGATGCCTGTAGACCGTCTGTAAGCCGCCCCCAGCTTGTTATTACTGGATTGTTGTAGGTTTTTTCGGGCTATATGGCCATGTTCTAGAGGCATTTTCTCCTGATGTTTCACCTGCATCTATGGCAAGCATCCTCAGAGGTAGTGAGATCTGTTGGAACTAGGAAAATGGGTTTATATATCTGTGGAATGAACTCTTGTCTGTTGGAGCTAGGTGTGAATGTTTCAACTGACCCCCTTGATTAGCATTTGATAGCCTGGCAGTGCCTGGGGCAATCTTTTGTTGAGAGTTGATTAGATGTGCCTGATTGTTTCCTCTCTGTTGTTTTGCTGTTGTAATTTTAGAGGGTTTTTTTTTAATACTGGTAGCCAGATTTTGTTCATTTTCATGGTTTCCTCCTTTCTGTTGAAATTGTCCACATGCTTGTGGATTTCAATGGCTTCTCTGTGTAGTCTGACATGGTGGTTATTAGAGTGGTCCAGCATTTCTGTGTTCGACAATACTTGTTATTATTATTATTATTATTATTATTATTATTATTATTATTCTGACACAAAAACACAGTATGTCATAGCAAATGAGATATATATGCTGGATTTCATATCAAAAAATCACAAGTCGAACTTCCCAAGCGTCTAGGACTGTGTGACGTATTTCCGAATGATGCGTGCAGATCCAAGTAAGGTGGCCTTTTGCAGTTGACAGATTGTGATTTTGTCAATGTTTATTGTTTCCAAATGCCAGCTGAGATCTTTTGGCATGGCACCCAGTGTGCCGATGACCACTGGGACCACCTGTACTGGTTTATGCCAGAGCCTTTGCAATTCGATTTTGAGGTCTGATAAGGGCTGAGTTATTATTATTATTATGAAAGGACTTATGTTTCTTCTGCTGTAGCAACTCAGATTTTCCCTATTTTAATGTATTTCCAATTTCTAGTGCCCTTCCAGCCATATAACCCAAAATCTCAAGTTACATAACCCACAGTATCTGCTTTGGACTGGAGCCCCTTCCACACAGCTGAATAAAATTCCACATTTTTTTGCTTTGAATTGGATTATATGGCAGTGCATATATTCCAGTTCAGATAACCCAGGCCCTTCCACACAGCCCTGTATCCCAGAATAGTAAAGATAAAGGTTTCCCCTGACATTAAGTCTAGTCATGTCCGACTCTGGGGGTTGGTGCTCATCTCCATTTCTAAGCCAAAGAGCAGGCGTTGTCCGTAGACACCTTCAAGGTCATGTGGCCAGCATGACTGCATGGGACACTGTTACCTTCCTACCGGAGCGGTACCTATTGATCTACTCACATGTTTTCGAACTGCTAGGTTGGCAAAAGCTGGGGCTAACAGTGGGAGCTCACACTGCTCCTCGGATTCAAACCACCAAACTTTCAGTCTGCAAGTTCAGTTCAGTGGTTTAACCCACTGTGCTACCATATCCCAGAATATCGAGGCAGAAAATCCCACATTATCTGGGCGTGGACTCAAGATGCACTTTAAGAGAGATTTAGAATTAGGTTCTTGTGGGTTTTTTCGGGCTATATGGCCATGTTCCAGAGGCATTCTCTCCTGACGTTTCGCCTGCATCTATGGCAAGCATCCTCAGAGGTAGTGAGGTCTGTTGGAGTTAGGAAAATGGGTTTATATATTAGAATTGTCTGCACGCCCACCTATCCCTAAAATATCCATCCTATTTCTCTTGAACATGCCCAGCATTTTAAAAATTTAATCATTACATTTGGCCCTGCCACAGGTTTTAAATCCGTCGTGATATTATTGTTATTGTTTTGCTTTGTTATGAGTTATTTATTGTTGTATTGTTGTTGTTGTGTTTTACTGATGTATTTGGGCTCAGCTTCTTGTAAGCTGCACCGAGTCCTGCGGGAGATGGTAGCGGGGTATAAATAAAGGTATTATTATTATTATTATTATTATTATTATTAATTATTATTAAGATAACCCAGTTCAAAGCAGATATTGTGAGTTATTGGGCTGTGTGGAAGAGACCTGGGTTATCTGTGTCCCTTTCCACACAGCTGTATAAAATCCACGTTGAACTGGATTATATGGCGGTGTGGACTCAGATAATCCAGTTTATTTATTTATTTACAGTATTTGTATGCCGCTTTTCTCACCCGAGGTGGACTCAAAGCGGTTTACACATAAGTAATGGCAAAAATCCAATGCCAGTACAAACAATTGCAATTATACACTACAATTAAGACATAAATCAAATTTAAAAATACATCCACGAGTAATAAAACAATCTATTGTCGAAGGCTTTCATGGCCGGAATCCATGGGTTGTTGTAGGCTTTTCCGGCTATATGGCCATGTTCTAGAGGCATTCTCTCCTGACATTTCGCCTGCATTTATGGCTAGCATCCTCAGAGGTCATGAGGTCTGTTGGATCTAGGAAAAAGGGTTTATATATCTGTGGAATGACCAGAGTGGGACAAAGGACTCTTGTCTGCTGGAGCTAGGTGTGAATGTTTCAGCTGATCACCTTGATTAGCATTCAATGGCTTGGAAGCGCCTGGGGGAATCTTTTGTTGAGAGTGATTTCATGTGCCTGTTTGTTTCCCCTCTGTTGTTTTGCTGCTGTGATTTTTGAGTTTTTTAATACTGGTAGCCAGATTTTGTTCATTTTCATGGTTTCTTCCTTTCTGTTGAAATTGTCCACATGCTTGTGGATTTCAATGGCTTCTCTGTGTAGTCTGACATGGTGGTTGTTGGAGTGGTCCAGCATTTCTGTGTTCTCAAATAATATGCTGTGTCCGGTTGGTTCATCAGGTGCTCTGCTATGGCTGATTTCTCTGGTTGAAGTAGTCTGCAGTGCCTTTCATGTTCTTTGATTCATGTTTGGGCAAAGCTGCGTTTGGTGGTCCCTATGTAGACTTGTCCACAGCTGCGTGGTACACAGTAGACTCCTGCAGAACTCATCACCTCTGAGGATGCTTGCCATAGATGCAGGCGAAACGTCAGGAGAAAAATTGCCTCCAGAACATGGCCATACAGCCCAAAAACCTACAACAACCCAATAAAACAATCATTAAAACAATAAAACGGTTCAAAAGGAGCCCCTGAGGGTGCAATGGGTTAAACCCTTGTGCTGGCAGAACTGCTGACTGAAATCCAGGGAGCGGGGTGAGCTCCCGCCTGTCAGCTCCAGCTTCCCATGCTGGGACAGGACAGAAGCCTCCCACAGGATGGTAAAACATCCGGGCGGCCCCTGGGCAACGTCCTTGCAGACGGCCAATTCTTTCACACACACACACACACTTTGAAAGAAAAATACTCTGAAGCTGGTTTCCACTTCCTTGGGCACAACCTTGTAGAGAGGGTTTGCCTCCAGCGCAGGGTGGCCTGGGAAATGTAGTCCGGATCTCTATCTCAGCTATCTCAGCCACTAGCTGAGAATCGCAGAGGCCCCGCCCTAAAACTACGTTTCCCAGAGTTCTGTAAGGCAGCGAGT
Source organism: Anolis sagrei ordinatus (assembly GCF_025583915.1). Lineage (NCBI taxonomy): Eukaryota > Metazoa > Chordata > Lepidosauria > Squamata > Anolidae > Anolis > Anolis sagrei. The sequence goes on from NW_026847549.1 coordinate 180,340,700, forward strand.
TAAGCTTGAATGCTGACGTCATCAGGAATGGCGCCTGAAAACCTTGCAGAAAGCAAGATGAGTGATGTGGGAGAGAGTAGGAAACACGACCTGGACAAGAGAGAAGGAAGCAAGGAACAGGTCCTTGAGAAGATGGAGAATTGTGACACCATGTCAAAGAGGCAGAGGAAAAAGCTGATGAAACAGAAACAGTGGGAAGAGCAAAGAGATTTGCGCAAGTATGCCTTCTGGTTTGGATAGCAGTGGGCCATTCTATGGGCTAGTCATTCATTGTGGGCAGGTTCAGGCTGGCCTCTGTATTCCTGCACATGCCCCAGACTCAGGCCCCTGCTACACTGCCATATAATCCAGATTATCACATGTAATCCACATTTGATTATCTTGAGTCTACACTGCCATATAATCCGGGTTATCAGATCAGGTAATCCACAATATCTGCGCTGAACCGGATTATCTGAGTCTACACTGCCATATAATCCGGGTTATCAGATCATATAATCCACACTATCTGCGCTGAACCGGATTATCTGAGTCTGCACTGCCATATAATCCGGGTTATCAGATCATATAATCCACAATATCTGCGCTGAACCGGATTATCTGAGTCTACACTGCCATATAATCCGGGTTATCAGATCAGATAATCCCGCATGGGAAGCTGGAGCTGACAGACAGGAGCTCACCCCCGCTCCCTGGATTTGAACCGCCGACCTTTCGGTCAGCAATTCTGTTGGCACAAGGTTTTAACCCATTGCACCCTCAGGGGCTCCTTTTGAGCCAGACTCAGGCCCCTGTTACACTGCCATATAATCCGAATTGCCAGATCAGATAATCCACATTATCTGATCCAGACCTGATTATCTGAGTCTACACTGCCATATAATCCGGGTTATCAGATCAGATAATCCACATTATCTGCTTTGAACTGGGTTATCTGAGTCTACACTGCCATATAATCTAGGTTATTAGATAATCCACATCTGTTTTGAACTGGAGGGCCCTTCCACACAGCTCTATGACTCAACAGCAAGGTAGGAAATCCCACAATATCTGCTTTGAACTGAGTTATCTGAGTCCACACTGCCATATATCCCAGTTCAAAGAATATAATGTGGGGTTTTATTCAGCTGTGTGGAAGAGGCCTGAGTCTTCACTACTAAACACTATCCCAGAATACTTCTTGGGTGTCAAAATAATCTATGTAAAGAAAAAATAATAGTACTCAAGGTGCACAAAGTATATAATATTCAGTACATAGTTCAGTATATTCACATAAAGTGAAATAAAAAGGAACAACTGCTCTCAAACATAACATTTGCAATACAGTCATAAAAAGTAAAATGAACAGGAGCAACCGCTCTCAAACATTACAGTTGTAAGATCCCAATGTATACAGATTTCAGGGAAGTATATACAATAAAAACTATTTTCAAACAAGGTAAGAAGACATTGAGTCCAGAGTCCAAAAGAGAGTTCAAATAGCAGTAATATCCAAAGGATGGAGCACAGCTCTCAAGTCCATTGGCCCCCTCTGTTCCCAATTTGTTTATGGCTAATTTAGAGAATACAATTTTGTTAAATCCATCTTTAAATATCTACTACACTAACATAGTATATTATGGCCAATTCCTGTTTATTTTACTTTTTATGACTGTATTGCAAATGTTATGTTTGAGAGCGGTTGCTCCTTTTTATTTCACTTTGCCTGAGTTTTCACTGCGAAATAATCCAGTGCAAATAATGTGGATTTTATATGGCAGTGTAGAAGGGGCCTCATTTTCACCAGAAATAGATTTCATGCTTGCATACACTCTCGCCTGCCTCTTGTATTTCCATCAGTAGGGCAAATTGAGCAGATCCATTCAAGAGAACTTGTGTTTATATGAACATAGGATAATTCTGAGCATGATACAAACCTTCTAAAACAGGCATGGGCAAACTTCGGCCCTCCAGGTGTTCTACCGGCTGTTAGAAATTGTGGGAGTTGTAGTCCAAAACACCGGGAGGGCAGAAGTTAACCCATGCATGCTCTAGTGTGATGAAGTTCTATAGTGAGGTAAGACAGATTTGAGGTGTGCCTGTTACAGTACATCCTGTAACAATTTTATAGTTTTCTAAGATTTGGGTAGTAGTTGGTTCCATGGGCTATTCTTAGAATAGAAACTCACAGGAACACCTCAGACTAAGGTGGCAGACTAAAACCCGGAACCTCAACCAGTGGCTGATACCAAATGAGAAACTCCCTCCTGGGCACACAGAAGGCTGGGAGACTTGGAAGGTGCTGAACAGACTGCGCTCTGGTACCATAAAATGCAGAGCCAGTCTTAAGAAATGGAGCTACAAAGTGGAATCCACAACATGCGAGTGTGGAGAAGAGCAAACCACAGACCACCTACTACAATGCAGTTTATGCCCTGCCACATGCATACTGAAGGACCTTCATACAGCAACACCAGCAACATTTGATGTGACCAGCTTCTGGTCAAAGAAAATTTAGTGTAATGTCAAGTTTTTAAACTTCATTTATGGTTTTTATTCATCATGTCTATTCTCAATTTGCTTCTGACACGATAAATAATAATATATCGTGTTCCTTGTAGATTGTTGTGTTCAATGCTGTTTATCCTGCCTTGACTTTTCTTAATTTTGGTGGTTCAAGTTAACAATATGATTAATAGTAGCAATGGGTTGTCGAAGGCTTTCGTGGCTGGAATCACTGTGAGTTTTCTAGGCTGTATGGCCATGTTCCAGAAGTATTCTCTCCTGACATTTCGCCCACATCTATGGCAGGCATCTTCTGAAGATGCCTGCCTTAGATGTGGTCGAAACGTCAGGAGAGAATGCTTCTGGAACATGGCCATATAGCCCAGAAAACTCACAGCAACCTAGTAGCAATAGGTCTTGTGAGATTAAAACTGCCCTCTCTTTGAATCCTTTGCCCATCTCTCCTTTGTGGCGTCACTCCCATTTTAGCCCAGTCAAGATGCTGATGGGAATAACTGGTGTTGCTCCAACTCTCTTTTGGTTTAATGGTCTTCACTCTAAGGAGCAGTTTCTCTTCCTGAAGACCAGTACACTAGAACAGGTATCCTTTTTGTCTCTAGTGCTGCATTTGTCAATGGATAGAACTGATATTCTTATATGGGAGGAAGTTTATCTGAAACACTCTGAGAGCCCTTCCACCCAGAATATCAAGGCAGATAATCCACAATATCTGCTTTGAATTGGATTATCTGAGTCCACACTGCCATATAATCCAATTCAATGGGGATTTTATACAGCTGTGTGTAAGGGGCCTGAGTTTGAATTGTGGAGGGCTTAAATAGACAATTGTAAAATTGAATGCTTTATCACTAGATAATAGAGTGGTGAGTGGCTGTTCAAAAATGATAATCTTTCAGGCAGAAACGTAAGGAAAAACGCTTGAAGAGAAAACTGGAGCGTCGGTCTCAATTGGAATCAAACAGTGAAGAAAGTATCAGGAAGCGCAAGTGTAGGGAAGTGGCTCCCAGTACACTTCGTCTTATTATAGACTGCAGTTTTGACAGTTTAATGGAACTAAAGGTAAATGGAAATAATATTAAAACCAATGTATTCAAGAATCTTTAGCTGGGTTATTTTTTAAAAATAAGCAGGATGTAAACACCAATTCATATTGAATTCATATTAAACATTTTCAGGAAGTGGGATTTTAGGAAGTGGGAACACCAATACCAACTGGTAGACTTGGGGATGTATGTCTCACATTTGGTTAAAAAAAGATAGGATTTTTCCAATAATTCTTCTAAGTCCAAGCATTTCCATTATTCTTTCTGTTGTACCCAATGAGGAATGGAGTTAAAATCGTGAGAGAAAGATTCTTTTTCTAATTTAGACAGAATTGGCACAATGAAACTATTCTTCTGAAGATAGCTTCTTTGAGACTTACTTTGAAATAAGCATCCTCTCTGGTGGCGCAGCAGGTTAAACCGCTGAGCTGCTGAACTTGCTGACTGAAAGGTTGGCGGTTTGAATCCAGGGAGTGGGGTAAGCTCCTGCTTCTTGGCCCAGCTTCTGCCAACCCAGCAATTTGAAAACATGCAATGTGAGTAGATCAATGTGTACAGCTTCTGCAGGAAGGTAACAGCGCTCCATGCAGTCATGCTAGCCACATGACCTTGGAGGAGTCTACAGACAACACCGGCTCTTTGACTTAGAAATGGAGAAGAGCACCACCTCCAAGAGTTGGACATGACTAGACTTAATGTCAGTAGAAACCTTTACCTTTACTTTAAGCACCCTCAAAATTGCGACCTAGACATTCACCCCAAAATGGTTTATAGATTATGTAGGTTTCCCATGTTTGGATTATTATTTCTACGCCGATTAACCAATCCCATATAGCGAACATCATTCAGTAATGGGGGGAGGATACATTTATAATGGCAACGTTCACATTGTTTCTATATATGACTTAATCTTTTTCTTCCCCCAAAAAATGTTATATTTAAAAAATCTTTGTTGGTTAAAAGTTTCCTTTCTCTCTCTTTAGAGTCTCTCTGAATCTCTTGGTTAAAGCATTTTATAGTGTTCTCTGAAGGACAATATAAACAACAAATTGTGTTATATACAGGATGTCAAGAAACTTCACAAGCAAATTCAGAGATGTTATGCAGAAAATCGCAAAGCACTCCATCCTGTACAGGTATGTCCATGCAAAGTGTTCTTGTTCTTGTTTTTTTATTTTTGCTTTTTTGCTTTGACTCTTTTAATGGTATGGAATACATCATACATGAAATACATCTTATACGAAAGGGCAGTGCTTTTAATATGAAAATATAATAAATAGATGGCATGAAGATAATTAGACTGTACTTTTTCATGCTCATTCATACACACTTGGAAGGTGCTGAATAGACTGCATTCTGGCACCATGAGATGTAGAGCCATTCTTAATTTTTTACACTTTAATCTGGAAATGGCAACAGTATATATGTTCATGTTTTCCTAAATGTAAATACTTTATAACATTATGCTATTAATATTCTTTGAAGAAATATCCCTAAAGTGCAGACGTATTTCTAATATATTTAGGTATTGGGGGCTTCTCATTCTAAATAAACAACTGTTCTGAAATATTTTAATGTTTATGTTTTTAATTGGGTTGATTTTAATGTAGTTGTTTATTTACATATATATATATATATACACACACACACAGTATTGAATTTTGGCTTTATCATCATCATCATCATCATCATCATTTAATTACTTATTAATCGCCCTCCATCCAAGATGCTCTAGGCAATTTACAAGCTAAAATTGTAAAGGATAAAAATACATACATACAGATATTGATAAAATTAACATAGATCAAAAGCTCTAGTAAAAAGCCAAGTCTTAAGTGCTAGGGTAAAAGGCCCTAACTCACGCATGGCTCTCATATAGGGCGGCAAGGAATTCCACAAGGCAGGGGCAGAAATAGAAAAAGCTCTGCGTCTGGTCCTTTCCAAGTGCACTTCTCTAGGACCCGGTATATAAAGTAAGTCACGTTGGGATGGTCGTTGCGACCTCCGATGATGGGAGAACGAGAGACAGTCCCTAAGGTACGATGGACTCTGGCCGTAAAGAATTTTAAAGGTCAGAACTAACATCTTATATAGACCACGGTAATCAGTTGGAAGCCAATGCAAATGCCGCAACACTGGTGTTATATGGCATTTCATGGGTGTTCTTGTGAGTAGCCTGGCTGCCGCATTCTGAACAATACGGAGCTTTCGGGTCGTAGACATCGGAAGGCCAACATACAGGGCGTTGCAATAGTCCAGCCTAGACGTGACCGTGGCATGGATGACAGTTGCCAGAGCCTCGTCAGATAGGTAGGGTGCCAGTTGCCTCGCTTGTCATAGATGGAAAAAGGCCTGTTTGCTGGCAGCAGCGACCTGAGCTTCCATTGTCAGCTGCGAATCCAAAACGACACCCAAGCTCTTAATGGTAGGCAAAGGAGATAGGGCAGCACCATCGAAGGTGGGTAGCAAATGGGTCAGACCAATCGAGCGGCCATTCCAGAGAATCTCAGTCTTTGCCGGGTTCACCTTCAGTCTACTAGCACGTAGCCAGTTCGACAGAGCCTCCAGACATAAGGTGAAATTGTCTGGTGAAATTTATGAGGCCACCCTGAGTCCCCTCGGGGTGAGAAGGGTGGGATACAAGCGTGGTAAATAAATAAATAAATAAATAAAACTAGATAAATAAATAAACAAAACTAGATAAATAAATAAACAAAACTAGATAAATAAATAAATACAATTAGAGTATATCCAAAACAATATTCCCTGAGCAAGTGGATTATGAGATCGAGTATGCAATTAATGTGTTGTTGAAGGCTTTCATGGCCAGAATCACTGGGTTGCTGTGAGTTTTCTGGGCTGTATAGTCATGTTCCAGAAGCATTCTTTCCTGACGTTTTGCCCACATCTATGGCAAGCATCCTCAGAGGTTGTGAGGTCTGTTGGAAACACTCAAACAATTGCAACATTCACACTTGCCTCAATCCGACAAGTGTCTTTCTCCCACCCTGGACATTCCACAGGTATATAAACCTCTACTGCCTAGTTTCCAACCTCTGAGGTTGCCTGTCATAGATGTGGGCAAAATATTAGGAGAGAATGCTTCTGGAACATGGCCATACAGCCCAGAAAACTCACAGCAACCCTACGTAATTAATGATTAGTATTTGCTATGCATAATGTGCATTTCTTTTTTTCTTTTGTCTTCCAAAGTTTTATTTGACCAGCCATGGTGGTCAGCTGAAAGACAACATGAATGAAAATGACAAAGGCTGGGTAAACTGGAAGGTATGAATACATTAAATAAATTATTTGAATGACGAATAACATGAACACCTTTTTATCCACACTTTGCAGTTTCTTTTAACATAACAATAAAGATCTAAGTCCGTTCTCTCCCCCCCCCCCTTCTCTCTCTCTTTTTGGGGGATATGTGAGTCATGGAGTCTCCCTTTCATGTTGCCAGCTACCTTAACAGATTGCACTGTATGACTAGTGTTGAAAGAGTTACAGAAGGTAAAAGCCACTTTCAATGAAGGAGTGAAAATAGATGTAATAAAATTAGTTATAAAGTAGTTATTACTTTATAATTACTTCTATAACTAATTCTTCCTTTCTGTCTACTTTTCAATCTTTCTTTATAGCATGGCAGGTGCGTTGTATGTTTGTGTATAGAGGTGTAATTTTTAACATGCTAGATAGTTACTATTTGAAACTACAGTCCAACGCTGCTTCCAAATGAAAAATCATTGACCCTGAATATCGTCTAAATAGCAATGCTTAATAGGATTATACAATTTTATTAGTACTCCAGCCTCCTGCTCCACTTAAAGTTAGACAGTACTGTCCTAAATGTAGGTCCTTAGGGATAGACATGTGTCACTTATTCTAGTACAGTGTTTCTCAACCTGGGGGTCACCAAACACCATCAGAGAACACATATTTCTGATGGTGTTGGAAACTCCTTTGGCAGAGAAGGCTGAAGATCTCTGTCTATCCTTCTCTTCCTTTTTGGAAACAAACAGCGAATGCTCCCAACAAAACCCTCCTCCTGCTGTGATTGGCCAGCCTCTTAGCCAAGGCGTGCTCTCTCCTAAATCACTGTCAATTCCTCCCAGATCCCGCCAGTATTTTCTGTTGGTCGTGGGGGTTCTGTGTGGGAAGTTTGGCCCAATTCTGTCATTGGTGGGGTTCAAAATGCTCTTTGATTGTAGGTGAACTTTAAATCCCAGCAACTACAACTCCCAAATGTCAAAGTCTATTTTCCCCAAACTCCACTAGTATTCACACTTGGGCATATTGAATATTCGTGCCAAGTTTAGTCCAGATCCATCATTGTTTCAGTCCCCAGTGCTCTCTGATGTAGGTGAACTACAACTCCAAAACTCAAGATCATTGTCCACCAAACCCTTCCAGTATTTTCTGTTGTTCATGGGAATTCCGTGTGCCAAATTTGGTTCAATTCCATCGTTGGTGGAGTTCAGAATGTTCTTTGATTGTAGGTTAACTATAAATCCCAGCAACTACAACTCCCTAACGACATTATCAATATCCCCCCCCCAACCCCACCAGTATTCAAATTGGAACGTATTGGATATTTGTATCAAATTTGGTCCAGTGAATTAAAATACATCCTGCATATCAGATATTTACATTTCAATTCATAGCAGTAGCAAAATTACAGTTATGAAGTTGCAACAAAAATAATTTTCTAGTCGGGGGTCACCACAACATGAGGAACTGTATTAAGGCGTCACGGCATTAGGAAGATTCTCGTAGGACCCTCTTCTGCTGGCTTAATATGGAAAAATTATCCACAGAACATTCTCCTGGCAGAAATGCTAATATTTTCTGGCATAAGAGCCAAAAATGGGCAGAGAATGGGTGAAGCAAGAGAACAGCTTAATAACGTTGGATCCAAACCTCCTCCAGTTAGAAGCACAGAGTTAGGCAAGGGTAAGGTTGGCCTAAGTAATTTCTAACATCCCAAGCTTAGAAAAGCTTTGGTTTCATCAGAGCTTCAGCTGACCAGGTGTCAATTCACCTTTAGTTGTCTTGGTCATCTTAGCTAAGAATCCAGGGAGATATGAAACATACCCAGAAATCCTTTTGATGTTTTTATATGTATTTATGTCTCATAGGATATCCACATTAAATCAGAGCATTATAGTGAATTGATAGAGAAGGAAGACCTTGTGTATCTAACCTCGGACTCTCCCGATGTCCTGAATGAACTAGATGAGTCCAAAGCCTATGTCATTGGAGGCTTGGTGGATCATAACCATCACAAGGTAAGTCACTAATGGTGCATATGTCTTAGAAGAAGAAATCCCATTTAACTAAGTCTGCCTTAGTTAAATAAGTCTGCCTTAGTTAAATAATTCATTGAAACAGCTATTTTAAATTATTGTTCCCTTATATAAACTAGGTTGAAATAGCACATCTGTCATTTCTCTGTCACTTCCTTATTGAGTATTTTGAAATTGTAAATAATTGTGTAAACACACAATTTGAATCTACATTTTGGAAAGTAGGAGTTTGTTTCAACTTTCTCCTTTAGTAGCCACTTGATTCAGACGACACCTTAAGAACTCTTTGTTCGTAAATACGAGGGTGTGTCAAAAAGTAATGCCTCGATTGCTCTAACTTTTATTTCTTTCACAGCTACTGGACTATCTATGCATGATATGATAGAAGTAACCTTACTCTACTGATATAGTATTTTCTTTTTTGATTGACTGATTAGAACAATGAATCTGAAGCTAAAAAAGAAAGTGTCGTCGTTGGATTTCTGGCAAAAGATGGCTGTGCACCTAAGGAAATCCATAATTGCTTGAAGCGTGTTTATGATTTGACCCCTTCTGACTTTTATCTGTTTGAAACTCTGAAAAACAACCTGTGTGGTTTCAAATTCTATGGCTTGAATGATGTTAAAAAAACTTTAAAATCATGGGTCACAAAGCAAAACCCTGAATTTTTCCAAAATGGTTTTGATGCCTGAGTTAAATAATGGTGCAAATGTGTGACAATGTTGAATTGTAGTTTTGTGTAGAGGATAGTTCAGGCTATGCTCTGTGGCAACTTCTCTTGTTATACGTTCATTCATAACGTTTTAATGACATAGGAGGCAAAACTTTTTGACCCACCCTCATATATTTGGAGTACCATATACAGCAAATAATTTTGAGAAACAAATTTATTCATTTCTCCTGGTTCTTGGTTGTGGGAGTCAAATGAAAGAGATAAAGTGTCACCTTATCCCATTTCCAGTGAAATCATGTTCTGAATGTGAAAGAAAGTGAAAAACACTGGAAATCTGGTGAAATTGTGGTATGTGATAGTTAGAATATGATTAATTCCACACACAGGAAAAATATGTGAGAGTAATACACGATTTTAAATTATTGCTTTAATTTCCCCCTCAGATATCATTCTGTGTATGAACCTGATAATTTTGTGTCCATTCCTCACATTGCAGTATGATCCTTAAAACAGCTACACCAGTGTCAGCAATGCGTCTCTGGCTGCCAGAATTATAAACGGATCAACTTCTGTGATTCTGTTATTTTTAATCATAATTATTGTAGTATTTCTAGTAACAAACTCTCAAGTGAATGTAGCCTGTTATCAAAGTGATTATAACGTAAGTATATAAACTGGACAAAGGCTTAAGGGGATGTGCTTAGAATGTGTCAATAAGCTGTTGAATGGTTGGCATGTTTAATTATCATCCTGCTCTTCCTTTAGAAAGTTTAGAGACTTAGATGGTCCCAAACAGTCTCATGTTCAGTCATAGATCAAGAACCTATTCAGATTGGCCCTATTTATTTGCCATATTTATTTATTTGCCCTATATCCCAGCATCTGATCCCAGATTTTCTGCTTATATATGTCCATACTGCCAGATAATCTGGGATAAACAGAAAACCTGGGATTAGATGCTGGTATATTTGGCCTGTCTGAAAGGGCCCTAAGAGTTATACTTCGTTAGCTTGATTGGGAACAATTTTTAAAAATGACATTGTATGTATATGTTTAATAACTAGTCGTTATTACTGTTATTCAAACAATTGCACTAGAGCTTTAGCAGATAATTCTAAGTTCCTCCATAAATTACAAATCCCAGATTTTGGCAGGAAACAGCCACGATAATGAAAGTAGTATCGAACTGTGTATACTCACCTTCTGCATGTGCACCTGTTTCTAGTTATTCATCAGAATAATAACAATAATAATAATAATAATAATAATAATAAACTTTATTTATACCCCACCACCATCTCCCCAAACGGGGACTCGGGGCGGCTTACATGAGGCCAAGCCCAAACAACAAATTACAATAAAATAAGATACAAAAATTACAATAAAATAAACAACATAGCATTAAAGTATAAAACATATAAGCATATAAACAATATACACAGAACATGTTAAAAAAAAGCAGTAAACCAAACATAATGACAGTTAATGGGCCGCATATACATAAAATGATTAAAAAACTCAGGGTGAGATAAAGGAGCAGAATTATTTGTAAGGAAGAACTCGTAGAGAGGCAGAAAAATAAATAGACTTTCGTACAAGGGGGATGTATTCCTAGGGCAAGAGTGTTGAGGGAGCAATAGCATAAGATTATGCGACTATTCTCCGAAAGCGCAAGGACAGAGCCAGGTCTTGAGACTCTTTTTAAAGGTTTCTAAAGTAGGGGCTTTCCTAATCTCTCTGGGCAATAAGTTCCAGAGTCGGGAGGCCACAGAGGAAAAGGCTCTCTCCCTTGTACCCACAAGGCGAGTCTGAGAAACTGGCAAGGGCGAAAGGAGGGCCTCCCCCGAAGATCGGAGAGTTCAGGCTGGTTCATGGAGAGAGATATGGTCACGAAGGTTATTCATCAGGATAGATTTAGGATAGATTAAGGGACAATGGTGAAAAAGTGTGTCTGTTGAAGGCAGCAGAAAAATAACTGGGTGAAATTACATTTTAATATGCTCACAATACATTTTAAGAGGGTAGTTGGAATTGGTTACTTTTCTGAACTATTTCTGCTTTGCTGTTTCTCTGAGTTGATGTTGGCTCTATGGACAGGTTCAACTTGCTTCAGAGGTGTTTGAAGTTATTTGCTTGATTCTCTTCTCTGTCTTTTAATTATAATTGCTAGAGTTGGGCCCAAATCACTGTTAACGAAAACATGTAGATTTCAGAGGGCCATTTTCGTGTAATGTCCAAAAACAGAAAGCAGAAGAGAGAAAGGAAAAGACCAGTGAAACAAATTCAGAGAGACTATATTTTCAGAAAGAGTTAAATCCACAAAATATCTGAGGCAGGGGGATCTGTGGCATCTTTTTCTCTCTCCTCTGTGTGTCTCTCAGCCAATAAAATACCTTGGTGGTGTCCGTGCTCTGATTGGCTGAGAATGGACACAGCTGGTGACTACAATTCCCAGAACCCTCTCTTGCAATTTGCCTTCGTTTAAAAAATGTTACATTTAAAACTTAAAATAATTCTAAAAAATCCGTAGATTGGTGAATTGTTTTGAAACTTGGCAGGCCTGTAGTTGTAAATGTCTAAAGGTCTGATGAAACTACAACTGAGGTAGATCCCATTTACCTGATGCAGATAGGCCATCCGTGACAGACTTTGTATTTCTAGGCGCAAAGATAACTGCAGATGCAGACTGTGGCCAGGAAATCAGAAGACGCGTACTTCTTGGGAGGAGAGCAATGTCCAATCTCGATAAAATAGTAAAGAGTAGAGACATCAGACTGGCAACAAAGATCCGCCTAGTCAAAGCCATGGTATTCCCTGTAGTAACCTACGGATGTGAGAGCTGGACCTTAGGGAAGGCTGAGCGAAGGAAGATCGATGCTTTTGAGCTGTGGTGTTGGAGGAAAGTTCTGAGAGTGCCTTGGACTGCGAGAAGATCCAACCAGTCCATCCTCCAGGAAATGAAGCCCGACTGCTCACTGGAGGGAAGGATACTAGAGACAAAGTTGAAGTACTTTGGCCACATCATGAGGAGACAGCAAAGCCTAGAGAAGACCATTATGCTGGGGAAAGTGGAAGGCAAAAGGAAGAGGGGCCGACCAAGGGCAAGATGGATGGATGGCATCCTTGAAGTGACTGGACTGACCTTGAAGGAGCTGGGGGTGGTGACGGCCGGCAGGGAGCTCTGGCGTGGGCTGGTCCATGAGGTCACAAAGAGTCGGAGACGACTGAACGAATGAACAACAACAACAACAAGATAGGCCATAAAATGACTGAGGATTAAACCTTTAAAATTTCCCATTGTAGCCAATGGGCTGAATCTCTGCCAAATTAAACTGAAAACACCTCTCCCCTTTTGGGTAACTTTCTGGTAAATGAAATGAGGGGTCAGACGAAAACTGACCCGAAAATGGTATGCCTTTTGGCCCGAATGCACATGACTAATAATTACAGGATCTTTATGTAGTCTAGAAGTTTCACTCATACCGTAAGAGTTTTTGTATTCATGTAGTTCTGTGAAATAATAGGAAAAAGATAATCAGATGCTGGAAATTATCTGAAACTTTTAAGCAATGAACAGGTCTCATTGCCGGAGAGTTATTTACCTTTTCTCTTTGTCTTCTTTTCAGGGAATCACGTACAAAAGGGCACAAGAGCAGGGTATACGTCATGCACAGCTTCCGCTAGGTATTTTTGTAAAAATGAACAGCAGGAAAGTTCTGGCAGTCAATCATGGTAAGGGTGATATTGAGAAATATAAATGCATCAGAAGATTCATATTAAATGTACAATTAACATTTTCAAGACCTAGTTTAAAGTTCTAGAACTGTAATATTAGACACTGGATTAAAACAAACAAACAATGGATATGTGTTATCTGTGGGATTGAAATCTGTTGAACCTATGTGTCTAGTATTGACATATATGTGTTCAATATTATTGGTACTTTTTTCATCTCTACAAGAAGATGATTTATGATTTTAGATATCAGTAAATGATCTGGTCATGCAACGGGTTAAACTGCTGAGCTGCTGAACTTGCTGACTGAAAGGTTGGTGGTTCGAATCTGGAGAATGAAGTGAGCTCCTACTGTTAGCCTCAGCTTCTGCCAACCTAGCAGTTCGAAAAATATGCAAATGTGAGTAGATCAATAGGTACCACTTCTGTGGAAAAGTAACGGTGCTCCATGCAGTCATGCTGGCCACTTGACCTTGGAGGTGTCTATGGACAACGTCGGCTCTTTGGCTTAGAAATGGAGATGAGTACCACCCCCCAGAGTCGGACACGATTAGACTCAATGTCAGGGGAAACCTTTACCTTTACTTTACTTAAATGATCTAAAGGTTTATTTATTGAATTATATAGTCTATGAAATTGTACCTCAACTGTGCAGACCAGGTTTTGAATGCCCACTAGGCCATAGAAACCCATTAGGTGATTTTAGGCAAGTCACAGTCAATCTTATTTATTTATTTATTTTATTTACTTTATTTCATACTTCATTTATTTATATCCTATCTTTCTTCACAGGGGGACTCAGGGTGTCTAAAACACACAACAGTTTGGTCACAGTTTAAAGCAAAGCAAATGCCATTTTTTTAAAAAAAGAAGAAATTATTAAATGGTAATTTTTGGATTTAGGTTAAAATATAAGGTGGTGGCAAAGGCAACCCTTCCCTCCAAACAAATCTTACCAAGAAAACCATGTGATAAGTTTGCTGTAGAGTTGCCCTAAGTTAGAAATGACTTGAAGACACATAACAATAGCAAACAAATGCTACATAAACCAGATATCTGTATGAGTAGATGTTTGTTTGTTTTTTCATGTCAGGAGCGACTTGAGAAACTGCAAGTCGCTTCTGGTGTGAGGGAATTGGCCATCTTCAAGGGCATTGCCCAGGGGACGCCCAGATGTGGGAGGCTTTTCTCATGTCGCCGCAAGGGAAGCTGGAGCTGACAGATGAGAGCTCACCCCGCTAACCGGATTTGAACCGCCAACCTGTCAGACAGCAATCCTGCCGGTTTAATCTTGCTATATATTAACTAGAATCCATCTATGATTTTACAACTCCAATAATATTTTCCATGCTTCTCTGAAGAAGATATGATTTTCTTCTTTTGTTTGCAGTGTTTGAGATCATCCTTGCATATTTAGAAAAAAGAGACTGGGAAGAAGCCTTTTTCAGTGTCTTGCCACAACGCAAAGGAGTTACATCACTAAATGAGACAATGGAGAAGTCTGTACCTGTACTGCAAGATTCAAAACCTGTTCAGGATGAAACCTCAGATAGCGACTAAGCTGAAAAGGGTCAGAGATGCGAAGGGGCTGAAGTTGGACACCTTTCTTGTGTGTGGCATTATTTATAGCAGGGGAGGACATCAGACAAGGCTTGGTGTGACCCACCACAGAATCTTGAATGGTTGCGCATATGCACCCATTGCCAGCCCCACATCACCACTCAAAATTGGGGTGAGGTGAATTTTTTTGTCCCCATATTATTTGCGCCCACATAGTTGGGATATCTACATGCATGCATACCGTTAACTACTCTTTTTGCCCCTCTTTCATATATGTAGCCTGGTCAGGTTTGTTTTCAAATCAGAAGTTCTGTTTATTACTTGGGGTTTTGAAGAAAAGGTCTATATAAGCCACAGACTGCCCTTTAAAGATGGCAAAATGTCCCCCAGAAGATGCAATATGACCAGTAATATATGCAGAGACCTGCAGGTTGTCTTGGCAACTTGGCGGCTAGTTTTGGTGGAGAATGGAGCCACTTGAGGAACACAAGAACTGTCTCGAGCGTCTCATGCTTCCCACATATTGCACTTTAAGCCAGCAGCATTTTATGGCTTGACGCAATGCTTGTGGGCTTCTTTGAAGCACTGAGTTTATATTGCCACATCTGGATTACACACATACTTACAAAATACTTTACTTTTAGTATATCTCTATAAAGCAAAACTACCAATGGAAAAGTCTTTATGTTTCCCAAGGAAGTGGATACTTGCTGTTTAATATTTGTCAAAACAATTTTCCTGTTCTGAACATGGTAACAGAACTTTGCTGAGAGTGAACCTTGGCTTGGCTGAAACATCTGTGGGGTTTAATTTTAAACATCTTGATTTAATTTGTTCCTGGCCTTCCTGCCACTTCCACGATTGGCCCTGCTGTGCCTTTTGACTTCATCTTGTATATTTTGAGGAAATCTCTGATGAGTGTTTGACAAATTCAATTTAGAATTGAATTGTAATATTACTGGGAGGGGTTGGGGGGGGGGGAGAAGATTGGGGAGGCCTTTACAATTTGAATGCCCCATCTACTTTTTTATTGTAATGTAGCCGCTTCCTAATCTTGGATGTAAAAATAAAACTATTTCCTAGACTTGTAGACTGATGATTTGTATACATTCTTCATCTCATCTTTGCTGAATGATACTCTGTTTATAGCTAGTACGGTTGCTTTTCTGAGGGCTGTTTCTCATTATGTTACCTTTCAACTTTGAGAAAGTCTTTTCAGAATTCCAGCCCTTTCTGCCACTCTATTACAACAGTGTTACCTATTTATTGGGATATACCTCCATTCTTATGTTCAGAAACACATATTCTCTGGGTTACAATGGCACAAGAGAAGACTGAGAGGAAACATGACAAGGGCCGTGATTAAATATTTGAGGGGAAGCCATAAGGAGGAGGGAGCAAGCTTGTTTTCTGCTGCCCTGGAGACTAGGACGGGGAATAATTCCCTTGGTGTTTCTGATAGGTATAGTTTTCCTTTCTAATTGCTGGGAACTACACCCTAAATGACAGAATAGGTTCTGCTTCTTGCAGTTTTTGAACAGACAATTGCTAAACCAGGGCCTTTAGTTCTTTTTTTTCAAGGAATACAACTATGCTTGTGGAAATGGCTTTCATTCTCTATACTATGAGTGTTATCCGGAAAGTAAGGTTACAAGGCACGTAGCTCTCGCAGGGAATTTTCTCGGGGAAAGTTGATATCCGTGGGAAGCCAGCAGAAACGAACGAGCAGTGCCAGTCATCAGTAGCTCATCGACTGGCATTGTGGTGAAGATTAGAGATGGGCATCCTCATGCCATTTACCTCCTAGTGCGAAGTTCACAGTGTAATATGCTACCTAAATGCTAAGGACATGAATGCCACTGCGATCCATCGCAAAATCGTTTCAGTTTATGGAGAAGACGTAATGTCAAGACAGCATGTTTCAAAATGGGTATGGAATATATTGTGAGACTATGAAGAGACTTTGCAGAGCCATCCAAAACGAACATGGGATGCTGATGGTGGGAGTCTGTCTCCTTGACAATGTGCATCTGCACACCGTTCATGCAATGCAAGAGTTGTTGACTTAATTTGGTTGGGATGTTTTAAGCCACCCCTCTCACAGCCCCAATCTTGCGCCCAGTGTTATCAGGAAAGTAAGGTTACAAGGCACGTAGCTCTCTCACTAAATTGAAGGAACACCTTGGTGGAAAACACTTTTCTGACGATGAGGAGATGAAAATCAAAGTGATAAAGTGGCTGAAAAAGGTGGAGGGAAAATTCTATGACACAGGCATCAAAAACTCATCCCACGGATGACAAAATGTATTCAACTGAATAGTGATTATGTGGAAAAATAATGTGCTACAATTCATGTAAGTTTTATTAAAATATACTCATTCTTTGTGTTTTAAAAAATCTTGTAACCTTACTTTCTGGATAACCCTTGTATAATGATGCCTGCCATTTCAAGGAATAGTTGACCATCTACAACTTCTATAACACTGTATTAATTGAACATTGCATAGAGAGTTTTCCCCATTTTAATAACAAGTCAAAACTCTAAAGACAGTTTTAATAGCTCCTTAGAGTAAGCTGTGCATATATGTGTATGTGTGTGTGTGCCTGCCCAGAAGACTAGGTTGCAGTCTGAGCACTTTTATGAAGTGTTTGACATGGATGTACGACTATTTAAATTAGTATATCTGAGTCTCTACAGTACTCCCAGACAGAGAGGATCCTGAAGACTGCAGACTCAGCTGTTAGTGTCTAGGGAAAGAGTTTGAAGATGGGCCATGTTGCTTTATTATAGTACAATGAAATGTGACCATCTCACCAGAATAGTCACGGGTATGTCTTGTTTCTGTGCTCATATTTGTTTTGATGCTGTTTCTTTTGGTGGAGAACTCAAGACAGAAAAGAGCAGGTGCATACGGCTATTAGTTGGACGGGGGAATGGAGGGCACGGGTGTTACTTTTCCTTATCCAATGTCATGCTTTATAAACAAATACGTTGCTTTATTATTTTGAAGCATTACAGAGAAGGACTAATTTAAAGGACCATGTATACTATTTCATACAGATATTGAAGCTCCCATCACTGGCACTGTAACTCTTCATTCAATTACTTAAAGTCACTTCTGAAGGTTGGGAAACAACTGGATCCATCTGAAGGCTAAATTCCCATTTAAAGGAATGTATTCATATGCATATCAATGCTCTGAAGGCAGTGATGGTTAGAAAGATGTTAACCATTTTTTTTGCTATCCCCTAAAGTAGGAGGACAGTGCAAAATGGCACATTTATATATTGTGGAACACTATGCATTCCCTTACAAGAGCCAGCTGGAGATAATTTTTTAAAAATGCTTTTTCCTAAAAAGCATAGCAAAGTGATTTTCTTTTGTGAACGTCACAAAACATTTATAGATATTACAGATCTAAAAGAATCGCACACACAAAAAGCTATACTACATATCATAAGTCACAGTGCTCTCATCCCACTATATCTGTCACAGAATTCTAGAATTTGTAGTTTACTGAAGTACTTACAATTCTGTGGCTGAGAGCCCTACTGTTCCAGTTCAAAGGAAATGCCCATAATTTGTTTCCATATAAAGAACAAGGCTTGTGTCAATAACTCTCATACAAGGAAAAAATACGTTTATTGGTTTACCATTTTAACACACTATTCCAGATTTCGAGCTGGTGTGTGCATTTAGGTGACGCTTTAGGTAACAGCTTTATTTTTTAAGTGGGAGCTTGAAGATGTGGTCTAAAGGCAGCTGTACATTATGTTGTTTTGGAGAAAATAGCCCACTTCTTTCATAGGTCCTAAATACGAGCTCCTTCTTTGGAAGTGAGGTGGTGTCGCTTAGAGCGGGACTTCCTGTACAGCAACTGACTGCTGGTTTGTAGTGATGCACGGGAGTGAGGGAGACTTTGCCGAGTGGGTTGTCTGCTGGGAGTGTCTTCTAATGGTACATCCTCTGACGTTGGGATTCTGATTTTCTCACTTGAGAGTGAATGATGTTTGCCCCTTTCTGAAAGAAATTTTGGGAACCTAAGTTAGGGGATATACTGACAGAATCTTGAGTTAGAATATACTGCAAATCCCCCCAACCCCACCCTAAAAAACAAGCTCCCATGTCTCCAAAAAGCTAGCTTGATTTATCTTGCTGTGAAAGCTGTTATGTGGCTTATCAAGTGGCAAGTTGTTAGAAGTCTCTATATCCATTTTCCTTCAGGGTTCAATATACAGCACATACCTGCTCTTGAATCTTTACCAGTTTCTGATCCTTGGGTTGAAGTCCTAAAGAGAAAAATGAAGATTGTGACTAGGAGATGGTGGGAGATAAATACTGAGCTACATGCAGAAAATAAGGAGTGGAAAGGACATAATGTCAAACCATGGTGTGTTTTGTTGACATCTGGCTCTTTGTGATATGCAGTCCTACTTCCATTCACTAACCTTGGCTTATTAACAAGGGACAAGCTTCCCTCTAAAACAAAGTGACCCATGTGGCCCTTGAGATGTTTATTTATTTATTTATTTACTATATTTATTTACCGCCCCTCTCAGCCCACAGGCAACTCAGGTTAGTTTATAGGGTTATGTTGTTGAACTAAAACATCCATCTCAAGCCAATGATGGAAAAAAAAAACCTTGTGTTTTCAAAGTTTGATCCTGGTAAAATAAATCATGGAAGTTACCACTCTGCTTATCAAGTCAAGTTGCATTACAAGCAGTCCCCAGGTTACAGACATCTGTTTTACAAATGACTTCTAGTTAAGAATGGGGGTGAGACAACAGGAAAGGAGGAAAATTTAACCCAAAGAAGGGAAATTCACTCCTGAAAGAGTTATAATGGAGAAAGAAGTCTCCACTGAAGCTTTCTCACCAATCCTTGTTTCCACAACAAGCCAATTTTTTTCAAAATCCAATGATCACAGAGACAGAAAGGGGCCGAGACAGCAAAACAAACACCACAGGGGTGTTAACCCTTCCCTGTGCTATCCAAGGCTAAAACATGTATACTATTTGGCCAGAGTAGGAGCCCCCAGTGTGCAATGGATTAAGCACTAGTGCCGACAGGACTGCTGGCTGAAAGTTCGGTGGTTTGAATCCGAGGAGCGGGGTGAACTCCCATCTATCAGCTCCAGCTTCCCATGTGAAGGCATAAGAGAAGCTTCCTATAGGATGGTAAAACAGACAGCCAATTCTCTCACACCAGAAGCGGCTTGCAGTTTCTCAAGTCGCTCTTGACACGGGGAAAAAATTGGCCAGAGTTAACTTAAACAATGTACCTGTTCTGACTTACATATGAATTCAACTTAAGAACAAACCTACATAATCTTTCTTGTTAGTAACTTGGGGGCTGCCTGAAGAGGGATTAAAATAATAAGCAAAGACTTTCTGGAGTCCTATGTGTTCCCCCTTGGATGCTGAGTGTGCAGTAAGCTTCAGATAAACACAATCAGTTACAAGCTTCGGTCCCATCAATCCTAGCCAGTGTGTTGTCGAAGGCTTTCATGGCTGGAATCACTGCGCTGCTGTGAGTTTTCAGAGCTATATGGCCATGTTCCAGAAGCATTCTCTCCTGCCGTTTGGCCCACATCTATGGCAGGCATCCTCAGAGGTTGTGAGATCTGTTGGAAACTAGGCAAGTGAGCATGGCCAATCATAAAGAATTGTGGGACTCGTAGTCCAAAACATCTAATGGGACAAAGATATGCTTGGCATGATTAGCATATGGTGGCTCCATTTCCTAGAGCAATTCCTCTGAATTTACCTGGCCTGGTTGTCTTCATCTAGTATTCTTTTCTGAACTTTTTGAGATTTCAGCAGAGCCCGCAAATTCAGATTCTGCACTTCACTTTCCTTCTCTGGCTTTTGCTGATAGTTCAACAGATCACGTGTGGTCACATCAGCGCGTATGAAATTTGACACAAACTCTTTCTCTAAAACATTACAGAAGAAGAGGCATTTTCTGTTTAGAAGTGATGCTTTGAAGCTGACATAAGTACAATATTACTGTGAGATAATATTAATAAATTGGTTATCTGTATGCCTGAAAGTGCTCTTCTTAATCCTGTTGCAGTGGGAGATAATATTCTGCACAAGTCTCCACAGACAAGACATTTCCAAAATAAAAAATAATGGCTCAATCATTGAGCTGGTCTTGACTGTAGATCTGTTTCAACACTTAGGTGTAAACAAGAATTCTCATTTTGAAATATAGATCTACAGTATAATATTAACAAAAAGCTGGTGCTGGGTTTATTTTTTCATTCTGAAAGAAAATGATGCACAGATCATCATATTTAGTTCATTTTTGCCTTAATATTTCTGTAAATGAATCCATTTTTTTTCTAAATGTAACGCCCCTAAAGAAAAATATGAGGGTTATCCAGAAAGTAAGGTTACAAGAAATGTAGCTCTCATGGGGAATTTTCGTGGGGGAAGTTGGTATCACTGCTGTGTAGCGAGAAACCAGTGGCAGTGAACGAGCAGTGCCAGTCGTCAGTAGTTCATCAACTGGTGTTGTGGTAAAGTGTCCTCATTCCTTTTCCCATCAATTGTGAAGTTCACGCTACCTAAATGCTAGGGGCATGAATGCCACTGTGATTCATCACGAGAAAAATCTTTGCCTCAGGGTTTTGGGACAGAAAAGGGGTTCTGCGCATTGATTCTTTGGAGAGAGGTGAAACAATCAATGCTGCTAGACATTGTGAAACCAAGAAGAAATTTTGCAGCACCATCCAAAAAAACATTGTGGGATGCTGATGGCAGGACTCTGTCTCCTTCATGACAATGCACATCCATACGCCTATCATGCAACACAAGAGTTGTTGACTTCATTTGGCTGAGATGTTTCGAGCCACCCCTCTCACAACCCCAATCTCACACCCAATGACCATCATCTGTTCACTAAATTGAAGGAACACCTGGGTGGAAAACACTTTTCTGATGATGATGAGGTGAAAGGAATGGAAAATGTGGAATGAAGTTATGGACTCTGAGTTGCGAACGTTGAGCATAAGATTGGTTTTTTATTAACTGTGATATATGTTGATTGTTTTTAACTGTTAAAACTGTTTTAATTGCTGTCTATATTTTATCTGTATTACTGTGTAAGCATCGAATTGTGCCTTTTTGTAAGCCGCCCTGAGTCCCCCCTCGGGGGTTGAGAAGGGCGGGGTAGAAGTACACGAAATAAATAAATAATAAAATCGAAGTGAAGAACTGGCTGAACAAGGTGGCATGAGACTTCTATGACACAGACATCAAAAAACCTGTTGCATGGATGACAAAATGTATTGAATTTAAGGTGATTATGTGGAAAAATAATGTATTACCTATGTGTTGTGGTTCAACCTGTGATTGTGTCAGCACCTGAGGTCTCACAGGACCCTGGTTCTGTACCTGATGTGGCTGGGGATTCTGGGAATTACAGGTCAGCAATGGATTTGCAGTGAGATCTACAGTTAGAGGTTTCTAGCCCTGAGCCAGACTTCTCAAGGGAACCCAAGATCATTCTCTGATCCGAATGTAGTAATTGCAGATGTGTCTCCCCTGGTTCTTCCCCTATTTCTCCTGAGCTAGATAGAAGAAGGGCAATTTGTCAACAAAGACAAGAAAGTGAAGGGAGATGCCATTCCCAGTGTCTGCTAATGAGAAGAGGCCCTGCAGAATGTTCTCAGAGAAAACGCCAAAGTTTCTTAGGTATAAAGGAGGACTGATTCTGTTGTATCTCAGAGGAGCAAATGTCTGGATTTCATGTTTCATACTTCAAGTTTCCTCTCTCTAGTTTTCTCATGTGTTTGGCATTCATGGTCTTGAGCTTCAAGTTTTTCTGTGTTTTATATTTGTGGATTCATGCTTCAAGTGCCAAGATTGTTTCCTGGTCTCATGTACTTTTGGAATTATGTTTTAGTTGCTGAGTTCTTTCAATCTCCTGGGTTGCTCTGTTTTGATAAAGACTCCATGCATGTATCTTGGTATTATGGATTATTGCTTTGTTTTTTAAGGACTATACTTTCTATCGTCTCTTTGATCTTTTACCATTTTTTGCTGAAGCTTTACATTTATCCTTCAATAAACTGCTTTGCTTATAAGCTGAGTTCTGGAGCGATGAGACTGGTTTAAAGGTGCCCTTCCAGCCCTGGTGTGCGACACTATGCTATGATCTATGTAAGTTTTATTAAAATATATTCATTCTTTGTATTTTTTAAAAAAATCTTGCAGTCTTACTTTTTGGATATCCCTCGTACATTCAGCCATCAAATTTTGTAATGAAAAGGAACGATCAGAAAAAAAAATCAGGCAATTTGTGTGCACATTGAGATATAGCTGTAGAAACAAAAACTCTAAAGAGTAATAATGCTGCATCCAAACATTGATTCATGTTCTATCAGTGTGCAGCTATTCTAATGTAGTTCTCTTCTTACCTTTTATAGTTGCCTTTGATAGCCAATTTTGGATCTCTGCAAGGGAATCCGTTTGTAAAATATCACGAAGCTTTTCAAGGATCTAGATGAAGGACAGAATGGTCAAAGGAAATATTGCAATGGAATACCTAGCCTTATTTTTTTAAAACCAGTCTATTTCTTTTCAGTTTCAGTTCAAGTTAGGCCCATAATTGTGTGTATAATGTTTGATCTATGGTGGGTTGAATCTGCTGGTGCAAAGCGGAAGGATGCAACAGGCCGACAACATTATGGTTTAAACAGAACAACACCGCTATATATATTTCCAGAATTAAACCACACTTTGTTATATGTATGTGTGTGTGTGGGGGGGGGGGGAGATACGATTTGAACATGTTTTACTTAATAATACATAATATATAGCAGTGGTTCCCAACCTGTGGTCCATGGAGCACCAGTGGTCAGCAAGGACTAAAATATGGTCTGCAGCCTCACCATTACTACACCATTGCAATGAGAGTGACTGGTCTCACAAAACCCTCTTATAGTGCCGAGAATTATTAAATATGGTTTTCTGTGGACGAGCAGATGGTGACTACTAGATGGCATATGTTCTGTATCAGAAACTAGAGATGATGTGGTCTATCCAATCAGGCCCGTAGCCAGGATTTCGTTTTGGGGGGGGGGGGAATTTTTTTCAGGGGGGTTCGGGGGGGCTGAGTTGCGGGGGGGGCTGAGTCTGAGTGAAAGAGGGTCTAGCCTAGCAAACCTTTTGTATCATTACCCCAATACCCCCATGCATATGGGATATATTGAGCATGGTGATCAGATCATGATATGAATAAATATAACAGTTTAAATAATGCACCAGTAAGGCCTTTTCGCGAACCACCATGAGAATTTCGGGGGGGGGCTGAAGCCCCCCGCGCCCCCCCCCCCCCCCCCCCCCCGGCTACATGCCTGTATCCAATGCAATTTTCTGAATCAGCACCCCAAATAACCAAACCAAACGTAAACTTGACCAAAAACTGATTTGTAACCCTTTTGGTACTAATGTTGGAGAGTGGTCCGTGGTCAAATGGTCCCTGATGAAAAAAAGGTTGGGAACCACTGATGTAAAGGCAGTCTAGTCCCAATATTTCAGCTTTTATGTGTTCGATTTGTGCCTGTAGATTATAATTCAAGGAAATAACAGTGTTTTATACATTTATGGACAAAGAGGAGATAAAATTAATTGCATGGCACTCATCTTCCATAGAGTTCAATGGTGTTGTGCAAAAGTGAGAGTACACTTAATATAACTCTGCCAAAGATCGTGGTATTTTGCCCCAGATTAAAAGAAAATCCTTTAAAGCCTTATGTGCAGAAGGCATTTCCTGTAGAATTTTCTAGGTGCCCCACAAACTGCTGAAGGACTGGCATATATGATGAATTCTTGATGTCTCCATGTACTTCAGAAGTTATGTCTCTAATTTCAGTTCAAAGACATTTTCTGGAGACTTCGGGATCCCCTCTGAATATTAAGTAATGACATGTACTTAAATCTCTATCCAAGTAGCAAGATGCTAACAATAGGAATTAGTCTGGTTGTCACCCAGTATTTCTTTAATGTAAATAGCATAGCAGGAAGAAAATCTGCATCCAGAGATCTAAGTCTAATGAATTAGTGAATGTGTGTTTTAAAATGAAATATGCCAAAATAACATAGGAGTGCTGTTGCTTCAAAACAAATTTCTATTTATTCCAGCATAGTATTTACTTCCCTGGCCATCTATTGGAAAATCCTAAGTGGGGTACAAGGGGAATAGTCTTCTGCCATTGTTAGTCACATAATTTTCCAATGAATTTGATCTTTCAATGAATTTGTTTAATCTGTTTTCAAAGCAGTCTAGATTTGTAGCTATAACAACATCTTTTGGCACTGATTCTATGTGTGTATTTTTGAAAAATAAATGCTTTTCGTTGGTATTGAACTTTCCAGTATTCATTTCACTTGGGTTGCTCTTTTCTGCACATTTCCCAGCTTTGTAAACACATTACTATAATTTGTTTATTATAATTAGTTGGGGTCAGGTATAGAATAAAATTAGTTGTTTACTTCCTTCTGAAAAAAATCTTGGGACTTTGATCTTTTTAGACCACATTCATGAGAACTAGGTTATTTGTTGTTCTCAAATTATGACTGTTGAATTCTCTCATAATCTTTGCCACAACTCAAATTGTTTTGAATACTATTAATTTCAACTGCTTATTTAGGAGCTGTGGTGGCAGAATGGGTTAAATCCTTGTGCCTGCTGAACTGCTGACATGAGGGTTGACGGTTCAAATCCGCCAGACGGAGTAAGCTCCCATTTGTCAGCTCCAGCTTCCCATACAGGGACATGAGAGAATCTTCCCAGGGCAATGTCCCCTGGGCAATGTCCCTGCAGATGGCCATGGCCAATACTCTCATACCAGAAGCGACTTGCAGTTTCTCAAATTGCTTCTGACACAAAAAGAAAACTGCTTATTTGAATTCCAGTTCGATAGTGGCAATCAAGTTTATTCTGATACTTGGAATGAGAATGTAAACATTTATTTGAAGTGCCCTGAATCATTGTTTGGTCTGATAATGAGTTTCACAAAACTCAAACCCTTGGACTGTCAAGATTTCTAGATTTGGGTTGTTATAGGTTTTTCGGGCTATATGGCCATGTTCTAGAAGCATTCTCTCCTGACATTTTACCTGCATCTATGGCAAGCATTCTCAGAGGTTGTGAGGTCTGTTGGAAACGCCAACCAACTGCAACATTCACACTTGCCTTAAATAGACAAGAGTTGTTTCTCCCATCCTGGACATTATTCCACAGACATATAAACTTCACTTGTCTGGTTTCCAACAGACCTCACAACCTCTGAGGATGCTTGCCACAGATGCAGGCAAAACACCAGGAGGCAATGCTTCTAGAACATGGCCACACAGCCTGAAAAACCTACAACAATCCAGTGATTCCAGCCATGAAAGCCTTTGACAATACATTTCTAGATTTATCTCTTTTGTTTATTGGGATATAATATGTTACGGTAAGTCCTTGCAGGACACAAGTATATGTGTGAAGAAAAACCTTATTGTTTGTAATTATCTTGTTCAGTTGACTAAGGAGGTCAAGCAGCAATCTTGTGCCACGCCCAAGGGGCTATAAGTGTTTGAGTTTTTTGAATACAGCCTGGTGGGTGTTGGTGGGTGCTGGATTTCTGGTGGGCTGCTGCTGGAGTTCCGTTTCACCAGTGTGGAGTACCAGCAGGAAATGCTGATGGTGAAATAGCTGTTTACTTCAGGTTGTTTTGATTTTCTATTTGCTGCTTAGAAGATGCTTTATTTTATTAATATTACAAAGACTGTGTAAATATGTTGCACTGCTGATTTTTGTGTGCTGCATTACCAGTCTTATTTCATCTCTGCAAAGTAAAGACAGTAAAGATTTTCTGTTTACCTTGACTATTGGTCTGAGACTATTTTTTGTCTGGGTTTTTGGGCGTTAGGTTGCTGGAATAAAACATGTGCCGCGTAACGTAATAGTCATTGTCTGTGTGAACCATTTCCTCCCACAGTTTATTCAGATCATTTGGTTTCAAACTGACTGAGAAATCTATGCATGTTTAGGTAGAAATAAAACCTAGAGCTTTTAATGCAACTTATATTGCACCTTGCATGTAATATGAAACAAGCATTCACTATTGTATGGGTATTCCTGCACAGGAGGGGGTTGGACTAGGTGGTCCTTGTGGTTTCTTGCAACTCTATGTATCTTACTTGTATTTCATATTCCAAGTAGGTTGGAGCATAATTAAAATTCTCTGTGATCTCTGGCCTGTAACGCATCGCCTGGCCAGGTGAAAGACGGCGGTCCGTGGCACGGTCTCCTGGAAATTTCCTCATAAGATCATCCTGATGATAAAGTACAAAAAAAAAGAGAAAGAAATCCCCAAAAGACACATGAAAAATGAAAATAAAAACTTTCTATCCTCACTTTATTTCTGTGGAAGTGCAATAATATTTGAATGGCTCTTGTACTAAATGGTTGTTTTCTAATGTATCCATCTATCTTAAACCAATCTTTATGTTAAAAATGCTACAGACTTGCCTATCCCAACCTGTTGTCTTCCAAATTGCCAGTTATTAAGTAATTGCTTGAAATGAAAATAAGAGGGATAAAAATACAGATGTTCCATATATATAGGCCAGTGGTTCTCAACCTGGGGTTCCCAGATGTTTTTGACCTACAACTCCCAGAAATCCCAGCCAGTTTACCAGCTGTTAGGATTCTGGGAGTTGACGGCCAAAAACATCTGGGGACCCCAGGTTGAGAGCCACCGATATAGGCAGTCCCGACTTACAAATGACTCATAGTTAAGAACAGAAGTCAGACAACAGGCAGGAAGGTAAATCTACCCCTCGGAAGGGAAATTCTCTCCTGGAAGAGTTTAACATGGGGAAGAGGTGTCTCCACTGAAGCTTTATCACTAATCCTTGATTCCTCAACAACCCATTTTTTTTCAAAATCCAATGATCACAGGGACAGAAAGTGAGGTGAAGTCTTCTGAACAGGGACACAGACAGCAAAGCAAACATTACAGTGGTGTTAACCCTTCCCTGTGAAATCCAAAACTTTTAAAAATCCACATTTTGACTGGAGTTATACTTAAAAATCTGCCTGTTATGACTTACATACAGATTCAACTTAAGAACAAACCTACAGGACCTATCTTGTCCATAACCTGGAGACTTCCTGCATGTATGTGTGTAGAGCTTTCCTAGATTACCTTTTGCTTTAACATCGGGGTGTTTGGTATTTTTCTTGTGATCTCATCTCTCATAAATTCTGGAATATAAGAAGAAATGAGTTAACATTGGAGTAATAATGGGTTGAAAGCAAATAAGACAATTTACAAAAAAAAAAACCTCACGCAGTGCTGTGTTTAGTTGGCAAAGAATATCTTCAATTAAAGTGCAAGGTATTATGCTGATATAAAATATTTTTGTACAAACAATGTACAAGCCAGTATCTTCACTATGTGGGAATACTTTGGGTGGCAAATCAACTTGGCCAATGAGATGGTGACACATGGTGGACATTCTCTGGCAGTCTTTAAAGTAATCTTCCAAAGTGGGCCTTTGCCACATTCTCTCTATAACGCTCTCTTGGCTATTGTGTTATGCATCACCCATAGACAACAAGGTTCAACTTGTCCCAGCCATTCCTAGCCACTGATCTTTACTCTAAAGCAGTGGGCTTAAAAGTAGGGATGAAGATATCAAAAGTCTGAAATAACTGTTTAATGTGACAATTCTATCCACATGCTTCTCTTCTATAAAAGTAAAGTTGTGATTTTGAATTAGTGCTAAAAGCTATGATTTACTTACGTTCAGTTTTCAGCGTGGGTAGGTTTGGCAAAGTGTTTCTGGGAACAGAAGCATCACCAGTTATTCCTGTGTGCTTGTATAGCTGATTGTATGTTGGTCCTGGTAAAATGACGTGTCCTTCATTGATTCCTCGGTCTTTTACAGTACAGATTGGGGCATCATTTAATCCTAAGCAAAAAACACACATCCTTTTAATATCCTCCTGGTAGCGTTGGGCTTCTTATAATAATGTCATGCCAACATGGGTGCTGAACCATATCCTGATTTATAAAACACAAATTAATCCCATAGACAGAATGCTCATTTCAACTGACTATTCAACTACAATATTTTTCCATGGAGACAAATAACAACAACAACAACAACAACAACTTTATTTATAATCTACCACCATCTCCTAGAGGGACTTGGGTAGCTCACAAAGCACTCAAAGATGCAAACATGCAAAATACAAAAAGTGCAAAGACAATAACACAAAAGCAGCAACAACCAACATAAACATCACAAACCTCCCTAATTAAGATCAATAAACTGCAACAATAGCTGAAGAATATAATACACACTGCAATCAACATCAGTCTCATAAAGTGCACTGTGAAAAATCTCTAGGTCCTCGAATTTCTAGACACGGTCAAAGGTGTGTCTAAAAAGCCATGTTTTCAATTGTATACAGAAGACTTTGGAGAGTGGAAGACAGCCTAACCTCCCTTGGGAGGGCATTCCAAAGCTGGGGAGACACCACCGAGAAGGCCCTCTCTCTTGTCCCCACCAACTGCACTTGAGACTGAGATGGGACCAAGAGGAGGGCCTCCCTGGTAAATCTTAGTGCCCATGCCAGTTCATAGAAAAAGATGCGGTCTCGAAGATAGGTTGGACCCAAACCATATCGGGCTTTATAGGTGATAACCTATGCTTTGAATTGGGCTCAGAAACTCACTGGCAACCAGTGGAGTTGCTTTAATAGGGGCATGGTATGCTCCCTATAACTAGCCCGTTAGTAATTTGGCCGCCGACCTTTGCACTAACTGCAATTTCTGAGCTGTCTTTAAAGGCAGCCCCACGTAGAGTGCATTACAGTAGTCTATTTTAGATGTAACTAAGGCGTGGACCACTATAGCCAAGTCAGGCTTTTTAAGATATGGTTGCAGTTAGCACACAAGTTTTAATTGTGCAAAGGCCCTCCCAGCCAGCGCCGATACCTGAGCTTCACATGTCAGTGCTGAGTCCAGGAGAACTCCCAGACTGTGGATCTATGTCTGCAGGGGATGAATCAAGATAAAAACAGGAATCTCACATAAGGCTTGAAAATTCAGTCAGTGGATCCTGATGTATTTGTGAAGTAACACTTGATGAGTTGCAGGTGAGCTTGTGAACTGACCATTGCATTTGAGTTGACATTAGTCAGTTTGAAAATTTTGGAGAGTGATCAATCAGAATTAATGCTAGTTGTTATTTGGTGTTGCAGACTCTATAGGAACACAGAAAGCTAGTTTATAGAGCATCAGACTATTGGTGCATCAAGCTCAAGTACTGCTGATGTTGAATAATATTAGACTTTAGATGAAATATAGGAATACAAGAATGTACTCGCAGCAATGAATGTGCAGTGTTTCAAATAGGATTCCTTCATAGCTCTGCTTAGAAATGGACTGGCCTTTTCTCATCTTAACTTCCTGTTTTTATCTTGATTCATCCCCAGCATTTAAGAAAAGAGGTTGTGATACGGGAGAACAAGCATCAACCAGAATGAAAACTCCTCCACTTTTCCTCCTTGTGTAGAAGCACAAATTCCACCAAATAAGAAGCTGCTGAAATTCCCTCTCCTATACAACCGTTAAAGTTACATGAGGTCTCCTGTTGTGGCTGTGATGTTCTGTGATGATGAGGATGATGGGATTCAGATTCCTGGCTCTTTTTCTGTGCCTCAGATCTCTGGGCCTGCGGCTCCCACAGACAGTGCAGAGTCAGACAGTGCAGAGTCAACATCAACACAGCGGTTCTCAGGAGAAAAGAATTTTAACGAAGGAGATAGCGAACAGGTGGGGAGGCATTTGCCTCCTTCCCATGCTGATACTGAAAGTACTGAAAGCCTTGATAGTGACCTGACCCGGCAGGCTCGTCTTGATTTGCGGGTCAGGCGGAGTTCTCGCCTGGCCGGCAGACGAGAAGCCAGCTCGGTGAAAGGTCATCGCAATGATTTCATGTAATGTTTTCATGTTAGAAAGGTATTTAGGCTTCTTGCAAACCAAGGGAAAGCGTCAGTTCAACGTAGCTTATTAGCCTGAAAGCTTCATGGAATAATCTTAGCCTGGAAAGCAGTACGCTTGGGATTTCTTGCATTGTGATTCATGGGGCAATTGTTTCATTGCTTGTACCTGGGACTCTGGTTTGAACTTTGCCAATAGGATTGTGTCTCTTGCTTTTACCTGAAGATCTTTGGAACTATATTCTGCATTTAACCTTAATCTTTGGAACTTTGCAATGCTTATTCTTTATTTTGACTTGGATTTTTTCCTCAATAAACTATAAAACTACAGCTCTTGTGTGGTGGTGTTTGGAAGCAAGGTGAAGCTTACTCTGAGTTGCAACATCTCCCCAGTTCTCATTCTGGCAGGTATAGCAAATGGTTTGATATCATTGGACTTTAAGTATATCATCTGCACATCTGGAGACCATTATGGGTAGGTTTACCTGAAGCAATGCTACCTGCATGTTGACCCTCCTGTCCCACAATATTGCATAAAATGTATCACTTCAACTTAGGAACCCAAAAACAGATAACAGAATTGGATACATCACCCTTTTAAGGGTACTTTAACCTTTACCTTTAATGTGGCACACTGTCTTAGGATGTGGAGTGTGCCTGCAAACAAAGTAAGTTGCTTTCCCATAAGGTGTCAGCTCAGGCTCAGGTTGGGCTTTGAAATTGATATTCATCTTAAGGCTCTTCTGTTTTTTTTGCAGTCACTCTGGGTGTAACAGGAAACAGTAACATTTCACCAGGAAAGGCCTATACTGGTAGCACAGATGAAAATAAAGGTCAGACCTGTGAACATAAGATATTATTTTATAATGTATTTGCATCCCACCCTCCATTTCTTTCCACACAACTATAGGGCTAGGAATCATACAATCTCTACATGGGTTGTTGTAGGTTTTTTCGGACTATGTGGCCATGTTCTAGAGGCATTATCTCCTGACGTTTCGCCTGCATCTACGGCAAGCATCCTCAGAGGTTGTGAGGTCTTGCTTGCAATTTCCAGCCTTCTTCACAGTTGGTTATACTGGCTAGGGATGCTGAGAGTTGCAGCCCAGGCAATATAGGGTCACATGAATCCGACTTGTGGTTAAGGGAATGTCCTCACAAAGTGGATCATAAATACCATTGAGAAAAATATAATAAATAAATCCGTATCATGCTATAAGACAGTACTAGATAAAACTGTACAAAATGCGACACCAATAAAAGATACTTTATGTATTGAAAGTTATTTTCAGGCTACCTGTCATTTTTATGGTGAAAGCATCCTAAAGGATAATGCAAAATACAAAACAAATGCATCCAACAAATTGATATTCAATAGAAAAGCAGCAAAAAACACATTGGCAATTAAATCAGCAGTCCAAGAATGATGGAGAGATAGGGTATAAATAAGTAGATCTTTAGAGAAGATCCATATTACTCATGAAAGGCCTGATTTCAAAAGTTAGGGGCTGCCACAGAAAAGGCCCTCTCCTTTGTACTCACTTCAGGTTTGTGCAAGAAAAACATCCTTAAAATAACAGGTCCAACTTAAGTTTTTAATCTGGACATCAATGCTTCAAATTGGCTCATAAAACAGTGACAGCTGTACAACTAGTGAAGGATCCATGTCAAACAAGGACTTTTTGAATCATTCTTAAAGCCAGCCCCACAAATGACACAGTATGATATTCTATTCTGGCTGCCACCAGAGCATAAATGATATAACATCCAGCATTTCACAGAAGGTTTAAAACTAAATCCCTATTACAGAAAAATAGATGGGTAAACCTAATACTAAATGGGTTGCTGTGAATTTTCTGGGCTGTATGCCATTTTCCAGAAGCATTCTCTCCTGACATTTTGCCCACATCTATGGCAGGCATCCTCAGAGGTTGTGATCCTTCTAGAACATGGCCATACAACCCAGAAAATTCACAGCAACCCAGTGATTCTGGCCATGAAAGCCTTTGACAACACATAATACTACATGTTTATCCAACTTTTTGTAGAGGTTATCTCTAAGTGGTAAAATGTTTATACTTTTCACAGCACATGATTCTATGTATCTTGTATTTATCATTTTTATTTGTCAATGGAAGGTAAGCACAGGCTTCATTTCCAAGTCTAATGGCTGAAACATATGTCTCTGAGGACATTTCAGTGTGGGAAGGGAAATGGATTAATCATGGGGAGCATATGTTAATCTTAGTTTGACAGTTCCCAATACACAATCTCTTTGCCAGCACACAATATATCTCTTGGCATATGTTAAAAACTACTAAAAACTCACTATAAGAGTCTGCCTTCTAGTGAGCCAAATATTTATTAGTCATCTAGCCCAATGTTTTATGTTCTGATGGGCAAAAGCTCCCTTGTGCAAGGATCTACCTGATGCTTTTAGCTGAAATGCCAGGGAAGAAAAGGACTTTTTTCATGTAAAGATTATACTTTAATACTGATTCATAGCTAAGATATGCACACAGAAATGTGTTCCACTGCAGTTTAGGCAAAATATCTAACCTAATATTGTATATCAATGATCATACTGCTAAATGTCTTTAACACAGGCATGGGCAAACTTCATCCCGCCAGGTCTTTTGGACTCCAACTCCCACAATTCCTAAACGCTGGTGGGAGTTGAAGTCCAAAACACCTGGAGGGCCAACGTTTCCCCATGTCTGCTTTAACACCACTGGGCATGGACCTATCCTTTCTTTGATAGTGGAAATACTTAACTAATTTCATCAAAATTATATCTTAAGCCCACATTTGCTCTCATGACTATATATAACAGAGTCTCGCTTATCCAACTTTCTCTCATATAATGTTCTATATTATCCAACACAGTTTGCCTCCTGTCCGGATCCACAGCTGTTTCAATACATTAGGATGTTTTGGTGCTAATTTCGTAAATACAGTAATTACTACATAATGCTACCATGTATTGAAGTGCCTTTTCTGACAAATTTGTTGTAAAAAATGATGTTTTGGTGCTTAATTTGCAAAACCATAATGTAATTTGATGTTTAATGGGCTTTTCCTTAATCCCTCCTTATTATCCAACATTTCCACTTATCCAACGATCAGCCTATTTATGTTGGATAAGCGAGACTCTACAGTATAGGAATCCTTACAAAAATCTGTAGTATAAAGACAGTACCTGTTGTACAGCCGTAAGAAGAGATGTTTTGTCCAACAACACAAGTATTATAATGACTTTTTAATTTTAGAGTTGGTTGCTCTATCTTCTGTTTTGCTGGAAACCCCCGATTTGCTAGGTTTAATATAGTGTATATTGAACAAAAAAAAAGCAGTTTTACAATGATATATCCAGCCTCTGTCTCAATCAATGTGAGACAGCCAGACTTCAACCTACATTTTGCTCTCTCTAA
This sequence comes from Anolis sagrei ordinatus, assembly GCF_025583915.1. Classification (NCBI taxonomy): domain Eukaryota; kingdom Metazoa; phylum Chordata; class Lepidosauria; order Squamata; family Anolidae; genus Anolis; species Anolis sagrei. The sequence continues at coordinate 180,374,974 of NW_026847549.1, forward strand.
CTTCACTGTCTTGTGTCTTCATCCAACATCTCAGGGATCAAAGCACAAACATGAAAGCAACAGTCTGGAATTCAGATTTGGAACTCAAGAATCTTTTCTCCCCAGTGTTCTTTTCTCCCCCAGTTACTTTGTTTATGACATCTTCCAGCATCATACTGTTCTACTGAAAGCACACTGTTACCTGAGAAAGAGTAATGATTTAAAATTTTAAAGCAAGCAAAAACCTTTGCAGTAAGACCGTCACATCTTACTGCAAAGGGCATTCGTTTTTATGAGCATAAGTTTTCTAACTCTCTGGAGTTTTCCTATCTCTTTGTCCAACTTTAACCCCTCCTTTTTTAATTCTCTTTATTTATGTATTTGTTATGCTTCCATTCTCCTAGAGGACCACAGCATATCTGTTTAGCATGAAAAGGCTTTGGGTGGTTGTAGGTTTTTCGGGCTATATGGCCATGTTCTAGAAGCATCCACTCCTGATGTTTCACCTGCATCTATGGCAAGCATCTTCAGAGGTTGTGACTGGATTACTGCAATGCATTCTACGTGGGTCTGCCCTTGAAAACGGCTTGGAAATTCCAGGTGGTTCAACGGGCGGCAGCCAGGTTGTTAACTGGGGCTCCTTACAGGGAGCGTCAACCCTCCTGTTCAAGGAGCTCCACTGGTTGCCATTCATTTTCCGGACCCAATTCAAGGTGCAGGTTCTTACCTACAAAGCCCTGAACAGTTTGGGACCCGCCTACCTGCGTGACCGCATCTCTGTATATGAACCCACACGATCTCTTCGATCATCTGGAGAGGCCCTGCTCTCAATCCCACCTGCATCGCAGGTGCAATTGGTGGGGACGAGAGAGAGGGCCTTTTCTGTGGTGGCCCCTTGACTCTGGAACTCACTCCCTAAGGACATCAGGCAGGCCCCAACTCTGGCAGTCTTCAGGAGGAGCTTGAAGACGTGGTTATTCCCGTGTGCCTTCCCAGAATAATGATCCCATAGCACTTTGTCCTTCAAAGCACTTTACATATTAGGTCTGCTTGTACGTTTTCCACAAACGCCACTTTCACCTTTTCGCCCATGTCCTGGCATCATTTCCAATTTTAACTTTACATTTGGCCTTCCCACAGTTTTTAATTGTGTGTTGTCTTATTGTTAATTGTTGCATATTTTATTGTCTATGTTTTTTTTTAATTTTAATTGCTTGTATTGTTGTTATTATTGCTTGTATTGTTGTATTTGGGCTCGGCCTCAAGTAAGCTGCATCGAGTCCCTTGGGGAGATGGTAGCAGGGTACAAATAAAGTATTATTATTATGTTTGCCATAGATGCAGGCAAAACATCAGGAGAGAATGCTTCTAGAACATGGTCATATAGCCCGAAAAACCTACAACAACCCAGTGATTTCAGCCATGAAAGCCTTCAACAATACAATGAAAAGGCTTTCTTTTACATTCTGAACATAAAAAGACAGAAAAAATCAAGAGTATGATAGTATAGTCAATGTGCCACTAGATGGTACTGTTTCATATCTTACAACATTCCATGGATTACACTTTCTCCATATTTGAAGCCTTGCAGTGCCATTCTCTTCTATGCATTACTCTCTGAAATGATCTGCCCTGCTGTCTGAGTTCCTGAAATATGGTACAGTAGAGTCTTGCTTATCCAACACAAATGGGCCGGCAGAACGTTGCATAAGCGAAAATGTTGGATAATAAGGAGGGATTAAGGAAAAGCCTATTAAACATCAAATTATGCTATTTTATAAATTAAGCATCAAAACATCATGGTTTATAACAAATCAACAGAAAAGGCAGTTCAATACATGGTAACATTATGTAGTAATTACTGTATTTATGGGTTTAGCACCAAAACATCGCAATGTATTGAAACAGATGTGGATCTGGGTGGGAGGCAGACTGCATTGGATAATACAGAATGATGGATGAGCCAAGGTTGGATAAGTAAGACTCTACTGTATGTTAGTAACCTGATATAACTTTTCCTATTTTCGAAAAATTTAACAAATAAATGTATGCAATGTTGCAATGGATCCAGTTGTATTTTGCACAGATGTGCTTCAACTCAAAATGCACCCAAACATTCTTGTTTGTCTTGCCCTAAGAAGAGCACATGAATGAGAAGAAGTCTGGATTGTGAGTTGCAGGATGGAAGCAATGCACTGCTGTTTGATCTGAAGCATGTAAAAAAATAAGACACCCTCGCTGAAAGCATGCATTTCAAGAAATGTGGGAAAGCCGAATGAAAACTACAGGAGAGAGTAACCTGTATCCAAAGTGTTGGATACAAGTTGATAAATCAGTAGTAACTTACAAGCTCGAGGCATTTTTCTGTTGAAGACAATGGACAAATGGTTTTCTCCTTCATGGTCAGTTGTGGCAAATAGCATCCATGTTGAATGGTATATCTACTTTGACTATTAGTCTTCAGTCTTCAATCTTAAACTATCTAAGGCCCCTTCTATACTGCCATATAATCCAGATTAACAAAGCAGATGATCCCCATTTTCTGCTTTGAACTAGATTATATGAGTCTACACTGCCATATCATCCAGTTCAAAGCAGATAATCTGAATTTCATATGGCAGATAGGGCCTAAGATGCTGAACTCTAGCCACAAAGCTGGTTCAGAACCTTGGAGAGCTCTTTTACAGTTGGATTAAGACATGAAAGGGATTCTGAGCCCTAAAAACATGGACACAATTAGTTGCCATGCATCTCTCTTTTGCACATACAGTAGTGAACTAAACTGACACTAAACTCAACATGAGCAACTCAGTGGTGCCAACACTAGATTGGAGGACCATAGGGCAAATTGTACGGGAAATGGGCTTGACCTTAAGAGGAACGGTTGAAGGACTGGCAATGATGCCTAACCACTATCTGCCATTTAAGGTGGTTGCCTCACTCTGTCTAATGTGGCATCGAATTGTTGCCTATTGTAAGGTCGCTCTGAGTTCCTTTTGGGGAGAGGAGGTTGTGGTACAAATGCTTTAAATAAATAATAGGACTGACCTTGGAAGTGTCTTAAGATCCAGAGGCAACGTCTCAAAATGGTGTGTGATGGCAAAGGTGAGGATCTAAGCAACATCTGGCTGAAACAGGAGATCTGGTTAAAGCTTTGGATTTATAATGTTATTTTAATATTTCATCTAGTAATCCTAAATATAAAATTTATAAATTATAGGTAACAGCCTTGATTTCCATGTTTGTCTAGAAAAAGCAAAAGGAGGAGGAGAAGAACCAATGTGGTCCTCAAGTGCATCTTCCAGTACAGATCACAATGCTGGAAGGCTCATTTGTGAGGACAAACAACAATGGAAAATCCACCATGGATGAATTTTACTGATAGCAGAAAAATATAGTAATAAAACCTGTGCCAGTAATATTGTTGTCTTCATCAAAATGTTATTTTTATAGGCAAACAGCACATAACTGCCTAATATGTATGCGTATGTTCCCATTATCCTACAGCAACTGGTATTTGTTGGTGGTCACCCATCCAGGTATTTTCCAGGACTGTATTTGATCAGTTTTCAAAATCAAACTGGATCTAGTACATTTTATTACAGTAATATATTTATTATATTGAGCAAGAGTTTACCTGTAACAAGTGGCTATGCAAATATTGCAGGTTGTGATGAGCTATGAAACTGCTGACGCAGGCAGAAACAACGAGAAGTTATGACTGAGAGCCAACGAGGGAAAAGCCTGTTATCATCAACTAGATGGGAAAAGCAGATGGAAGCCTTGGAACTTCCATGGCATATTTTAATAACGAATTGATGTGTTTCATCAGTGACTGCCATTTTATGGACTGATGTGTAATATTACCATTTGAGTTTTTAGTACAGTGGAAGATTAAAGAGATTATAGAATATCAGGGGCAGTGCAATATAATTTGCAGTCATTAGCAAAACAGCAAATAGTGGTAGCTGGTAAATTTCATGTCAGCAAAATGGGGATCTTCTCATGGATTTAGTCTGGTATTATCCAAGGCACTAATCAAAGGAAGGGGAGGTAAATTTTGGAAAAGATTCATTAGGCTTGTGCAATCTGGGTAAACCTTGACCCATTTTTTTGGGAGCCTCCCGAAATCAGGAGGGACAATATCTGTTTTTGTTCTGAGATGTTGAATGATCCATTTTCTATTGTCCCATTATGGGGGGAAGAGGTAGGCACTTAAGCTGTTTCTACTCTAGAGGAGAGGCGCTCAGCTGTAGGCAGGCATGCGCTTTAAGGAGGCTTCTTACCTGCTTCTACTCAATTCCAGGCAGGTGCACACACTTTCTCTCCTGGGCCTGCATGCCATACACTCTTTCCAAGGCAAGGAGGCAAGTTCTCTGTTTCTTACTCTAGAGGAGAGACACTTGGCTGCAGGGAGGCACATGCACTTTTTCTCCTTGGCTGCACCCTGCCAGCAGCCATGCACTCTTTCCAAGGCATTTTAAGGAGGCTTCCAACTTTCAGGTAAGGAAGAACGATGACCTCCTGGAAGAGGAGTGTAGTTTTCAGGGAATGAGAGTTTTCTTTTTTGTTTGCTGGGGAATTAATTAAAAAAAAGATCAAACTGTGATGCCAAAAAGCAGAGGAGGAGCCAGTATTGGCTCCACTTGCTTTGTTTTTGTACCAGAATGGCCCTTACCATTATGGGCTCTTGAAGCATTGAAGGTGCCAAAGGAAGGGGAGGAAACAGAAGAAATAAATTACTACTACTCTTTTCTTTCTCTCCCTCTCTCTCACACACATATCATAAATTGTGTGGCATCAAAGTTAGCCCAGTTACATATACCTTGCATATATATAGCTTTTAAGATACATAAATTAAATATGCACATATTTTAACAGCCAGAGAGCATCTGCCTTGCAGACATTGATAATGAGTTCCACATTGGGTACACAATTGGCAAATCCTATCACTGTTGAAAATATTTAAGGCTTAATCATTGTTTTAGTAATATATTAATGCCCTATGTTACTATTACTCAAGTTTGCTGAAGATAACAAATGTCAATCGCCCTACAGTCAAGTAACCCACCTGTAATTTGTTACATTAAGTAAGAAAATATTGGGTCCATTAGCTAAATCAGTATTTCTCAAATAGAAAATGGGAGCAGTTTTGATGAAGAACTCATAATAGACCCCTCAAATGTTGGTATCACCTAAAATAAGGCTCCCCTGGTTAATTCACACACTATTCACAGCAATGCATTGGAAGTCTCTCTAGGTCAGTGTTTCTCAACCTTCCTAATTCCATGACCCCTTAATACAGTTCCTCGTGTTGTAGTAACCCCCAACCATAACATTATTTTCATTGCTACTTCATAATAGTAATGTTGCTACTGTTATGAATCATAATGTAAATATCTGATATGCAGGATGTATTTTCATTCATGGAACCAAATTTGGCACAAATACCCGATATGCCCAAATTTGAATACTGGTGAGGTTGGGCAAGGGGGAGATCAATTTTGTCTTTTGGGAGTTGTAGTTGCTGGGACTTACATTTAACCTTCAACCAAAGAACATTCTGAACTCCACCAATGATGGAATCGAACCAGTCTTGGCACACAGAACTTCCATGACCAACAGAAAATACTGGAAGGGTTTGGTGGGCATTGACCTTGAGTTTTAGAGTTGTAGTCCATCCACAGAGCACTGTGGATTCAAACTATGATGGATCTGGACCAAACTTGGCATGAATCCTCAATATGCCCAAATGTGAACACTGGTGAAGTTTGGGGAAAACAGACCTTGACATTTGGGAGTTGTAGTTGCTGGGATTTATAATTCACCTACAATCAAAGAGTATTCTGAACCCCACCGATAGAATTGGACCAAACTTCCCACACAGAACCCCCATGACCAACAGAAAATGCTGTCTTTTCTTATGGTCTTTGGTGACCCCTCTGACACCTCTTTGTAAACCCCCTCCCCAGGGGTCGTGACCCCCAGGTTGAAAAATGTTGCTCTATGTGTAGAGTGACTTCATGATGTAAGCAAGGAAACCCTTTGGCCTGAGGAAATACCTCACACTGAAGTGATAGGGTGAGACATTCTCACCCCATGTGGGGTGATTAAACCCAATGATTAAACCACTTGTGGATAGCTCTTTGTTCAGAGCCTTCCTTTGAAGCTGACACAGTGTGACTTGCTCATGACCACCTACTGGACCTTCATGACCAAGCAGGGATTCGAAACTGGTGTCCCATTATATTAGTTCAACATTCAAACCATAACATACGATGGCTCTATTATTAGCTAATAATTAGCTAATATTAAATAAATTAATAAACAAAAATAGCCGGAGCATTTTTTTTCTCATGTTTGCAATCACTTGTATTCTTTACATTACATTCTTTACATGGAAAGACATATGTATGGTACTACCAGGCTAGCTGATTTTCTTATATGAGGTAGAGTGCATTCCTTCTGTTTATTTCACAGATCTACGGTGATGGGTGCATGAAGCTATTTATGTTAGTTGGCATTCCCCTGTATGCAGGTTTCCAGATGTATTTATGACACTACCAGTGTCATATAAGAAATACACTATTTATGACACACTCATCTCTACTTTGCATTTAATAACTCACCTCCTAGTTAAACTCTAATGTGAGCAGGAATTAGGGTTGCCAGGTTTCCAAACAGCAATAAGGGGCACTTGAAATTTATGATGCAGAGGGCCAACAATTGGGACACAGTCATTAACATGTTTGTGTTTTACCAAAATTCCAAATTAAAGTGTTAATTTCAATTAACTTGGCCATGTATTTTTCTAAACAATTAATATATTGTCCACACACATTCATACATTACATGATGCGTACCTCTTTATCTGGGCTCTTGACCAAATTATAGGATTGTTGGGCATCTTGTTTAGTATCTACCTGTAAATGGAAAAGCTTTCCAACCATCAAAGAGTGGACTTCCCTGACAGTAAGGGACTCCTGCCAGTCTTGTAAGGGACAAAGTTTCCAATAGAGACGGCTGATGTTGTTGTATGCTTAGGTTTATGGCAGCCCTAAGGCAACTCTACCATGGAGTTTTCTGAGGCGGAGTGCGACTTGCATAAGATCATCCAGTAGGTTTCCATAGGAAAGAGGGATTCATACTCTAGTTTCCAGAGCCATGAATCAATGTTCAAACCACTACACCTTATTGGAAACACAGTGGGAATCCCTTTCAGCAAATGGCAAAGATGGTTCAGGTTAATACCTTTCTAATCATCTTGGCTTTTGGCACTACACTGGCTGCTAGGAAATCAGTTTTTAAGGCTCAATACTTTTAATATTTTCTTACATTGCTTTTAATAGGGTTGTCTTTGAATATTATACAATCTGTTTCAAATTGTATCTATGAGCTTCCTGGGGTTACTGTCTTGGGAGACAGATAGGATATAAAATAACAAGAGCTCCATGCAGATGTGTAAGTGGATCATCAGAGAAAGATTTGATTCCTCCATTTCTTGTTTTACAAACATCTCTTGGTTTGAGTGTAATTCACAGAAGGTCTGTCACAACCAACAACTTGAGGCAAGGTTTTCTTTGTTTGACAAGCCTTCGCTGTGTTTTCTGGCAGCAGAAACTGTTTCCAAGGCGAACCCAAGGCATTTTACAAATGCTGCCCACCCAAAATGTTGGTAGATAGAACTGTAGGCTGGCTGTCTTGTTTTTAGCTCTTGTGGCAAAAAGATCTCATAAATAACTTTTGGACTTTCTTGGAGAATAAAAATACTATCAAAAATTGAAATAACTATTTTCTGTCCTTTCACGACCTTATTCTGCCTAATATCAGGGCCAGTTTTAGAGATCTTTTCCAGCTTCCATAGCCATGATGGAGATACATTTGATTTATCTTCCTTTCAAGCTTCTAGTAAACACATCCAAAGCTGGCACAGAGTGCCAACCCTTTTGCAATATCCGTGTGATACTAAACTGTTGCCTGGAGTGAGGAATTGAGATTCAGTTGATGTATTTCCTTTCTGGATTCAAGGGTGGGACTTGGAAATCAGTGGGTTTGCTTAAAAAGCACCAAGGTCTGTTTGTGCAGTTGGAGCTGGAACACCGATTAGCAACCTGGCCAACATCCATTGAACAGTGAAGATTATTTAGATTATTGGCTTCCTGAAGCCAGAAAGAAAAGAAGAACAGAATCTGCAAAACCAAGGAAGAAACACTATGAGTACTGCCGGCAAAGTAAGTACCTAGTTGCATGCTCCTTTTTGGGAAAGTTACTTTTCTAGACCACAATTCCCAGAACGTTACAGCCAGCATGTTCAAGCCCTGATTGCTCATTTCCATTTCTACTAGAAAATTAAGATTCAGTTATATGGTGATGAGCCCCTGGTGGCGCAATGGGTTAAACCCTTGTGCTGGTAGTACTGAAGACCAACAGGTCGTAGGTTTGAATCCAGGGAGAGCACGGATGAGTTCCCTCTGTCAGCTTCAGCTCCCCATGCAGGGACATGAGAGAAGCCTCTCACAAGGATGGTAAAACATCAAACATCTGGTCGTCCCCTGGACAACGTCCTTGAAGACAGTCAATTTTCTCACAGCAGAAGTGATTTGCAGTTTCTCAAGTATCTCCTGACATGAAAAAAAGGAATATTAGAAATAAGTTTCTTAAAAGTCAACTTGATGCATTTATTTGGTAATTGTCAGTAAAATTAATACACTGGAAATAGGAAATTCTAACATAGCCAAATCTCAGCACAGAAAAAAGAAAATACAGTTAGCAGATGAACAATCTTCATAGAGTATGCTCTATAAGTGAGAAGAAATGTACTGATGTGAGACGTGGCAAACAAGCACATAGTACAATGAAACTTTCTTTGCAATGGTGAAGTGTTTTTTTAAAGGTCCAAATCAGATAAAAACCAGCCTACCATATACTTCAGCTGAAGAGTTAAACATATGCTTCGCTCATTCAGCCCATTCCATCTGGAAGCAATCAGATTTGGCAATACTTGTCTTTTCCAGATAACATTAAAGCAATAAATTAATTATGGCTGCCAAATATCTCTCACTTTTCATTGTGATTTAAAATCAGAACATGAGCTAATTTGTTAAGATTTTATCTTTCTGGTTTACTTCTAAATATTAAATACACCTAGAAAAGGAGCCATGGTGGAACCATTGCACCAGCTGAACTGTTGACCTGAAGATTGGCATTTCGAACCTGCGAGATGGGGCGAGCTCCCATCTGTCAGCTCCAGCTTCTCAGGCAGGGACATGAGAGAAGCCTACCAACAGGATGGTAACACATCCGGGCATCCCCTGGGCAACATCCTTACAGATCAGAAGCAACCTGCAGTTTCTCAAACCTTCTCTCTCTCTCTCTCTCTCTCTCTCACACACACACACATACACACAAAGAAAACCTAGAAAAGTGTCACTTTTAAAACAATTGCATCATTTTTCAAAAAAAGAAATCCATTTTTATTTCTCATAAAAATGTTGTAATTTTTAAATGTTTGCCCTGCTTATACTTTGCAACCATGAAACTTTACAAATCAGTTTTAGAAATATATTAGGAAGTGATGCTAGGCTCAATAGTTATGGAAAGAGAACTCAGCATCAGGGTTTTATTCCCAAGTAGAGGCATGAAATCCATGTGTACAAATTCAAAGCAGAGATTAGAAAAATAAAGGTTTTGAACCACAACTCCTTGGCTCTCCATATCCGCATAAACATTGCTGGCTGAGGGATGCTGGAAGTCGTAACACTTCTGAGCTTTGGTTTGCCTTCACCAGTGAAGCCATGGAGAGCTGTGTGGCTATGACTCAGTGAGTGACAATATAAATGCCTATGCAAAGTCTTGCAAAACTTTGCAAAATGCTATATTCATTAAGATTTGGAAATCCTTTACTGTCAGTTTTCTATACTGACCTATTTAAGCTGAAATGCCTTCTAGGGAAGGGAGGCCTGGAGTGGTCACATGGAGATTGAACTTTCTCCACCTCTAAATTCTCCAAATAGTTGGAACTTGAATGGGACTATAGAGCATTGCAAAACCAGCCAAGGTCTCTTCCAAACTGATAGGGCTATCATTTTTTGCCAACACCCTTCATTGTTTGAGTCAAGAGATTAACCCTGCATTCTTCTACCAAACAAGACAAATTCACCCAGAATCAAAATTAGAATCCCAAATAAATACTAACCACTCACAATAATCATGGTGGAGTTTGGAGAAAATAGACCTAGACATTTGGGAGGTGTCGTTGCTGGGATTTATAGTTCATCTACCATCAAAGAACATTCTAAACCCCACCAATGATAGAATTGGGCTAGTCTTCCCACACAGAACCCCCATGCCTTGAAGGGACTTCCTGGCACAAGCCTCCCTCTGACCTCACACACTCTCTCTCGCCCTCACATGTGCACCACGCTGCCATGCGCTGAACTCACCTGCTCTCCCTTCCCTACCTCAGAAACAGCCCTCCTCTTGGCTGAGAGGTGGATTGAGGGACCAGTCAATCACAGCGGAGGAGGGCTTTTGGTGTGAGGTTTAGCCATCTGTTTCCAAAAAGGAAGAGAAGGACAGGTGGAGAGATCTTCAGCCTTCTCTACCAAAGGGGTTCATAAGACCCCTCGTGACACCCCTTGTGACCCCCCCCCCCAGGTTTAGAAATGCTGATGTTATGACAAAAAGCCTAATCATAGATTTTCTGGAGTATTGAAAATTCTCAAATAGAGTGTTAGAGCTCTTCTCTAAACTTCAAATCCCACAATTGCATAGGAGGTAGCCATGGCAGTTAAAGTGGACTTATAGTGACATAAATTGCATAGTGTGAACTAGCACCTATATCATCTCAGGGCTTTCTTGCGACCATTTTATGGTCATTTTGAAAAGGGGTCCTAGGACAGACTCTATATTCATTTACTTCTTTCAGCAAATTCATAATCTGTACTTACAATTCTCTAATTCTGTAATCTGTAAAATAGTAATTTGTATTGTCATTCAGAATGTCATCAGATTATCAGAATTTGATCCTCCTCATTGGGTATTCAGAAAGCAAATGTGAGACCATTCTTTAAAGACAGCATGAACCCCATATCCACAGGACTAATATCCGCAATGTCATTTATCCATGGCTGACAAAATATGTCTGCTGTAGGCATTCTCTAGATCAGGGGTCCTCAAACTTTTTAAACCAGGGGCCAGTTCACTGTCCCTCAGACCGTTGGAGGGCTGGACTATAGGTTTTTTTTTTAAAAAATCAATTAAAAAAATCCTATGCACATTGCACATATCTTATTTTGCTGTGTGGAAGGGCCCTTAGAGGGGGTTCTTTCTAGCCCTCTTTAGGCAGTAATTCCAGGAGCAGAGAATGGGAAATCTTCCTATTTTTAGTCTGAACAAAATCTGGCTACCAGTATTAAAAAAAACTCTAAAATTATAACTGTAAATAAAGAACAACACTCAAACACAGGGGAACTCCAGACAAGAAACAATCAGGGCCAGCTAATCACCTCTCAACAAAGGATTCTCCCTAAAAACTGTCAGGCTATGAAATGGTAATCAAGGTGGCCAATTGAAACATTCATACCTACCTCCAACAGACAAGAGTTCTTTCTCCCACCCTGGATCTTCCACAATTTTCCTAGTTAAAGGTTTTCCTCTGACATGAAGTCCAGTCGTGTCTGACTCTGGGGTGTGGTGCTCATCTGCATTTCTAAGTCAAAGAGCTGGCGTTGTCCGTAGACACCTCCAAGGTCATGTGGCTGGCATGACTGCATGGAGCGCCGGGGTAGCCTCCCTTGGCTGGCTCACGCTGCCCATCGGGCCTGACGGATAGCATGAGCCTGCCAAGGGAGGAGCAGCACCGCACGGCCTACTTTCGCATAAAGCACCTCATGAGGTGCTTTACGCGTGAGTAGGCCACGCGGAGCAGCCTCCCTTGGCTGGCTCATGCTGCCCATCGGACCTGACAGGATGAGCCTGCCAAGAGAGGAGCAGCACTGCGCGGCCTACTTTCGCATAAAGCACCTCGCGAGTAGGCCACGTGGAGCCGCTGCCCATCAGGCCTGATGGATAGCGTGAGTCAGCCAAGGGAGGGGCACTGTGTGGGGGGGAGCACTCCTCCTCCGCGGGCCGGATAAGTGCCCTTGGCGGGCTGGAAGTGGCCCACGGGCCGTAGTTTGAGGACCCCTGCTCTAGATCCTCCAGAATGACCCTCTTGTATTCTTCTGGCAAGAAGTCCTTCCTTTGAATAGGTTTCTCTAAAGCACAGTTTCACGTATCCACAAGAAGTCTCAGAACATATCCCCTGCAGACATGAAAGCTGTATTCTATAGCTTTTCTTTCTGCACTTGGAAGCACTTGGAAGCAACTAAGCAACACTGCAAATAAATGATCCCAGGATCCTTGAAGGATATCGTCATACAACAGTTTATAGCATGTCTATGTAAACACACAAGTAACTGAGCAGAGGCAGGCCTAACATTGTTTAATTGCACATTTCAACTTCTGCACTCCTAGTAACACAACTGAGATTATTTTCTTTACTGAGAAAGACAGAAGTCAAAGTGTTTAGTTAAACAGTCATATAACTCTCATTGCACGTTCTCTATGTTTTATGACCATGAACAGCTTGCGGCCAACAGTTAGCAAAGAGCAGACATCATGCAGTGAAAGTTTCCTTAAACTATTGTGTTCTGTCTTTGAAAACTACTTCTATAATGCGGTAGTTGCAGTTATACTATCAAGCGCATCACCCTGCCCATGTAATAATAATGTAGTGGTAACATTACAGTTTTATCCTCCTGCCCATGTAGTTACAATTTTTAAAAGTATTATCTGCTATGGTACAGCAAATGGAATACATACAACCATTTCAAGCACTGCATTGTCCTCTTACGATGCTACTCATAGGATGAGGAAAGTAAAAAAATTCCATGCATTATACACAGTGGTGAAAACAGACCAGCAGCAGATGTGATGATGTGAGCAAAGTACTTAGTTGGGAAAAAAAGCCTGCTTTGAGCCTTAAACTAATACAATTTCAGCAGATAAGATTTCTAAGCCATTGAAGACTGGTGGTTTATGAATTTTAGCCTCAACTTCCAAGTAGCCACACAAGAGGTCATACCGGTTCAGAGATTGGATTGTCAAGCTACTTGGAAGTTCAAGAGAGGGTTCCATACATTGGGGCTCAGGGATACCTGCCCAGATGGTAGGTTAATATTATCTGCTATGGTACAGTGAATGGAATATATACAACCATGTCAAGCACTCCATTGTCCTCTTACTATGCTACTGACGAAGTATATACACCATTCATATGTCACTAGGCCAAGGGCCACAAATGTTCCAATACTGTTCTAATGTAATGTGCATTAAGAGTAACTTGATCCTTTGCCTTTTTGTTTTTACAGATCATTAAATGCAAAGCAGCCATTGCCTGGGAGATTAAGAAACCCCTGAGCATTGAACAGATAGAAGTAAGCCCCCCAAAGGCTCATGAAGTTCGCATTAAGGTAAACAAGATGGTTAAAGAGATGGATGTTCAACAAAATGCAATTTCTCAGAATTGATTGAGCGAAAAAGATGTTATTCTATTTTAAAACATGATTTCATAATTATTAATACGCATATTTTTTGCAGATTTTGGCCACAGGGATATGTCGCTCAGATGACCATGTGATCAGTGGTGCTTTTGCTATGCCTTTACCAATGGTTCTGGGCCATGAAGCAGCTGGCGTTGTGGAGAGCGTTGGAGAGGGAGTCACCTGTGTAAAACCAGGTATGAGAAAATATTGGGTAGTTGAGCTTTTCAAGACACACAAGAGTTTCTTTGCGTGTGGCCTATGACAATTGGCTTCCCAGGAGATTTGTTTGTGGCTATATGAACAGAACATCACGCATGACTATGCAAACATGAGTGACAGATCAAGGTTACTCCTTTTACTCTCCCCAAACAGACCATGTCATTAATTATTTTTGAAGTAGTGAAAGTTCTAGTCTGCTGAGTCATTTGATCATGAAGGTGACCCTGAGGCTATGCAAATAGTCTAAATAGACACTAGTTTAACTGCCATGGGAGAATGCTGTTGAATCCCAGAAACTGTAGTTTTGTGGTCAAGCTGCACTCTTGGGCACAGAAGGCTAAAACCCTTGTAAAACTACAACTCCCAGGATTACATAGCATTGATCCCTGGCAATTAAAGGGGTGTCAATCTTCATTAATTTTGCAGTGTAGGTGCACTCTTAGGCGAAACATATGCAGAGGTGGTTTTGCCATTTACTTCCTTTGAAATACAGCTTCTAGCTCCTGGATCTCATTGGTAGTCTCTTAGCAAAATAGTGTGTTTATGCTAGATAAGAGAAAGTTGAGAGACAACATGATAGCAGTGTTTAAACATTTAAAAGAAGATCATATTAGAGATGGGGCAAGCTAGTTTTCTCTTGCTCCAGTGACAAAGACATAGAACAATGAATTCAAACTACTGAAAAAGGGATTCCACCCAAACATTAGGGAGAATTTCCTGATGTTAAGAGCTGATCAACAGTTGAACATGCTTTTTCAGAGTCTAGTTGAACTTCCTTCTCTGGAGGTATTTAAACCAAAGCTGGATGGCCGTCCGGTTGCTGGACCCGATTCAAACTTCCGCACTGGGAGAGTTCCCATACAACCTAGACCAGCCTGAGGCAGAGCAGCAGTACAACTGGATTTGCTACACACACTCCTCCAACAATGAGTGTGTCTGTTAGCCCAGTCAAGATGGACACCAATGTCCATTGATATTATGTATCCTGATACACTTTTGTACACTCTTAGGTATCCATGCTAAGATATAGTTAACCTTTTGGGTACAATAGGGTTGAGAATCCAGAACTAAATGCAATGCAACACCGTTTCATGCCATTTTAAAGAGCTTCTTGCATGTGTGCTTTCACTTACACCTTGGGTTGGGGGAGTTATAACTATTTATTTTTCTTCCTAGGAGACAAAGTAATCCCACTCTTTGTTCCACAGTGTGGAAAATGCAGCTCTTGCAAAAGTACCAAAGGCAACCTCTGTACTGTAAATGAGTAAGCTTCATTATTATTTTATTGTGAGGCACAGCTGTCATAGTTCCTCATTTCATGACTCAAATGTAAGGAAAGAAGACATTTTGTTGTAGCATGTGTTCAGTCCCTATCTACAGGCAGTCCCCAAGGTACAAACAAGATAGGGTCTGTAGGTTTGTTCTTAAGTTGAATTTGTTTATAAGTAGGAACAGATACATATTTTCAGTGTAACTCTAGCACACTCTCTCTCTCTCTCTCTCTATATATATATATATATACACACACATACATACATACATACATACATACATACACTGATATAGATATGTGTGTGTGTTGTTTGAATAGCATAGGGAAGGGTTAACACCCCTGTAGTGTTTGTTTTCCTGTCTGTGCCCCTGATCAGAAGATTTCACCACACATTCTGTACCTGTGATAATTGGATTTTGTAAAATTTAGCTGGTTGTGGATAAAAGGATTGGTGCTAAAGCTTCAGTGGAAATACCTTTTCCCATGATAATTCTTTCAGTAGAGAATTTCCCTTCCTAGGGGTAGATTTCTCTCACTTTCTGCTTTCTCACCCCGTTCTTAATTATGAGTTGTTCCCCACACTAGGTCTAGCATTCTCTCCATGGCTCTCCACCTTTGGCCATTTGATGTTGGACTTCCAGAAGTCCAGCTAATATAGGTAATGGCAAGAGATGAAGTCCAAAACATCTGTAGAGACCCATGGGTTACTAACCACTGTAGTACATTATGTTCTAGGTCAGACTGCTTGCCAAGCTTGAAAATGATCCTTTGGGGTAAAAGTAGTGTTGTGTTCCCAGTGTTGTAGTCCCCAAAAGAATCACTAACACTCAGAATCAGAGGTGGTGAAAAGGGTAGCTGACTTTTCCCTTCCCTAAGTAAAATACCTCCTCTGAAGCTAGTATTTGCATTGGTAGAAAATTTCCCTTTCAAAACAGAGGGAACCTCAAGATGATAGCAAGAATCTATGGGTGATGGGTCAAAAACATCCCATATTTTTGGCCCATCCTATCCCACAGCTGATCCTATTTGCATTTTTAATGTACTCAATGTAATGTAATGTAAATAGAATCAGCAAAGATGTTTTATTTTTGCTCCATCAGATTTAGCAAGAGCTCAGTCTATACAATCTCATTTCCCCCTCTCCATGTCTCTCTTTTCAACAGCCTCAGTAGTGGCCAGGGCTTAATGCCAGATGGTACTAGCAGGTTCACTTGCAAAGGAAAGAGTCTTTACCATTTCATCAGCACCAGTACCTTCACTGAATACACTGTGGTGCATGAAACTGCAGTGGTCAAGATTGATGATGCTGCTCCTTTGGAAAAAGTATGTCTGATTGGCTGTGGGTTTTCTACTGGTTATGGAGCAGCTGTTAAAACAGCACAGGTGAGTTCTAGAATATGCATTTCAAGGCTGTAACTGCTACTTAGGTTTAATGATGATTTATGGTGATCAGTTGAAGGTCCTGCTTTACTATGTCTCACCATCCAGAGTGGTTAGGTTAATGAGTACAGTATGACCCCACATCTGCAAGACTAGTATCTATGGTTTCATTTATCCATGTCCAAAAAATATGTCCTCCAGCATGCCTCTATTCTATTCTTGAGTTGCAAACTCTTCATTACAATTGAATTCACTTTTATTTCCAGTTTCTCATGCTCATGCAAATTCAATAAAGTATTCCCTGCAGGTACTATATAACCTTTCTTTCTGAAGCAAATTACACTTGGGAGAACTAAACAGCACTAAACAAACAAGAATACTGTTATAGCATGTATATGTAAATACAGAAATAAATAACCAAAGACAAGTCTAATACTGTTTAATTGCATATTTCAACTTATGCCCTCCAACTAATGCAGGCGTGGGCAAACTTTCTAACTTGGGGGCCGCATGGAGGGAGGGAGTTCTCTCCAACTCCTTTCTTCCCCTTTCTGTTCTCTTTGGGATGCAGAAAGTGAAGGAAAGATGGAAAACGTTTGGAACCCAAAAGGATTGGCCTTGATCAGGATGATATGTTGGACAGGAGAGAAAAAGTGTATCCAATAAACCCCATATTTCCTACTCCTGATATATAATCCTAGAATCCTAGAGCTGAAAGAGACCTCCAAGCGCCATCCAGTCCAACCCCTTGCCATGCAGGAAGGCACAACAAAAGCACTCCCAATAGACAGCCTCTGTGAAAAAGCCTCCAGAGAAGGAGACTCCCAGGCAGCCTATGCCACTCTCCAGGAAGTCCTTCCAATTTTTTTCAGTTGAATCTCTTTCCCTGCCATTTGTAACCATTGTTCTCTTGTACCCTGGTCTCTAGAGCAGCAGAAATCCAGTCCCCCTCTCCTCCTCCTCAATGGGGCACCATTTTAAATCTTGAAACATAGTTCTCATGTCCCCTCTCTATCTTCTCTTCTCCCAGCTAAACATCCCCCAGGAGGAAAGGAGGAAGGAAAAAGAGATGGGAGGGAGAGAGGAAGAGAAGGAAGGAATGAAGGAAGGATGGAAGGGAATGGAGGGAGGGAAGAAAGAAAGAAGGAAAGAAAAAACAGAAAAATGGAAGGAAGGAAAAAAGGAAGGCGAAAGAGAAAGGGGAAGGAGGGAGAGAGAAAGAGTGAGGTAAGGAAGGAAAGGAGAGAAGGAGGAAGGAAAGAAAGGAAGGAAGGAAAGACAAAAGAGGGAAGGAAGGAAGGGTGGAAAGGAAGGAAGGAAGGAAGGAAGGAAGGAAGGAAGGAAGGAAGAGGAAGGAGGGAGGGAGGGAGGGAAGGAAAGAGGGGAAGGAAGGAAGGAAGGAAGGAAGGAAGGAAGGAAGGAAGGAGAAAGAGGGCAAGAAGGAAGGGCAAAAGGGTGGAAGGGAAGGAAGAAGGGAGGGGAGGGGGGAGAAGGAAGGAAACAGAGGAGGAAAGGAAGGATAGGATGGTGAGAGAGAGGAAGGCCTGAGAAAAGAGCCCAAGGAGCCACATCTGGCCTCTGGGCCTGGGTTTGTCCATACCTGAACGAATACCTCTCATATCAGAAATTCCAAATTGGAAATGATACAGTTGGCCCTCCATATCCATCGAGTCTGCATCAATGGATTCCACCATTCACAGATGGCAGGGTCCTGGATTAAATGCCAGCAGATACCAACAGCCCATTGTACAGGGCAATATCAGAAAAGTATATGAATGAGTAAAGACAACTGAAAACAATATTTCCACCAGTTGCAGAAATTAGCTAATTGAATATCTTTAAAAACAACAACAACAATCCTATACCAGTTAAATGCCTGCTGTCCACAAATTAAGTGGCTGTCCCACATTACTTTTTCTGACCTGAAGTGTACTGGGAACACTGAATGGCATATCATGTTTTGATCTTATATTTTAGGTGGAGCCTGGGTCTACCTGTGCTGTTTTTGGCTTGGGGGGAGTTGGTCTCTCAGCAGTGATGGGTTGCAAAGCAGCTGGAGCCTCTCGAATCATTGGAGTTGACATCAACAAGGACAAATTTCCTAAAGCGAAAGAATTGGGAGCCACCGAGTGTGTCAACCCCCTGGATTTCAAGAAGCCCATCAACAAAGTGCTGTTTGATTTGACAGACGGAGAAGGCGTAGACTATTCATTTGAAGTGATTGGCCGTACAGATACCATGGTATGTCCCTTTGAGAATTGCTATACCAAAAAGTTCAGATAAGACAGGGCAAAATTAAGAATAAGCCAAAGAAAGTTAGGATCCGTAATTCATTCTGATTGGAGATTAAATGTCATTGATTAGTGTCCTATAATGCAGCACAATGATAGTGTTTTGATTCCATTTTAACAGCCTATGAGATTCAGTGTTTGCAGACTGGTGAGGTTCTAAGACTGTCTGATAATTGTACATACGTATTCCTTAATAAGTTTTGAAGGCCATTTTAGTGTATTTACTGTATTTTAATTCTGTTTTTACCAGACTGTTACTGTTTAATAGTTTTTAAAACTTTTGAATTGCTCTTTTAAAACTTATTTAGTGTGTATTGTTAGTTGCCTTGAGTCCCCATGGGGAGAAGGTTGGGGTATAAATAAAGATTCATCATCATCATCTCCACAAAATGTTGCCATGGTTGTTGTTGTTCATTCGTTCAGTCGTCTCCGACTCTTCGTGACCTCATGGACCAGCCTACGCCAGAGCTCCCTGTCGGCCGCTACCACCCCCAGCTCCCTCAAGGTCAGTCCAGTCACTTCAAGGATGCCATCCATCCATCTTGCCCTTGGTCGGCCCCTCTTCCTTTTGCCTTCCACTTTCCCCAGCATAATTGTCTTCTCTAGGCTTTCCTGTCTCCTCATGATGTGGCCAAAGTACTTCAACTTTGTCTCTAGTATCTTTCCCTCCAGTGAGCAGTCGGGCTTTATTTCCTGGAGGATGGACTGGTTGGATCTTCTCGCAGTCCAAGGCACTCTCAGCATGGTAGTTAAAGCAAAATTATAGTGCTATAATTGCATTGTGTACAGTTGTGTGCTGTGATCTCCAATTGCCTTCAACAGTGGTTTTAGACTACATATCCCATTCTTACCAGGAAGCATGGTTGTGGTGCTTGGTATACTTGATGTACTATACTTCAATACTTTCATCTAAACTTTCTGGGTTACCCTTTTTTCTTGTCTCTCCTAGAAAAGTCCAGGACTGGCAATTCCATGTTTAAATGGATTACAGGCTTGTCCATATGTCGTTAACAATGCATCAATTTGGAGCCAAACTTCCAACCATTTTCATGTTTTTGGGGAGTGAAGAGAGTTTCAGAGCAGGAAAATTCACATCTACATCTTCACCCCCAGCTCCTAACCCTTAGATTATACCCGTTGTACTAAGGGATTTACATAAGTGTGGACTAATCAATTAAATGAGTTTATATTAGTTGAGAATATTAATAGGCTCCAGGCTTTGGATCATTAAATGTTAGGTTAAATCTTCAGTGTGAAATGCTGTCTCTCAGCCTAATTTAGCTTCATTGGGATTAACTAGAAATACACAACAGGTTGGCTCAGAGACTGAAGCTAAATCCACACCTATGGAATAATAAGTCCTTACCTTGACCTTATTGAAGCCCCCGGTGGCGCAGTGGGTTAAACTGCTGAGCGGTTGAACTTGCTGATCGAAAGGTTAGTGGTTCGAATCCAGAGAGCAGGGTGAGCTCTCGCTGTTAGCTTCGGCTTTGCCAATCTAGCAGTTTGCAAATGTGAGTAGATAAATAGGAACCGCTCCTGTGGGAAGGTAACAACACTCCATGCAGTCATGCTGACCATATGAACTTGGAGGCGTCTATGGAAAACGCCGGTTCTTTGGCTTAGAAATGGAGATGAGCACACACACGCGCACACACCCCAGAATTGGGTACGACTAGACCTAATGTCAAGGGGAAATCTTTACCTTGACCTTGATCTTAGTCATTTTTGAACATATGGTGATCCTCTCGTTTCAAAATGAAAGCACTTAAGACTCCTGGGGACTTTAATGCAATTTTTAAAAGAAACATTTTACTCTGCTGTTTCTTGGGAAACCCATTTTTCAACCAACATCACATGTTAGCAACAAGATCTAGAAGTTGGCTAGTGCGGTGAGAACAGCTATGGAGTGGACAGGTTGGGTAAGGGATCATGGTTGTTGCATGGAAAGGCAAAATGTAAGCATTGTCAATGAAAGGTATGAAGCAAAAAAAAAGAGAATAATAGCTGTATTTTCTTCTCTCAGACTGCGGCTCTGGCTTCTTGCCACAACAACTATGGAACCAGTGTGATTGTGGGGGTGCCTCCTTCAGCAGCTCAGATCGCTTTTGATCCAATGTTGCTTTTCACAGGACGTACCTGGAAAGGATCGGTCTTTGGAGGTACAGTTGCAGATGTAATACCCTCAATATAAAATATCTTATATGCCTTTTAAAAAGTAGACTATTCCTCTGCTTTGAAATAAGCATAAATCAGGAGGGGGTATTTTCTATGTACCTTGTGGCACAGCGGTTTAAACCATTGAGCTGCTGAACTTGCTGACCAAAAGGGTGGCGGTTTGAATCCAGGGAACAGAGTGAGCTCCCACTGTTAGGCCCAGCTTCTGCCAACCGAGCAGTTCAAAAACATGCAAATGTGGATAGAGCAATAGGCACCACTCAGTTGGGAAGATAACGGTGCTCCATGCAGTCACAGGACCTTGAAGGTGTCTATGAGCAATGCCAGTTATTCGGCTTAGAAATGGAGATGAACACCACCCCACAGACTCGGACACGACTAGACTTAATGTCAGGGGAAACCTTTACCTATGTATAGGAATATTGAGAGCCAGTGTAATGTAGTGGTTTGAGAGCTATTAATGCCTGGCATAACCAAAGAGGAATATAAAGGCACCAGTCCCTTGTGTTCTGTAAAAACTGATGTGGCTTCACAAGATCACTGTGTGGCTTAGAATAGATTCACATCATAATTGCACAAATTTGACTGCTCTTGTTTCTTTCCGTGATGTTTTCTGACCCCTTTTTGTTGGTTTTCAGGATGGAAGAGCAAGGACTCTGTCCCTAAACTCGTTTCTGATTTCATGGGGAAGAAATTCATTTTGGATCCACTAATAACACATACAATGCCTTTTGAGAAAATTAATGAAGGATTTGAACTTCTCCGGTCAGGAAAGAGGTAATAATTCATCTCCTGTTTGACACACTGGCTTCACTCTGTCTAGTGAAAGAAGGATGTTTCCTATGTGCAACTTCCTGCCTTCAGTGCTGGTTGATGGCAATATAACACATACACACTTTTACTTCCATGTCATGGAGCAGTAAATCTGCTCCAGGTTTTAGTCTGAACGTTGAAGAAACTATCCAACATACTAAATAGGGCTAGCACTTTGAATAGCCCCCGTAAAGTTCAGATTATTTATTTATTTATTTATTTCGGACATTTATATCCCACCCTATCTCGACCTCCGCAGAGGGACTCAGGGTGGCTGACAACAACAGCATAAATATACGTCTTAGGTGAAAACAGTATTAAACATTATAAAAACATCATAAAAACAGTAAAACGTTAGAACAATCACCAGAATTAAATCGTTGTCCTACACACAGTCCATTCAAATCCACCAGAGTCCATTCAACCATAGATCTACTATCATGTCGGTCTAGTCCGCAAAGGCCTGATCCCACAGCCAGGATTACACCTTTTTCCGAAAGGTCGGAAGGGAAGGAGTGGATTTGATTTCACTTGGGAGGGAATTCCATAGCCAAAGGGCCACCACAGAGAAGGCCCTGTCTCTTGTCCCCACCAATCATGATTATGATGGTGGGGGGCAGTTAGCAGGGCCTCCCCGGACAATCTTAAGGTCCTAGGTGATTCATAGTGGGAGACACATTCAGACAGGTAAACCGGGCCAGAGCCATTAAGGGCTTTATAGGCCAACGCCAGCACTTTGAATTGTGCTCGGAAGCTAATAGGCAGCCAGTGGTGCTGGCGTAGCAAGGGCATTGTGCGTCTCAATATCTTGCTCCTGTGAGCAACCTGGCTGTTGATCGTTGGATTAGCTGAAGCTTTCGAGCAGTCTAAACCTTGATGAATCCATCTGATATGGAAGCCACCAGCCACAGCTGTACACATAGACTATACATGTGGAAGTGACTGCCTAAATGAACTCCAAATGCTGCTCCTCACATTCTAAGAAGGTTGTATGAGACCAGACTGTCATATATGCACCAGAGACTTGTCCATTTTTCTCTTCAGATGATCAGAATTAACCTGATCCTGAAAAACTGATTCCCAGGATGTGGTTAGACTACAGTTCCCAGAATTCACATGGTGTTTTTGAAACCTTTGGTCATCCAGGTAGTTTGGACTCCAACTCCCTGAAGCCCCAGCCAGCTTCCCCAACTTTCAGGAATTCTGGGAGCTGAAGTCTAAAACACCTGGATGATCAAAGGTTGGGCACCATTGATCTAGTATGATCAAGTATCATATTCTTAATCCAGTTTAAGAATGAGAAACAAATAAAATGGTTAGCGTGTCTTCAAAGTAGTGTCTAGTTTGGACATAGTTTGGTCTTCCCTTTCCTAAAAACAGGTTAGAGAAAGACAAGACAGAGAGCCTGAGATGATATCGCTTCTATTTGAAGGCCTAGAACAGTGCTTCTCAAACTCACGGAACAAATATTTTTGTGTTTCAGCATCCGCACTGTCTTGACCTTTTAAGATCTTGGTGTAAGAAGAAGGCCAGCACAGAATCACAGTTCCTTTTCTACAATGTTGAAATCAACAGTGTGCACTGTTTTTCTTTCTTTCTCTTGCTCTATGCTCACATCTTCTTAATGGACTGAACGGATGCTGGAAACTCTTGAAGATATTTATTTTAGAAAGAATATCACCATTATGGTTTAAATATATAAACATATATGGTTTAAAATATATACGGTACTTGCCAAATTAGTTGCCGAGATAATGGCAGAAAGCCAACTCCAGCCACATAAATTATATCTTTTTGGCAAATATATTTTTCACATAATGATCTCTTTCTCTTTCCAATTAAAAAAAAACACAATTCTCCCATGTTAAGAGACATGGTGTGATCGTGATTTTCTTTTTGGCTTGATCAATTGTTTCCAATCAAGAGATGATGTACTATATTGGACTGAAATGCTTAACTTCATGTGTTTGGCCTTTGAGTTAATATTAAATATAAACTTTTGTCTTGATTAATATGTTGATTTGTCTGCTTATAGGTGGAATATTGATGCAGACATAGCACCTACTCAGTTGTTTCTTCTAAGATTCAAAAGATGAGCATAATTTGTCAATACAAGTGGATTTTCTTTTTGTGTCAGGAGCGACTTGAGAAACTACAAGTTGCTTCTGGTGTGAGACAATTGGCTGTCTGCAAGGACAATGCCCAGGGGATGCCTGAATGTTTTACCATCCTGTAGAAGGCTTCTCTCATGTTCCCACATGAGAAACTTGAGCTGACAGATGGGAGCTCACCTCGCTCTCCAGATTTAAACCGCTGACCTTTTGGTTAGCAGTCCTGCCAGCACAAGGGTTTAACTCATTGTGATACAAGTGGATGAACAATTGTTCCAGCATTCATACAAACATGGACTACTTTACCAGCCCTGCAGATCATAGCTTCAAGTAAACATCTGGATCAGATCGAACATTAACATTCATCGTTTTTTAAAGCATGTTAGACAGTTCAGGGCTGTACATTTTCTGCATTCATTTTTCTATGAGTCCCATAGCACTCGTGTGCATTGCTTAGTTGGTCCCAAGTAAGTAGCCATTATGATACCTAGGAGCTTATTCCATTTGGGGGGAGATTCAGGTAAGAGTAGGGGGGGGGGACTGTCTTCTTATCGTAGCATTCTTTATCTTTCTATATTGTTTGAAAACAGAGAATTTAGTTTACCACATCACACATTATAGAGTCCAGCCATCTCAACAGCAATCACCTGCTTCATTTGCCATGGCACATGGCAGGGTAGTCTCCACCCATATCACTTTCTCTTTCTTTCTTTCTTTCTTTCTTTCTTTCTTTTAAAAAAATGTTGTTGTAACAGAAGTGCTAAATCTTGCAATTTCAGAAAATACTTTACATTACAAAATTATGAAAATTCATCATATAGAAATTTTTTTTGGAAAAAAATACCATTTAAGGGTCTGTCCTTATGGAGTAATGTCTGCAAGAGTAGAATTGAGGGAAACGTAAGACCGCCCACTTGAATGCCCACAAGTAAATGTCATAAAATGCTAATGACATGGAATAATGCAAGAACTGCCATCACACATTAAACTTTTGTCTTGTCATGCTTCTAAAGTACATAGACAACTGGAATCGATAGCTACCTGCCTCCAAAAATGCCTAATTTCCAAACGCTTTAAAAACAGAGTACAATTATCAACCTCCAGAAAAAGTCTTGCGTTGTCTGATGCCATTCTTTGGACTCCGATTTTAAAGTTTGTAGAAACAGAGGGAAGTCTGCATGTGAGTTGGGGCTTCCTTGCCCAGCTGGGAGGAGATCCCCAGCTATGTCACCGGTGTCTCTACCAATCAGGGCAAGTGCTGGCTTGGATCCGCCTCCCAGCCAATCAGAGGCTGAAGAGGATTCCAGCTGGCTTTGCTGAGCTGGCCAATCAGGAAAGAGAGAGGGAATTTTTGAAATTGGACAATGTCAGTGAATGGAAACTTATGTATATATATATATGTCTGCTTATGAATACACTTTTACACTTGTATCCTTCAATTATCCATGCTGTACAAGTGTCCCTTTTGCTCAAATTGAATAAAGCCTCTGTTGTTTCACTTCATCCTGGTGAGATTCTTGGTTCCTGATTCGCTATTCGTGGTTACCAAGCTTGCGAGGCATCCCTTGGGACTTAGAAAACTACAAATTTCATCATCAATCCCAATTATTGTCAGAACCGACCTGCAAAGAAAATATTTATAGGTAACACAATTCAAATAGTATTGTTGGAGGTTTTAATGGCTGGAATCACAGGGTTGTTGTAGGTTATTAGGGCTATATGGCCATGTTCTAGAAGCATTCTCTCCTGACGTTTCTCTCAGGATGCTTGCATCTATGGCAAGCATCCTGAGAGGTTGTGAGGTTGTGAGGCGAAATGTCAGGAGAGAATGCTTCTAGAACATGGCCATATAGCCCAAAAAACCTACAATAACCCAATAATTCAAATAACTCACATGCCATTACCCCATTGGTCAAGATGTACGATATACTATTCATGATATTTTCCCTATCTGATCAACTAATCAAAACATCTTAGGCACCCCTCTCTGTCTTGACTTTCCCATGAGAAAAACCTTTGCTCCCATAACAAGGCCCACAACTCAGCCTAAACAAGATAGTCTTGCATTCTTAACTAATGAGGTTTGGCTGTACCAAGCAACAATTTTCTACAAAGCAGCACTACAAAGGAAGCATTAAAGCATGTATTAGATAATATATGAGCACAATATAGTGAAATACAAACCTAACTGGATAGAGTTGATACATTATTGTGATACGTATAGTATAGATGCAGTCTGTTATACAAAGCACTGTGGTCATGCATAACAAAGGTATTAGTCCTAAAGGGACATGGCAGGACTTAAGAATATGATCCTGACATTCTATCATGCTCATATTTTTCTTATGAAGTTTCTAAGATAAGTAATATAGGGCTGAGCAACTGCTAGAAGCTGGAGAGCTGCATTGACCCTCCATAGCAGTGGTTCTCAACCTGTGGGTCCCCAGGTGTTTTGGCCTACAACTCCCAGAAATCCCAGCTAGTTTACCAGCTGTTAGGATGTCTGGGAGTTGAAGGCCAAAAACATCTGGGGACCCCAGGTTGAGATCCACTGCTCCATAGGATCATAGGATGCCATATCTCCCCACCCCTGCCACAAACACAGATTCACCCCCATGCCTCTTTAAGCAGTGAGGGACAATATCATGACCCTTTTTTGCAGCTTTATTAGGCTCAGGAGAGAGCTTGTTTAGAAGCAGAAAGTCAATCAGAAGCTAACCAGACAGGGCTGATCCGGGAGAGTTTTCTCTTGTATCCTAATGCTATGCAGTCACACCCAAGTGTACACGCAGCTGTTCAAAGTCACGCTCTAGACACTTAATCTCAAACACTGTGAACTACCATGAAGGGCTATAAGAAAAGAAATACAAAAGGTGTTTGTCAAAAGTTTTGGTGGGAATATATAAAGCAAAACATTAATGTAGCCACTAATGATGACTCTGCAAAACTAGATGCAGTGACTTGTCATGAAAAGAGCATTGGATTTGTATAAGAAGGATTGTGTTCATACTTCCACTCACCCATGAAGGACCTCTGCTTAATCATGCTACTATAACATAAGTAATGCTGTGATTTGGGCAAAGAAAGAAGACACCCACTCCCACATAAAGATTATCGTGACATGACTAAGCAGATTGCCTTTATTTTCAAGAGAAAAACAACAACAAATGGGGGCCTTTCCAGACAGGGCTTTATGCCAGGAGCATCCATGTTTTAAAAACGCGAATGTTGCTAAGACCCTTTCCACACACACCCCAGATAGCACATGTTTTCTGGGATGGGTGTCCAGATGTTGTGCTAGTACAACACCGAGACACTTAACCTTCTCCCCAGAAGCCCCCCTGAACACATTAAAAAAGGAAAATAACTCACCTGGACTCCATAAGTTGGCTGACATGTACAAATGATGTACCAGGAGAAAGGAAGAGGGAAGGACTCCGACAGCTGTCTTACTGCGCCTGAGCGAGTTCTTTTCTATCTTTTACTGTGTTTAGGGGGACTTCTGGGGAGGGGGGGGGTTCATATTTCTACAATTTTCTAGGCTAATTTAGCCTGGAAAACTGTGGGGATGCTGTCAAGTATTCTGCAGTCCAGACACCGGAAGTAGTGGGTTTATCCCGCGCCTTCCAAGAAGGCGTGGAATAAGCCCACGATCAAATTAATTTGCCACAAACCAGGATTTTCCTGGTTTGCAGCAAATTAATTCCTTTTTGCTCAGAGCATTGTTTGGACAGCCCCCTTTTTATTGCAAAAATTTCTGCAATAAAGGGGCTGTCTAGATCCACCCTATATTTCTCCAAGTGAAATGCTCTTCATCCAGACCGGGAGACCAAAAGTAGCTTGTTGTTTTTTTGAATCATATTCTATTTTTCCTGAAATGAAAGATATTAACCTTTGCCCAAGGTTAAATGTGTTCCTTGATTTCTACACTAAGACAGAATGAAATAAGGGGGCAAAAACAAACCTTGTTATGTTGGTGCAGAGGGTTAAATCGCTGAGCTGCTGAACTTGCTGACTGAAAGGTTGGCAGTTTGAATCTGGGGAGAGGGGTGAGCTCCCACTGTTAGCCCCAGCTTCTGCAAATTTAGGAGTTCAAAAACATGCAAATGTCAGTAGATCAATAGGCACTGCTCTGGTGGGAAGGTAATGGTGCTCCATGCAGTCATGTCGGTCTCATGACCTTGGATGCGTGTACGGACGACACCGGCTCTTCAGCTTAGAAATGGAGATGAGCACCCCTTCCAGTGTCAGACACAACTAGACTTAACGACAAGGGGAAACCTTTACCTTTATAATAATAATAAATTTCATTATAAACTTATCTCCCTGGGCGGACTTTCCATAAAATAATAAATATTTTAAGTAAAACAATCTTAACTAATATTGAAAACTTAAAAGCTGGTTACTCTGTAAATTGGTGCCTAACCTATTGAATGGCCAGATTATATTTTCCAGGTATTAACTGTCAACTTTCCTTTCTATCCCTAAATGCTTTAAATGGAACGCATAACACTAAGATGAATTATTTCTCCTGAAAAATGTGTACCAAAATTGTGGCATTCAAGCAGGGAAGTTCAGATTTGCTGTACCTAATCTTAAGACTTGTGTGAGTTCCAAAATATCTTCTATATCAGGAGTGTCAAACTCATCAGCCTTATGGTACCCTTCAAAGGATCAGTTGTAATTGTAAGACTGTGTAAATGTAACTATGTTGCTCTGGCATTGAAAGCCTTATGGGCCGCATAAAATGATGTGGTGGGCTGGATTCCACCCACAGGTCTTGCATTTGACATGTGTGTTCTACATGAAAGAGAGTGTATCATCATGTTTTTTATCTAGACATTGTCTCTGCAAAAGCTGGTCACATGGAGCTCTCAATTAGTCTTTCATTATTCTGTTAGATTCTGCTGTATCAAAATTGTGAAGTTCAAACAGAGCATTAATTTCAGCTCTCCCTTGAGTGAGCTTAATAAGAATTACGCTGTCCCTTGTTTGCTTAAGGCACTGTGCTAATTTTGTAGAACAATCAATCAGTCATCTGGTTTCCCTCCTTCTTTACTTTTTAGTTCTCTGATTAAACACTTTTCTGAATTGAACTTTCACTTTGTGCCAGAGAAGGGTGCCAAAGATGTCAGGATATTTACTCTTTGATTTGAAATCCTGATATCATCTATAGCCTTGTCCAAAAAGATATAATGAGATAATAGAATCGGAATGAACCAGCAGACCAGAGTTCTGAGTTTTTCCACACTAAGTTGAGGGAAAATGATCAAAACAAATTTAAAAGATGAGCAATACCCCTCAGAAAGACCTGGAAATAAGGATGTGATCAGCTCTGGAATATAAAGTCTGTTTGGATGAGTAGAAAGTATATTCCCTAGAATCATAGAATCAAAGAGTTGGAAGAGACCTCATGGGTCATCCAGTCCAACCCCCTGCCAAGAAGCAGGAATATTGCATTCAAATCACCCCTGACAGATGGCCATCCAGCCTCTGTTTAAAAGCTTCCAAAGAAGGAGCCTCCACCACACTCGGGCAGAGAGTTCCACTGCTGAACGGCTCTCACAGTCAGGAAGTTCTTCTAATGTTCAGATGGAATCTCCTTTCTTGTAGTTTGAAGCCATTGCTCGCTGTCCTAGTCTCCAGGGAAGCAGAAAACAAGCTTGCTCCCTCCTCCCTGTGACTTCCTCTCACATATTTATACATGGCTACCTTATCTCCTCTCAGCCTTCTCTTGTTCAGGCTAAACATGCCCAGCTACATAAGCTGCTCCTCATAGGGCTTGTTCTCCAGACCCTTGATCATTTTAGTCGCCCTCCTCTGGACACATTCCAGCTTGTCAATATCTCTCTTCAATTGTGGTGCCCAGAATTGGACACAATATTCCAGGTGTGGTCTAACCAAGGCAGAATAGAGGGGTAGCATTACTTCCCTAGATCTAGACACTATGCTCCCTGCTTCTTGGACATTCAAGACATCAAGAATTCATCAGTCCTGTTACCATTAAAAGTTCAAACAGAATTGTATCTCTTTCAGAGAAGTTTGGGGGCTTGGAAGTGCAATCAAGATTGCAGTCTAAGGCTAGATTAAAATCTCCACCAATATTATGTGCCCACCAGTAAAACTATGCTATACTATTGACCATGGTATCCTTCTGGGTCATCTCACTGGGACGGGATTGGAAGGCACTGTTTTACTGTGGCTCCGGTCCTTCTTGGAGAGCCATACCCAGAAGGTGGTTCTGGGGGACTCCGGTTCCTCAGGGTTCCATTTTGTCCTCCATGTTGTTTAACATATATATGAAGTCATAGGGAGAGGTCAATCAGGAGTTCAGTGCCACCTATATGCCGATGACACCCAACTCTACTATGCCTTTCCACCTAAAGCCAAGGAAGCTGTTCTGACCCTAAACCAGTGTCTGTCATCAGTAATAGACTGGATGAAGGCAAACAAATTGAAACTTAATCCAGACAAGACAGAGGTAATCCTGGTGAGTCGGAAGGCAAATCATGGAATTGGGATCCACCCTGTGCTGGATGGGGTTGCACTCCCCTTGAAGACACAGCTCCACAGTTTGGGGGTTCTCCTGGTCTTAGCGCTGAACCTGGAGGCCCAGGTATCTGTGATGGCCAGAAGGACCTTTGCACAATTAAAACACTTGTGCCAACTGCACCTGTTCTTTGAGAAGCCAGATGTGTCTGGATTACTATAACATGCTCTATGTGGGACTGCCTCTGAAGACTGCTCAGAAACTTCAGCTAGTCCAAAGAGCTGCAGCCAAGTTGTTCACTGGGGCTGGCTGCAGGGATTGGACAATCCCCTGATGAAGCAGCTCCACTGGCTGCCAGTTTGTTTCCTGGCACAATTCAAAGTGCTGGTTATAACCTTTAAAGCCCTAGACAGTTCAGATCCAGGTTATTTGATTGATCACATACCCTTGTATGAACCTCCCTGGGCCCTGAGATCTTCAGGAGAGGCCTTTCTCTTGGTCCCACCTCCATCTCAAGCTTGGTTGTTGGGAATGTGAGAGCAGGCCTTCTCAGTGGCTGCCCCACAACTCTGAAACTCCCTACTCAGGGAAGCCAGAATGGCCTGCTCCCTGCTATCCTTCTAGCTACAGACTAAAACCTTTTTATTCAGACAGGCTTTTAAAGATGGTGTTTAAGACCATCAAGGGCTGCTGTGATTTTGTGATGTGATTTTACACGTTTTTATGGTTTTAACCTGGATTGTTTTAATATTAATGTTGTTTAATACTGTTTTAATATTTGTATATTTGTGTACTTTAAGTTGTATTGAAGTGCTTTTAGTTGTCAGCTGCTTTGAGTCTACATATGGAGAGAGAAAGCAGGATATAACTAAACATAATAACAACAACAGCAGCAGCAGCAATAGCAACAGCAACTACTACTGATTATAGTGCCAAAGGTCTCTGTTGAATTTCACTAGATGTTTGTAGAAGGCATAATAGGATCCATGGTCAAGTATTCCATATTTATTGGCAATCTGGGGAAATGGGCATTTTGGCTCTTCCCACACACAGCGTCATAATTTTATTTACAAGCAGGCAATAAAAGTGGGCAATAGTAAATAACACTGGGGAATTGAAGATTTGGCTTGTCTCTATGCGAGGAATTTAATAAGTCACTAGTGTATTCTTATTCATACTAGTGTATTGGTATTTTATGCTGGTAGCCTCAAATCTGCAATCAGGTCCTGTTTCTTACTAATATTGCCGGATCACAAAGATTGTTGCACTAAAAATGTATGGACTTTCAGAGGTTATGCTACAATTTTGAAAGCACTTAATAGTATGCTTGGTCTTATCAGTGATTTTCTGTTAATGCCAGTTTAATTTTTTATTTGGTCAAGGGCACTTGGTTAATGTTTGGCCATTCCAGAGGTCTGAACTGTTTGCTCTCAGGATGACTGTGCAAAGTATAAGCCAGCATACCCCAACCTTGCAGCCACTAATTTTGACAGGGCTTTCTGTACAGGCGTCAGTATAAAAGGTGTTGGAGATAGAAAAACAGCCTTTTGCTAGATATTTAAAGACCTACATAGATGCAGACAGAAGGGACCATTACGAATTTGATCAAGTTTTGAGTGATAATTTCTTTCTAGGTACAGCATCTAAACCAGAGGCAAGCAAAATATCAAGTGATCAAATGGCAGCATTTACAGACTAGAACAGGACCCCCTGGTGTCTATTATTGGCCAGAAAAAAGCATTTGGTAGGCTAATTTTGTTTTTAAATGGGACTCATAGACCTGGGGGCAATGGACTTCATGATTCCCACCCTTGATCTAAACACATTTTTGTGTCCATTTGCATTATATGAAGTATTCTTGGTTTACATTGCATCACATGGACCATCCCATATATATGACTATTACAAGTGTTTTTTGTGGCTGTGTCCTTGACAAATAAAAAAGGTTGCAGCACTGTCCACCTATACCTTGGTCCGGGTATGGGAATTATGCAGCCTTCCAGTGTGGCTCCCAGTGTTCTTTGCCATTGTCTATGATGGCAAGTGTTGATTTGAATTTTGTTCAACAACATATGGCAGCATCACATTTACACTTCCACCATAGTTGATATAAAGGAGTGTATCAATGGCAATTTAAGTTTAAATTCTGAGAAGGCTAGCATACTGCCCCCATTTGCATTTTCGACATTTCCACATGAGAAAAATGAAGCGTCCTGCTTTGCTTGGCTTTGCTACCAAACAGAAGGGCAGTGGGGATGAATGTCACCGAGTGTGCTGCTCCCTCGTGGTGATGCTCTCCCAATCACATGTGGGAAGTGTCACCCGAGTAATGAGGACTTGTGCTAGCTCCATTGAAGCCAGCACAACATGGGCAGGCTGCCCTGTTGAGAGGGAAGCATCACATGATGCTTCCACTCCAGGTGTGGGTGGGGCCTTTGCCCATCTATCGGTGGACTGGCGGGGAAGTATCCTGGGATGCTTCCCAAGCCATCTGATGAGGTCCTTTGTGAGGATGATCACTTTTTAATGTTCTGCTAAGTGATCTAAGAGCACTACCTTCAAAAGCATCATAAGGGGCTTCCCACCCCCTCTCCAAGACTCATTTATCAAGAGAAGTGGTTCAGGTGCCTCAGTTTTTCCCCCTGCACAGCATGGGCCATCAAAGATCCTGTTAATCATACTGTAAATCCTTGTTTGAAGAAGCTTCTGTCTAGCCAACTTTGAATAATCTTTTATTGTTCCTTTCAACTTTTGGAGTGTTGTAATTTTCAGGCACCTGTTTTGACCACACAACCCCCAATGCATTACTGAGTTGAACAGCATTAAAATGCTATTTATTTATTTATTTATTTATTTATTTACAGTATTTATATACTGCCTTTCTCACCCCTGGGGGGAGCCCCCGGTGGCGCAGTGGGTTAAAGCCCTGTGCAGGACTGAAGAGCGATAGGTCGCAGGCTCGAATCCGGGGAGAGGTGGATGAGCTCCCTCTATCAGCTCCAGCTCCTCATGCGGGGACATGAGAGAAGCCTCCCACAAGGATGATAAAACATCAAAATCATCCGGGCGTCCCCTGGGCAACATCCTTGCAGATGGCCAATTCTCTCACAACAGGATGCTCCTGACACGACACAAAAAAAAAAAAAAACCCTGGGGGGATTCAAAGCGGTTTACACATAAATAATGGC
Source organism: Anolis sagrei ordinatus (assembly GCF_025583915.1). Taxonomy (NCBI): domain Eukaryota; kingdom Metazoa; phylum Chordata; class Lepidosauria; order Squamata; family Anolidae; genus Anolis; species Anolis sagrei. The sequence goes on from NW_026847549.1 coordinate 180,408,482, forward strand.
AAGATTCAATGCCTTACATTGGGCACCGATACGATGCCAATACAAACAATTACAATAGTAAAACCACAATTAAACATAAATCACAATTAAAACAATACATCAACAAGCATTAAAACAATAAAACAGTCTCGTCAATCGAATCACCATTCCAATCAATGTCCCTCTAAAATGCTACATACATCTACTGTCATAAGGCCTGGTCCCACAACCATGATTTTATTTTATTTTTTCTAAAAGCCAGGAGGGAAGTAGCAGATCTTATTTGGAAGTGTGTTCCATAAGTGGGAGGCCACAGCCGAGAAGGCCCCATCTCTCATCCCTGCCAGGCGCATTTGTGTTGTTGACGGGAGCGAGAGCAGGGCCTCCCGGATAATCTTAGATTACAAGGTGGGAAGTAGGGGTGGATGCGTTCAGACAAGTAAGTATAATGTATGCTGATATTTCTATGTTAAGCCACTTTAAATCTCCTGCGGGAAAGATAAAGAGTGGTATAAATAAATATACTAAATTAATAAATTAATAATAGAGTTATCAAAGAGACTTAATCTGCCCTTGTGGAATTCTTCCATAATTTTATAACCATAATTAATCCCAAAAAGCTGAAGCAGCAGATAAATTGTGCTGATAAGGGTCAACTATCTTGGCCAGAATCCACTGGTGGGTTGTCTTGATGTAAAGTTGTAAAGCACAACTTCACAAACATCACCAACATTTTCAATTTAATCTAACCCTGGTCTCAGAGTCATGGTTCAATGCTCAGACCACTACGCCATGCAGGACAGATAAGAAATGATTTTACTGTTTGAATGTCATAGCTGAATATCATATTCAAAACTATGCTAAACATATTCACGAAGGTCTTAAGGAAGATATTATTTGATCATTTTTAATAATGGTGTATCCTTAAATGCCTATTTCAATACAGTTATTGCTGCAAAGTGGAGTGCATTTGTTTAATGATTCCTCCTGTTTTAGGTGGTGAGAATTCCCAGGAACAAGACAGCCTGTGATCCTTTGGAGGAGAATAAATTATTTGAAGTATTCTTCCTATTAATGTATTTATGTGTTTATTTGTTTAACAATTTATATATATATTTAAAAAATACAGCTGAAATTTTTATTGACAAATAGGTGGAGCCAAAGAACTTCTGGCTGAAGTATTTGCCCTTAAGATCTCTGCTTTTAACAATTTTCCAATGCTTCAGAGGTTTTTTATACAAAAGATGTTAAACAATATGCTAAAATACAGAGTTTTTTTGTTCATAAAGGATGTTAAGCAATATACTTAGCTTGCAAGTAGAGAGGGATCTCTGGAATAATGACAGTCGTTATAATTCAGGGAGGACCTCTGTACCTCTCACACTGAGGAAAATGTCAACCATACTTGGTGAGCTATTAAAGAAACATTAACCAACCATTCTGAACCATAATAGTACCTAATTGAAACTTTTAAATCAGGGCAGTTCCAGACAGGACTTTAATGCAGGTACAATCAAATTTAAGAAACCTGATTGGGCTCACATTAGAGTCCACACATCTTCCCCCAGCACCCGTGCTTTTCTGGGCGGGGGGGGGGGGGGGTTGTGATAGATCTACCTTTTAGTCGGCTAGGCCGAAGCCTGCATAGCAGTGTCTGGCATCTTGGTTTTCAAGCAGAGCAGGAGGAGGAGTCAGGCTGACTCCTGATTGGGTGTAGCAATTGGGGGAGGAGTCAGCTTAGAGAGGGAAAGCAGCTGTCGAGTTTTGACAGAGAGGGAGAGAAGGGATTTTAACAGTGAAGAGGGTAGATGGATTTTTAGGCTGGAGAGCTGAGGAGAATTTAGACAGGAGAAAGTGAGCTTTTGGGAGTGAGTCTTTTAGTCAGAGAGAATAAGATAGGGACAAAAGGCTTGAAGTTTACTGTACAGAGTGTCAGTAAAGAAGACTTGTTCACTTGATGCTTATTGCTCTGAGGAGAGTATTAGTTGAGGACTAATTACTCTGTGAGACAGGAGAGTCTGTTCTCAGTGATTATACTGTTTCAAAAGGAAGTTGAACAGTATAGTTAAAAGAGACTCACAGAAACCCAAAGCTACATTCTTAGGGAAAACTGTCTAAACAGCTAAGCCTATGTAACTGAATTACGCTTTATGTGCCACTCATTTCCAACGAGTTGTTGTTAATATCAAGTTTAAAATAAACTCTTTATTAGTTTACTTTTAACTGGTGTATGCCTCAATCCATTCGTTGCCTCAGTACTCATTCTTTCAACACATTTTTACACTCCAGTCAGCTAGGGAGGAAGCCATAGAAGCCCAAGAGCTCAAACACCCTTTACCTAAAATACATTCACACCCTTTTGGTTCCTCAGGCCAGCATTTTCTGAGGTGGTGGTGGCAAATACTACCAAGTGATTCGGGCACTTAGGATCAGCCTTTGATCTCCGCTATATCCAAGGGCAGAGGTGTGATCGTGGTGTCCACCCTGCCCGGATATTACTATTAATTTTACTATTACTGTTGGACCTTCTGGCAGGGCACCCGGAGACAAAACAAAATCCCCCAGGAAAGCCGTTAAAAAGAAAATAACTTTCATGCATGGCATTTCCCTGCTACCAGTCCTCTCCTGGCATGTAGAAATGATGCATCAGGAGAAAGAGGGGCAGGAGCATTTTTCCTCCTCTCTCCTTTCTCCTGGCACGTCATTTCTACATGCCAGGAGTGCTCCGGAGAAGGGGAAATGGCAGCCAGGTATGTTGTTTTCCAGTTTTAAGGCTTTTTAAAGGGGTTTTGGGAGCAGGTGGAGGCTATCTTGGGTGTTTCAGGCTCCAGGAGCCCAAAAATCCTGAGACAGCTGTGTGGATGGGGACCGAAAGATGCAATCCCCAGGCCCAATCCACACAGCGCCCTCAGCTAGAAAGATCCAGGTCTTCCAGGTGTCAAATTGCTTTGGAACAAAGCAGGGTTTTCCTATTTTGTCCCAAAGGAATTCCTTTTTACCTGGGGTATTGTCTGGCTGCCCCAGATAAATATCCCAGAAGCTTTCACATTTCCCAAGCTGTTTGGAGGCACCCTCAAGGGAGAGTAAATTCTTGATATTCATGCTTGTAAAAATTAAATGCATTTCTGGCATGTAAATTCAGGATGTGCATGTAAAGAGACATATACATATTTTTTAAGTAAGGTCCGTTTGAACATAAGTATACAATGAAAGTTTATTTCAAAAAAGTAAATTTATTTTCAGAAAGTACATACTTCACTCTATTTTTCGACATAGTTGCCAAGTTTGTTCAAACACTTATCATACCTCTGAACCAATTTTAAAATACCCTCTTCACGAATCCTCTCTTCAACTGAAGCCACCAAATCGTCTTTAATCAAAGAAGGGCGACCGGAGCGGTCCTCATCATGGACGTTGTCACGGCCATCTTTGAATTGTCATACCCACTTACGCACTTTGCTTTCACTCATAATAGTATCACCGTACACTTCACAAATCTGTCGATGAATTTCTGCAGCAGGCAGGTTCTTTGCTGACAAAAACCGTATCACTGAGTGAACCTCACATGCGGAGGGTGAGTTGATAGTCTTAAACATTTTAAAGCACAGAACAGAACTGTACAGGTTAGCTACAGAGCGGAAAGTGAGCACAATTGTTCCCGAGGCATGGCGGTACACAACCCATGCGCTTGTTGCGGTATGCGCGCGAACTACTAGTGTCTACAACAAAATGGACCTTACTTAAAAAATAACCCTCGTAGCATTTATACGTAACCTAACATTTTAGTTATAAGGGCTGAAATTAAGGGTGGTTTTTTGCATTAGGATTGCAAGGTTTTTACTTCTATTTTAGATTTTGTTGCCCCAAAAGGAAGGAGTAGGCCTAATGATTTGAAGTTACAAAATGGAGTTTTTCAATTGAACATTGGAATTAACTTCTTGATCATAACAGCAGTCCGGCAATGTAGTAAAGGTGGGTGAAATATGGTTGTGCTGTCGCACGCTGGGCCTGTACATATGACTGTAGACAGGACATAAATTCTGTGTGCCTAACGGGATGCCGGGGCTGCCTCAGATTAAAGGCCTTTTGGATTTCCTTAAAACAGAGTCTTTAGATTGCTTAAAGGTTAAACAAAGTTCTTTATTAATGAAAACAAACAGGTACTTTAAGGCTTTCTTAACAGTCTATTGGCTCTTTCAATCTTGTCCACAGGGAACAGGCACTATCTTCTTAACTGTAACTAATGGGGAAATCCTTAACTTCTAATCTGGGCAGTCTGTCTTTGCCTCTGTTGGCGTGGAGCCCCTACACCTGATACCAACTGCTTCTGGCTTCCGCGAGAGACCCTTACCAAGCAGAGCTTTGTAGACTTCCAGGGGGAAAGAACTCAGGTTTCTGTGATGGCTGAATGAAGTCCTTCAGCAAAGGAGCCCAGTCAGACTGTAGGCTGTATATCTCCCCGGCCAAGCCGTAGAAGACGAAGCTTTCTACAGGAGCTCTTGGCATTATGTCCTACATGGAAACCTTCTCTGTGTGGACTGAACCAAAAAGGCTCCTATTTCCTCCAAAAACCCCAAAAGGGGGCGGGACCAGGGAACCTAACTATAATTGACAGCCAAAAGAAGCCACCTATCTGCAGAGTCCCTGAAACTTAGGACTATAACAAACATTAAATGCAAAACAAACAAATGCAAAACAAACTGCTCCTGGTGCAGTTGTACCTGCACAATGGTTATTACAGTTCTTGTTAAAATCAGCTAGTGCTTGGAACCTAGTTGGCACAGTCTAGGGAACAGCTTTGGGGAAATTCAAGTGTGTTGAAGGCTTTGGGGTTTTTGCAATTTGTTAATTGGCGCTATCAGTTTCAGAAAGCTTATTTCCTGGAGGAGCTGCAGCAACATGAATTATGTAAGATCAAAGAAGTTAATTGCATTGGCTGCAGTGCTTTCAGGGATGATTTGGATGTGTACATGCCCAATAATGACTCACCCACACATGCACAAAAAACCCTGCAGAACAGAACACACCAACAAATGGAATGTTAACCATTTCTAGTTTTCTCAGCTGTTTTGTATTTGATTAAATTCTTAAACTGACAACTCCTGGCTTTAGGGGGAAAGATGTGGTGTAAATAAAAACAACGGTTGTGATTATCATGTTCATCATGAAGCTGGTAGCAGAAGTACAACAAATAAGTACAGAAAAACCCCTTTCTACCCATATACTATTCATGGATTCACTTACCCACACCCCCATAAATAAAAGATAACACCCTGAGGTGTTTGAGGGCCTCTCTAGATCAGTGGTTCCCAACCTGTTTTTTGACCAGGGACCACTTTCCAACATTAATACCAAAAGATTTACGAAACAGTTTTTGGTCAGCTTTAGATTCGGTTTGGTTATCTGGGGTGCTGATTCAGAAAATTGCATTGGATAGACCACATCAGCTCTAGTTTCTGGTACAGAACATATGCTGTCCAGTAGTTGCCATCTGCTCACCCACAGCACTCTAGAGCTGATGTGGTAGTAGTAATCTTTCATGGATAGACAGTCACAACATACCCATTGCCTTGGCACTATAAGAGGGTTTGACGAGACCAGTCGCTTTTGTTGCAATGGTGTAGTAACAATGAGTCCACAGACCATATTTTTGTTTTTGCAGAGCACTGGTGGTCTACAGTTGGCAACCACTGCTCTAGATCCTCCAGTGTTGATCAGGTATGCATCTGGACCAAGTATAGTCAAAACATGGGGTTTGCAATTATCCATGGTTCTAGATGAACAAATTCCCCATGGATTCATGGGTCATATTGTATACACAGAGAATGTCAGATTGTGCTAAGATGAGGAAAATGGGAACTTAACCACCCACCGCAAAGGATTTTATCATGTCATTTACAAAAAGCCTCTGAGATCATTTCTCAGAATGGAGGAATATGAAAGGGGCTTTATCTCTATGAAAATTAGCAAAATTAACATGGAATCAGTTTTTTGGATATTCTAAGTTTAATGCCTTTTAGTTTAAATGTAGAAAGAAGCATATATAAAGAATAATATTGATACAATGGGTTACATGGGGTCACATATGGCCACATTTCCAAGGTTGGCTTTAAGGGCAGTCCCATGAGTAGGCATGAATAGCACCAAATAATTTGTTGTTCATTCGTTCAGTCGTTTCCAACTCTTCGTGACTTCATGGACCAGTCCACGCCAGAGCACCAGATAATAGTACGACGTATTTTGACATAAAGAATGCATGTTTAACTGCTATGATAGTTGTCATTCCTTTCCTTGTCTTACAAATGATGGTTTTTAAGATAAGTGCATCAGTGTCACAGAATACATAATACTATGGATTAATGCTCCCATGTAACCTATTTCTCATCATTCTATTTAAGGAAACTTTCTGTAACAAAGAAAAGATTCTTGGAGTAGGATTTGAAAATGTTTTATTTACTTGAAAAATGCATCCTGTTTTACAGCTACTGCTTTTAAGTGAAATCTGCTCATTTTAGAATATTGACCAATGCTGAAATTTCACAAAGCAGCTGATATATTCTAAGTCCTAGAACATCAGTATTGCAAGGAAAGTACTGTAAGTAGGTTCTTTCATTGGGGAAGAAATACTTCCCTTCCACGAATGTCTTCATATTGGACTATATCAGGAGTCAAGGCATTATCCTCATGACAATACAGATGATGGATTTTTTTAATTACTACGTCGATATTTCTTGTATGATTAGAAACATAAAGGATCTGCCTCATCAACAGAGATCATGTGGTTAAGACAGATATTCTCCATGGCTTGATTTGACTGTATGACTTTGGCTTTTCTTTAGGCTGCTGCATTGGCATTCTGCCATATGAATCACAAGCATGATTGTGTGAGTGCCTCCACTAACAGCTAAGATTACCTTTCTCTCCTATACTCAGAAAGGAATGGTATGTAGAGATATGCAATAACTAAGTGCTAAAAGCTGTTGCTATTGGTCTTATTAGTTAATGGCAAACCCATTATGCAATAAAGATAGCAGAAAACAGGTGGGAAATAACACTATCACTCTATCTTGCATTGGAAAATTCTCAGCAGCCACGTAGAAGCCTGAGGCTGAGCAACTGCATCTCCCTGGGTGTTGATTGACTACAAAGCCCATCAGTCTTACTGCTTAATGCCTTCTACTTAATGCCTTCTTTGCTTCGGTCTTCTCACAAAAAGGCCATCTTCAACCTCAGCAAGATGGAGTGGATGAGGGATTAGAGGACATCCAACCCCAAATTGGGAAACAAGTCGTCCAGGAATACCTGGCCGCTCTAAATGAGTTCAAGTCCCCAGGGCCAGATCAACTACACCCAAGAGTACTGAAGGAACTAGCGGAAGTCATTTCGGAACCATTGGCAATCATCTTTGAGAGTTCTTGGAGAACGGGAGAAGTTCCAGCAGATTGGAGGAGGGCCAATGTGGTCCCAATCTTCAGGAAGGGAAAAAAGGATGACCCAAACAACTACCGTCCGGTCAGCCTCACGTCGATACCAGGCAAGATTCTGGAAAAGATTGTTAAGGAAGTGGTCTGCAAACACTTAGAAACAAATGCGGTCACCGCTAATAGTCTACATGGATTTATCAAAAACCTCCTAACACTCATCAAACTACAAATGCTTTCATTGCTAATAGTCAACATGGATTTATCAAAAACAAGTCATGCCAGACTAATCTGATCTCTTTTTTCGATAGAGTTACAAGCTGGGTAGATGCAGGGAATGCCGTGGATGTAGCGTACCTGGATTTCAGTAAGGCCTTCGACAAGGTCCCCCATGACCTTCTGGCAAGGAAACTAGTCCAATGTGGGCTAGGCAAAACTACGGTGAGGTGGATCTGTAATTGGTTAAATGGACGACCCCAGAGGGTGCTCACCAATGCTTCCTCTTCATCCTGGAAAGAAGTGACAAGTGGAGTGCCGCAGGGTTCCGTCCTGGGCCCGGTCCTGTTCAACATCTTGATTAATGACTTAGATGAAGGGCTAGAAGGCAGGATCATCAAGTTTGCAGACGACACCAAATTGGGAGGGATAGCCAATACTCCAGAGGACAGGAGCAGGATTCAAAAGGATCTTGACAGATTAGAGAGATGGGCCAAAACTAACAAAATGAAGTTCAACAGTGACAAATGCAAGATACTCCACTTTGGCAGGAAAAACAAAATCCAAAGATACAAAATGGAGGATGCCTGGCTCAAAAGCAGTACGTGTGAAAAAGATCTTGGAGTTCTCGTGGACAACAAGTTAAACATGAGCCAACAATGTGATGTGGCAGCAAAAAAAAGCCAATGGGATTTTGGCCTGCATCAATAGGAGCATAGTGTCTAGATCTAGGGAAGTAATGCTACCCCTCTATTCTGCTTTGGTTAGACCACACCTGGAATATTGTGTCCAATTCTGGGCACCACAATTCAAGAAGGATGTTGACAAGCTGGAATGTGTCCAGAGGAGGGTGACTAAAATGATCAAGGGTCTGGAGAACAAGCCCTATGAGGAGCAGCTTAAGGGGCTGGGCATGTTTAGCCTGAAGAAGAGAAGGCTGAGAGGAGATATGATAGCCATGTATAAATATGTGAGAGGAAGCCACAGGGAGGAGGGAGCAAGCTTGTTTTCTGCTTCCTTGGAGACGAGGATGCGGAACAATGGCTTCAAACTACAAGAGAGGAGATTCCATCTGAACATGAGGAAGAACTTCCTGACTGTGAGAGCCGTTCAGCAGTGGAACTCTCTGCCCCGGAGTGTGGTGGAGGCTCCTTCTTTGGAAGCTTTTAAATAGAGGCTGGATGGCCATCTGTCAGGGGTGATCTGAATGCAATATTCCTGCTTCTTGGCAGGGGGTTGGACTGGATGGCCCATGAGGTCTCTTCCAACTCTTCGATTCTATGATTCTACTACCTTGTCTCATGCACTACCAAAATTGCTCCAGATCGCCGCACATCAAAATTGCTCCAGATCGCCGGACATGGGAGGAAGTGTCTGTTGGCTGATTCACCCCATTGAGGGCAATGCAACACGGGAAGCCTCCTGTGTTGCCGACAATTATTTCGGTTCTTCAACAACTAGAGTTGCCGCCAAAATTTGCCATGTGTGATGAGGTCATTAGTCAGACAATAGAAGACTGTCAAGACCAAGCTTATTCAGGCTTAAAGTCTGTGAGAGCAACAGACTTGTAACAGGTATCTATCATGACACTGAAACCTGCTTGAGACATCTTACAATCTCATCATACCTGACAAATTTCGGCAGCAACTCCACTTATGCCTCAGCTTTGCCATGGAGCCTGCTGGCTCCCACTACACGTGGGAGAAGTACTTCCAGAGTGGCTCCAGGGCAAAACTATGGTGGAACCAGAGTCACCACCGGAAAAAGCCACCAATGGCAACACGGGAGGCTTCCCATGTTGCATTGCCCTCAATGGGGCAAACTGGCCAGCAGATGCTTCCTCTCATGTGATGAGGGAGGGAGGAAGCTGGAACGGTGCAAGGCACGGGGTGATAGGTCCCCATGCCTCCTGGCTGGGCACCACCAGGATCTCCGCGATGTGTGAAAATCCTCGGTGATTCCAGTAGTGCGTGCAACAAGGCTGTAAATCACATACTCTTATATTAACAGACTGGAAGACCAAAAATTGGGATTTCATTGACATTTTTTCTGTGTCCATTAATTATCCCTTTGATAAGATCAGTGAAAGGTTTAAACTGTTCCTCATAACCTCACTTTTCTGCAATATTGCTGTTCCTATTTTTATTTTGTTTTGCTTCATTTTTAGGACAATTCCACAATTTAAACACACACAAAAAGACAAATATAAATATGAAATAAAAGCGGCAACAGCCTGTGTGAATATCATTGCAGAACTGGAAGCCATTGATTTTTATCCATTAATAGCTAGAATTGGGAATATCACAGTGGGAGTCAAATCAAGATAGCATTGTGTGTTAGGAGCAATGCTGGTTTGCCTAACTCATGCAATAAACTCCTTAATTAAGTAAACTTGTCCTCGGGCTTTTTTACAATTCTTATGTAAATACAATTAAATTTGATTATTTTAGCTTAATTATTAACTAATGACGTTGATACTTTTCTACTAATTTTCATATCACCAGCTAGGGTTCTTTGTGTTAGAAACTCAACTGATTACACATCCACTCAGGAGGATGTGCAATGTGTTAGCTTATTAAGCAACATGATGATTCAATGGTGTATGCATCTGTGTATATCCCGAAAACAAGGGCCATAACTTCTAGTTCATTTATGACCTTATCACACTGGGGGGAGGGGGGCAGTGATAAGGTCATACATGATTTAGTCTACGAATGATTTAGTGCCAGGTTCCCTGCGAACGTGCGTTGCACTACAGGCAAGAGACAGCTCCCTTCTGGGCACACTCCGCTCCCAAGACGGATGGCTCTCTGCACTGGGCAAAAGTGTGCTAGAACCAGCACAACAATGGAAGGCTCCCATGTTTGGAGGGAAGCGTCCACAGGTGCTTCCTCCCTGGTTGGAGGTGAAACCTCCTCCAGAAGTTGCACAATGTCTTGTGATGACAGGTGTGGGGCTCCATCCCCAAAGCAGAATGGAGGCATCTTAGGATGCTTGATTTTGTAAACATGACACGGTCCTGTAACTGTAGTGGCAAAATTGGTACTTCTGCATATCTAGAGTTCTATGATTTTCTGCTTCCTAAGAAACACTCTGGATTAGGGGCTTAATCATCAACTAGTTTCCCTCTCACAAGTCCAACTGCAAATATCAGTTTTCAAAATGAAACTTTTAAAAAAAATTGCATTATTTTGTGTTCACCTGCACATCAAAAGAGATTGCTCCAACTTGAAAACTGCCATATGACTTTTCGAATCAGCCCAGGTAAATAAACTGTTGGAAGTAGCAGTAGGGGAGTGGCTAGGTTTCTTGGGGTGGGTCCTGGAAAACATTTCATTTCTATATCTAGTAACACAGACCAGACAAGCTAACAAAGAGGCTGAAAAGCTACAAAGACTAGAAACATGAGCACTGTAGGGAAAGTAAGTAGATATTTTATTTTATTTTATTTTATTATTTTATTCACTCTACGTATGTGTGTGCATTGCATTTTGTCCAAGAGCAATGAATAATGCAAGGTTCATCAAAGACTTTCCAGGATGTCACTTCCTTTTTCATCAGTCATATCAAAATGTTGTATAACCTTCCTGCTGTGACAAATATGTCACAGTTGTTCCTACAACTTACAGAGCAGAGGGGGGCCTTAGGGTGCTCTCTATGAAACAGAAACATATGGCCAAAATGTCCAGGTATCCTAGGTGCCTGGCTAGATGGTTTGTTTGGGTTTTTTGTTTTTTTACTTCTTTGGCTTTCTTTTGGCATTAAAAGAAAGTGAAATTGTAATAAGCAGAAACCATTCTTCTGACACTGAATGAGTCAAGCTTTGTTTGAGAATGTTAAGAAATGAAGTGAAGGAGTCGTGATGTGGAGGAATGCACCGTACGTTATCAGACTGCAGGTGTACAGAAACAGCTTGCAAACGGGAGGCTTGCACAACAATTTTTTGTGTGGGCTGCAATTTTAAATGGGGACCAAATTATACTGGACTTATTTGCAGTTTAGGGTCTCTGATTTTTTCACCCAAATAATTTTATTAAAAGTTTACTAGGAGAGTAGGATGGAAAGGGAAGGAGGGGTTTCCAATTTTGAGGGAAACTGCTAAGATAATTAAATAACATTACAGTTCAAGGTTTGTGTAATAGTTGAAACCTGTGGCGCAGTGGGTTAAACCACTGAGCTGCTGAATTTGCTGATCGAAAGGTTGGCAGTTAAAATCCAGGGAGCTGGGTGAGCTCCCGCTGTTAGCCCCAGCTTTGCCAACCTAGAAGTTCTAAAACATGCAAAAGAACTTCAGTAGGTACTGCTTTGGTGGGAAGGTAACAGCACTACATGCAGTCATGCTGGCCACATGATCTTGGAGGTGTGTATGGACAATGCTGGCTCTTCGACTCAGAAATGGAGATGAGCACCATCACCCAGGATCAGACATGACTAGACTTAATATCAAGGGGAAACCTTTACTTTTTTACATGAAACAATACAAACTGACATGTTTTCTTCACAATACTAAGGAGTCCCTGTGCACTTGGTGGCATAACTCAGGATAGGACCTCAATGTATCTTAATCTAGCCTAAGAACAAGCACCATTCAGCATTTAAAGAGTTAGGCCGTAGTAGGACCATAATATACCTGTGCATGAGATGAGATTTAGGGTCACATGGGCAATCTTTATGGAATGTAGAACAGCAGTGGGATGAATGCAACCCTTCAAAACGTGTTTGAATGCAACTCCCATGGGCTTAGCCAGCCAGCACTGTCAATGGTAAGGAATGCTGGGAGGTGCAGCCAATACTTCTGGAAGGCTGAATTATTTCCACCTCTCATATACCAATATCCCTGCATATATTTTTATTTTTAACAGGTCATCAAATGCAAAGCAGCTGTAGTCTGGGAACCCAAGAAACCATTTAGCATTGTGGAAATTGAAGTGGCTCCGCCAAAAGCACATGAAGTCCGCATAAAGGTAACAGAAAGAAACCAACAACTGGGTTAGTGTTGATGAGCAGCATTCATTCACATTCACTCACATCAGGTTGGCTCTACCATTGGGTAGAGTAGAGCATCTGCTGAAAGAGGTAGAGATTAATGAACAGTTTTTCCCTGCCATTCCCTTTGCTCCTTGTAGTACAAATTCTTGCCTTCAGCTGTGTCTAAACATGTTTTTCTGCTGCCATTATTGAGGCAGCATGAAAGTGTAGCTAAATTACGAAATGCTCCCAATGCCAAACCATCCCTCAGAATCCAGTGATCATGATTCTTATTATCACACACTGTTGTAGCAACATATGCCACTTTAACAGCTAGGGCAACTTCTTACAAAGCTTTAGAGTTTGCGTAGTTCAGTTCTCTGGGTGAGCGTTCTAAGTGCTCCTCCCTAAACTGGAAATCCCAGGATCCTATAACAAGTTGCCATGGCAGTTAAAGTTTAATATAGTACAATAAAAAGTGCAATGTGATAAGGTATTTGTCAGAGTTGTTCAACATACGAGTAAAAGTTGTTGGTACAGCCTGCTAAGTACCAATCATTCTAGTTGGTGTCTAAATGTGAATTGTCTACTTTGATATATCTTTCTCTTTTCTCCCAGATCTTAGCTTCTGGAATCTGTCGCTCAGACGACCATGTATTGAGTGGTGCACTAACAGTGAACTTCCCAATTATTCTTGGTCATGAAGCAGTGGGTGTCGTGGAGAGTATTGGGGAAGGAGTTACTAGTGTGAAGCCAGGTATGGAAAAGCATACAGAGTGCAGCAAAAGAATATCAACCCAAAGCTATGATCAGTCATGACAAAACTAAATTACGGGCTCTTCCAAATGTGGTAAATGTGTGGGGAGATTGTAGTATATATATTTTTTCTGTACTTCCTAGGGTTTTTTTTTAACATGTCTAAATTTCACATCTGTTGTCCTGAACTATTAGCTGGCAATTCCCAGCCCCACCTGTAATGTATTGTTCCTAGCCTCAAGTGAGGTTTTTTTCCAATTCCAGGACACACTGGAATACTCCATCACTGAAGCAGCACTTTTGCATTAGCTCTCTGTTGTAGTTGTGTGCCTTCAAGTTGTCTCTGACCTTTGGCAACTCTAAGGCAAACCTATCATGGGATTTTCTTGTCAAGCTTTATACAGAGCCTTTGTCTTTTCTGAGGCTGAGAGGGTGTGTTTTGCCCAAGGTCACCAGTAACATTGGGCAAAACACCATGACTGAGCAAGGATTTGAACACTTGTCTCCATCAACCCACTCTCAAACCACTTTAACACTCTCCCATTAACTAACTCCCATTAGCACCCTATCACCTAACTTTTTTTAAAAAAAGCACAGAGAGAATTAAATTTTACCTTCAAACAATTTCAACATATCATATCCAATTCTTTTTTAAAAGCCTTTTGAAGAAACCCAGTACATATCCAATAAATCACTACAAAAATCCCCCAAAAGAATAGTGTGACTGGATGTAGAGTTGACTACAACTAGCAAACACAAGGATATAGTATAAAAATTCACGTTTCTTTCAACCATCGTAAAACAGTGAATCAATAGAGGGAAGTTAACTTAACCTGATTTTGCAATATAGTGGACTCTGTCTCTTGCAGCCAGTTTTCTATAAATGTTAGACTTTGGGACTTCATTAAGTGATACAGCTACGTTTTTGTAATAGTCAGCAGCTTAATGTTTTACTTAATGTTAGAGAGAACATGTTACTTAAATGTTTGGCCTTTAAAGAAATTAAAAGACGGGGTTATCATCAGCATTACATCCAATATGGCGATCAGGTCAGGATGATTTGTATGAAGGGAACTAATTCATAATTAAGAATTGGAGAACTTGTAAAGCTGGAAACGGTGAAGAAAAAGGGAACCCAAATCATCAAGGGGAAGGAGCAATTCCACTATGAGGAAAAGACATTGCCCAATTCCCTGCTAGACCCTTTTCCTGGGAACCCATTCCAAACATGTCAATACCCTTTGCCACCCATTGTTTAACCAGTTAAGACCAATTGACTTATTTCAGTCAATGCCAGCAGCAGATGGCACATCTCAACCAGCAAGCTTGCAGATCCTAGACAGGCCTGGCCTAAGTCAAGCAGTGCTGGGAACAGCAACAGGTTTTGTTTTTGTTTTGTTTTTTTGTATTGAACTGCCATCAAACACCTAAAAATATTTATGTACATTTTCTCTGCAACATGTCAGTTTTGAGAGTGCAGACTGCTGGTGTCACCTTTGGCCAAAGTGAATAAAGCTTCTGTTCCTTTGTCTTCAACCTGTCCATGGCACATTTGATCTTTGGAGCTAGTCATGCCAGGCTCTGACTCTATGGTTCTTGCCATAGCTGAAATCACATAACATACTTATAATGAGGTGTTCCTTTTTATGTTATAATATATAACATAATTACATATGCATGTGCAAAAACCATGGCCACCAACTTAGATGGCTTCAAAAGAAGTGTATTAACAGCCATTTAGGCTACCAGTAGCTAATACATTCTATATCAGAGGCACTTGCCCATCAAATACCCAGAGAAATGTGCCGTTTCACTAATGTATGTTTCATTGACCACCTTGGTATTAGAAATGTGAGTCAGATGAGTATTTGGTTTGTTATAGCACCATCATTTTTATATTCTTTTGCCATTTCTTCACAATGCAGTCAGTTTCATTCAGACTTTGTGTGTGTGTGTCAGGAGTGACTTGAGAAACTGCAAGTCACTTCTGCTGTGAGAGAATTGGCCATCTGAAAGGACATTGCCTAGGGGACGCCCAGATATTTTACCATCCTGTAGGAGGCTTCTCTCATGTCTCCAAATGGGAAGGTGGAGCTGACAGATGGGAGCTCACCCCGCTCCCCGGATTCAAACCATCAACCTTTTGGACAGCAGTTCAGCCAGCACAAGGGTTTAACCCATTGCACCACCGGGGGCTCCTTCCATTCAGGCAAACTCCATCACAATATATAGTAATTTAGTCAGTTTGTTAATCTCATGCCTATGC
Source organism: Anolis sagrei ordinatus (assembly GCF_025583915.1). Classification (NCBI taxonomy): domain Eukaryota; kingdom Metazoa; phylum Chordata; class Lepidosauria; order Squamata; family Anolidae; genus Anolis; species Anolis sagrei. The sequence goes on from NW_026847549.1 coordinate 180,424,088, forward strand.
CTATTGACATGCTTTAATCTATCTAGCAACTTCAAGTAGGCTCACCATATATTTTTTATAATTCACAGGAGACAAAGTTATTCCACTTTTTCTACCACAGTGTGGAAAATGCAGTTTTTGCATAAACCCCAAAGGCAACTTGTGCGAAAAGAGCGAGTAAGTTCATGTTGTTATTCATAGCAGTATACTCTAGCAGGGCCTTTTTAGTGTCTGGTCCTAGATTCTGAAGCTTTTCTTATAGGGAGGCAAGGCTGGATGCTGCACTGAAGTTCTATGTGCAGCAAATGAAGGCCTTTTTACTCTGGAAAGTTTTTGGGAATTGATTGTTTTATAGGGAAAAAAACAGTTTATAAAGTGTGCTATGCTTTTCTTTTAAATTAATGTTTAAATGTCAAATTTATATATTATTTATTATTATTTTAAACATATTTTTTGCATATTTTAGCTTCATGTATTGTTTTACTAGTACAGTAGAGTCTCACTTATCCAACATAAATGAGCTAGCAGAACATTGGATAAGCAAAAATGTTGGATAATAAGGCGAGATTAAGGAAAAGCCTATTAAACATCAAATTACATGACAATTTTAAAAATTAAACACCAAAATATCATGTTTTACAATAAATTGAAAGAAAAAGCAGTTCAATACACGATAATGTTATGTAGTAATTACTGTATTTACAAATTTAGCTCCAAAACATTGCAATGTATTGAAACAGCTGTGGATCCGGGCGGGAGGCAGACTGCGTTGGATAATACAGAATGTTGGCTGAGCGAAGGTTGGATAAGCGAGACTCTACTGTAATTCTTTTTCTTTTGTAAACTGCCTTGAATTCTAACTTGGGGAAATGTAAGATATAAATAAAGGAATATAACAGAACAGATTAGAATAATTATGTTATCTATTTTGTCTTTAGTGAAACCCACACCTCTATGATTTCTCTTTTCCCATATTTTAAAGCTTTGGAATACCTACTGGATTGATGTATGATGGCACTAGCCGATTCACTTACAAAGGACAACCAATCTACAAGTTTGTTAGCACTGGCACCTTCACCGAATACACTGTGGTGCATGAGGATGCGGTGGCCAAAATTGATGCTGCAGCCCCTCCTGAGAAAGTGTGTCTGATTGGCTGTGGATTTTCGACTGGTTATGGTGCTGCCATTAATTCTGCCAAGGTAAGGATTACCGCATAGCTGGTTGACTTGCTGTGTGATAAATTTGTGGCATGTCCACATTTTGTATTTATGACTCACAATAGCTGTGTATACCTGAGGATAACTCAACCTTAGTCAAGGGCAGGTATGAGGACAAAATTAGAGATTTTGATGTGACTCGTGGATAAGTCAGGAGTGGTTCCTCAGAGAGGGGAAAAGACCAACGTGTTAACAAAGCTACGTCACTGACACAATATGCAACCACTCATGAATGGCAAAAACAGAGCATCATGCAAGATATCCCATTGTAAAACACGCTGCTGGTTCCATTTTCCCAGGCCCTTCCACACATCTTACCTGTCCAAATGTATCTCCCTCTACGTCCCACCTCGCAGTATAAGATCATCCGGGGAGGTCCTGCTCTTGGTCCTGCCAGCCTTGCAAGTGTGCTTGGTGGGACGAGGGACAGGGCCTTCTCAGCAGTGGCCCCACACATGTGGAACTCGCTCCCCAGCGAGATCAGGTCGGCATCTTCCCTCCTTTCTTTCAGAAAGAAGGTTAAATCGTGGTTCTGGGACCAGGCCTTTGGACAGCAAGCATGATAGCACTTTGGGTGTCGAATTGGACTGGAATTGGCTATATTGATTGATGACAATATTTTTAATGTGTTTTTATCTTAATGTTCTATTTACTGTTTTAAACGGTTGTTATATGTGTTTATATTTGTATTATCTTGTGGCATCAATTTGTTACCGGTGTAAGCTGCCCTGAGTCCCCCCCCCCCCCTCGGGGGTTGAGAAGGGTGGGTTAAAAATGTGGGAAATCAATCAATCAATCAGTAAATGAAATCCCACATTATCTGCTTTAAAGCAGATATTGTGGATTATCTGCCTTGATATTCTGGTTTATATGACTGTGTGGAAGGGCCCCCATTTGTCCCAATAGTGTCCCCAAGTCCCCATTGCCCTTTTGACAACATTAATAATATGCATTCAGTTTTCAATGTTGTAACTTCTCAGCTGATTGCAAGTGATACTGTGCAGAAATTTTTCAAACAAAAATAAATAGAGTTAAGAGGCATATCAGGAATTTCATGCCATGTTTATTTGTGTGTTTGTTAAGAAGTTGAACTGTATGCTTACTCTCAGTCTCAGGATGATTATTTTTATTTTGATATAGGTTGAGCCTGGGTCTACCTGTGCTGTTTTTGGACTGGGAGGAGTTGGCCTTTCAACAGTGATGGGTTGTAAGGCAGCTGGAGCCTCACGAATTATTGGGGTTGACATCAACAAGGATAAATTCCCTAAAGCTAAAGAGCTAGGAGCCACTGAATGTGTCAACCCTCTGGATTTCAAGAAGCCTATCAATGGAGTACTGTTTGACATGACAGACGGAAAAGGAGTTGACTATTCGTTTGAAGTTATTGGACGTACCGATACCATGGTGCGTACACAATATCGAAGTGCAGAACTGAAATTGAGAGCAAACATCTGCATTCTCTTTCTTCCTGTTCTCTCCCTATCCCCAGTGTTCTACTCCAATAACTTTATTCCTTCACCCTCCTTGTCACTATTTTGAGAGGAACTCAATAGAAATACTTGAGAATAGTATGGGATGGTTGTGGGGGTTGGGGAATGTTCATGCATTTGAGGGCCTTCAATGTGAAGGCCCTCAAATGCATGAACATTCTTCAACCAGCACAACCATCCCATACAAATATTGGGCAAACATTGCATGGATTTTTAATATGGCATTCAGGAGTCAAAAATTTAGATCCTGTGGCTACATTGTTTGGGACCTCATCCCACAAGGGCAGGAAAGCCAGGGGAACAAATTCTTATTGTTCCTATTCACTTTGAAGATGGAGTCCCATGGATCTCATGAAATGACACAGGACTGCGCCCAGTGGTGATCCATTTTATGTATGCAAAGGGGAGGGTTGTGAAGTCAGGAAAGAATCAACCACACAGCTCTCCCTGCACATAGAAATGGGTAAAACTGTTGTACTTTATGAAAGGTGAAACTGTTGGATTTTAAAGTGGGATGGGAGGCCACTGACCCTACAAAGGATATGATTCCCCACACTCCCCTCCCCACTTCCCTCTCCCATTATGGGATGAGGTCCCCGGTCTTTGCTAGAACACATCCCTTCAATCAATCGTTTAATGACTCAACACATAGGTAAATCCCATCAATTCAGTGGGTCTACTCTGGTTGGCACTATAGGTTTTAAGCCTTTTCCTCTATGGATCTTCTTAGGTAAAGGTTTCCCCCTGACATGAAGTGGTGCTCATCTCCATTTCTAAGCCAAAGAGCCAACATTGTCCATAGACACCTCCAAGGTCAAGTGGCCAACATGACTGCATGGAGTGCCATTACCTTCCTGCTGGAGCAGTACCTACTGATCTACTCACATTTGCATGTTTTCGAACTGCTAGGTTGGAAGAAGCTGGAGCTGACAGTGGAAGCTCACACCGCTCCCCAGATTTGAACCTGCAACCTTTTGGTCAGCAAGCTCAGCAGCTCAGCACTTTAACCCACTGCGCCACTGGGGGCTCCTTAAAATTCTTAAAGATGATCTTAAAGATCTTCTTAAAGTTGTTTATAATACAATCCAAGTCATTATTATTATAGGCTTATCTGGGTGACTTTTTGGATACTAATACAATTTTTTCATATTATAAAACCATGATAGAGGATGTCATGGCTGGCATAGCAGATATTTTTCATGCCTTGATCTGAATATATGACTTTGGATCTGCTTTTAGATGGCCGCCATGAATTCCTGCAACATAAACTATGGAACAAGCGTGATTGTGGGCGTGCCTCCTTCAGCATCTGAGATTACCTTTTCCCCTGGACTTATCTTCTCTGGCCGTAACTGGAAAGGATCTCTATTTGGAGGTAAGGTTTAAATTCCAACCCCGATCCCTCTTCTGTTAGAAAAGAAGCATTACAATATGTAACACCGAAGACATGGCAAAAATGGGTGGGGAATAGCACATCACTTTAAGAAAATTCCCCAACACGTGTCAAAACCCCTTGAACATTTTTGGACTGTAAAAGCTATTAGCCTGATTGGACAATATAATACTGTTAAGGCTATTCAAAATCTATGAGATTGAAAGACCTTTAGTATACATGGCACTTGCCAGATCTTGACCTCTCACTCTTTTATTTGCAGGCTGGAAAAGCAAAGATTCCGTTCCGAGGCTGGTTTCAGATTTCATGCAGAAAAAGTTTGCTCTGGATCCACTCATTACTCACACCATGCCCTTTGATAAAATCAATGAAGGGTTTGAACTGCTCCGGTCAGGGAAAAGGTAAAACCTTCATCTCTTTTAATAGCTGCCCTTTGCTCAAATAAGAGTGAACACGTGTCGCCCAAAAGAACTGGCATGTCTTTCCCTACAGCTGCAATACTCATTTTGCAGCCAAAAGCATGGGCCAGTCATTAATCCACTGTATTTTCTTCAACATGGGAGAAGGGAAACACATTGAAAGCTTGCACTTTCTATGTAAATAGAGCAACAATGGGTGAGGTAGATCTAAGTTGTTCTTCGCTCCCATCTTGAAGAAAATAGGGGGGTGGGAGTAATGCCTGAATGGAATTGAAGAGACTGTATCTTCAGTTCTAAGATGCGCTTTCCCCCTATATAAATATCTCTAAAAATGGGGTAGGTTGTAGAATTGCAGGTATAGAATTTTTGTTGGTGGTGGTACTGAAATTAGGGCACATCTTACAATCGATAGCATAATTGAAGAAATATGGTCTTCCATGGATGAACAAATGAAAGAGGGAATTGCTAAAGCTGCATAGAAATGGTATGTACTGTTGAGGAAACCATTAGTTTCAGACATTCTACAGCAGTGGTTCTCAACCTGGGGTCCCAGATGTTTTTGGCCTTCAACTCCCAAAAATCCTAACAGCTGGTATACTGGCTGAGATTTCTGGGAGTTGTAGGCCAAAAACATCTGGGGACCCCAGGTTGAGAACCACTGTTCTACAGGAAGTGGGGCCCCTGGTGATGTAGCGGATTAAAACACTGAGCTGTTGAACTTGCTGACCAAAAGGTTGCCAGTTTGAATTCAGGGAGCGGAGTGAGCTTCTGCTGTTAGCCCCAGCTTCTGCCAACCCAGCAGTTCGAAAACATGCAAATGTGAGTAGATCAATAGGTACCGCTCCGGCGGGAAGGTAATGGCGCTCCATGTAATCATGCTGGCCACATGATCTTGGAGATGTCTACGGACAACGCCAGCTCTTCAGCTTAGAAATGTAGATGAGCACCACCCCCAGAGTCCGACATGACTAGACTTCATGTCAGGAGAAACTTTTACTACTGGAAGTATGGTCTATCAAGCATGGGCAAACTTGGGCCCTCCAGTTGTTTTGGACTTTAACTCCAAGAAATCCCAGCCGGCTTACCGACTGTGAGGAATTGTGGGAGTTGAAGTCCACATACCTGGAGGGCCCAGGCTCCCATGCTTTGTCTAGATCCATCTTATTTAAACCTGATGTTTAGAACAGAGTTCATTATTATGTTTTCTGATGTTTCAGCATTCGCAGCGTTCTGGTGTTTTAAAGATGCCAGTGATGAAGCAAGTATATGGCAATGGCATTTGCAGACTAAATTCCTCCAGATCAAAAGACTACACACTTGGTAATGGGACACCTGTGGAAAGGATTGATTCCTGCTCTGTTGCCAGTAGTAATTACTTTTTATTAACTTGAAGATGCCACATACCACTGATCTCAATGAGAGGCCTATTTCTCAGTGGATAGTCATTGCATTCACTGTTGACCAGTATCTTGAAATCATATGTTTTTTCATTGCTATTAAAAATGATTTTACAAAATTATTTACAAATACTTTTAGAAAACTCATTGTTTTTAAAAATTTGTAATTTTGGAATATAGCTTTGTATATTTAGCAAGAGATGCCAACAGGATTGAGAATGAATGTTTTTTTCTCAAAGACAGCAGCAAATCAAGGGTTTTGATCAAGGGCAAAAATATTCCGGGACTTCAGAAAAGGTCCACATACAGACCTGTTGTTCCTGGGATTTCTGCCTTCATCGTCCACGCTTGCTGCTTCGTTGCGGAATTTAGAGGCTTCCAAGCTGGCAACCGTGGGATTTCCACTGGAAATTTCAGCATTTTTTTAAACTTACAATGCAAAGATGCAAAGATGCGAATCACTGTTTAAGTTCATCTGTGCAGACAGGATTTGTTCCTGGGTTATACATGTCTGCTCTTGATGGGTCTTATTGTGAAAAGATGTACAACACCTGTGTCACCTTCTTTTTAGGAATTGACTAATCAGGAACAAACATCTAAAAACTGGGAACAAGCCTAGATTTTAAAAATCCCGTGATTTCCAAGTGCAGCGACATACAGACATTCAAAAATGCAGATTTTCAGCTCAGAACTGGGATAGTCCTGCACCTGGAAATCTCTCATTTTTTGCCATTTGTAGCAATTGCTTCCGCATTTACAGGGAATGGCATCTAGCCACCATCTTGTTTGTTGTGGAAGCTCCCGGGATAAAAGGCACTGTTTAGAGGGGCCACTAGTAGCTAATTATGTTGTTTCCCTCTCCTAATGTAAATGGAGTTGAATTTAATTTTTTATTTGATCACCCTAATGCATTGACACTTTCTTTTGGTAGGGTTGCTGTCTCTGTGTTAGAAACCCTACCTACCATGACACTATCTCAGTTGATCGCCTATCAGTACATGAGTGTAGCCAATATGTGTAGCCAAGGTGAAAGACACTACAAATAGCAGGAGAAATAGAACTGGTCAGCACAATGACAAGAAATGTTCATGAACAGTCTTGGAGTCCTTTCACACTATACAGTTTTTGCAATTTGATTCCACAACAGGAAGGCCCTTTCCAAGGAAGTCTGAGAGTAGTCTGTTACTATGACTTAACTGGTTAGTGGAAACAGAATGAAATACTAGGAAAGTGAGTTAGCTGCAAGAAAAAAATTGTGACTGCACATTTCGCCTTGTAATTTAGCTTCTGAAAAGGAAAATTGTAGAAATGAACTATCTTAAAGAAAGTCATGAAGATTTTGCAAAGAAACCTATTACTATAAGACTGAAATTAAAATTGGATTTACACCTCATTGTGCTTATATTTTCATTTTATTTCTAAGGTGTCCCACTCTTATAAATGTTGCAGAATCAAAGCTATAAAACTACATAAGAACAAGCAATCGTTAGTGAGACTGCTATCTCTAATAAAGTAGGGCAGTGTTTCTCAGCCTTCCTAATGCAGTGACCTCTTAATACAGTTCCTCATGTTGTGGTGACCCCCAACCATACAATTATTTTCATTGCTACTTCATAACTATTTTGCTACTGTTATGAATTGTAATGTAAATATCTGATATGCAGGGTGTATTTTAATTCACTGGACCAAATTTGGAACAAATACCCGATACACCCAAGTTTGAATATTGGTGGGGTTGGGGAGATTGATTTTGTCATTTGGGAGTTGTAGCTGCTGGGATTTATAGTTCACCTACAATCAATGAGCATTCTGAACTCCACCGATGAGGAAATTGAACCAAACTTGGCACACAGAACTCACCTGACCAACTGAAAATCCTGAAAGGGTCTGGTGGACATTGACCTTGAGTTTTGGAGTTGTTGTTCACCTACATCCAGAGAACACTGTGGACTCAAACAATGATGGATCTGGACCAAACTTGGCACGAACACTCAATATGCCTAAATGTGAACAGTGATGGAGTTTGGAGAAACTTCACCATTTGGGAGTTGTAGTTACTGGGATTTATACTTCACCTACAATCAAAGAGCATTCTGAACCCCATCAAATGATAGAATTGAGTCAAACTTCCCACACAGAACCCCCATGATCTACAGAAATATTGTGTTTTCTGATAGTCTTTGGCAACCTCTCTGACACCCCCCTCATTACCCACTCCCCACGGATCCCAACCCCCAAGTTGACAAAGTAGGGGAAGAACCTGAGTCCGGCAACTCATTTCTCTGGAGGTATGGTCTCCAACATAAGTCTTATTTATTAGCTGGATGTGGACTTTCCCATGGTTCAAAGGGAGGGAGGGTGAGATAAGAGGAGTTATTGGTGAACTTTTAAAGTGTGTATATGGGGTAACAAATAGAAACATTTGTTGTCATTGAATAGCAATTCGTGTTTGTATTCTTTTATTACACTTTTGTATGGATGATGTTTCAATATTGACACAATACAGAAATAATACAAACATTAGTCATATGCAGTAATTACTTCAACAATCTATTATAGAAACATCTCAGAGCAAAAAACACACCCAAACAAATTTTGAAAATGAGTAACAAAATCAAAGACAAAAGAATACAAAAGTAGGAAACGTGTAGTCTAAACATATGTTTCTTTTGTACTGATAGCAGATTTCCAACTACCCAAATTACTCTACAAAAATTTCAGATTTCTTTTTATAATTATGTGTTCTGAAGATATGCATTTGTGCCTCTTACGTATTCATGGGCCCTACATAGTCTCTGTCATCAATTGGACTGTGTTCCTCTGTTGCTTAGGAAGCAACTGGCTGCTGTTTCCACGCCTCTCACAGGAAGTATATCCAGTCCACTACAAAGGGAATTTCAACTCCCTTCATCCCTGGCCAACGCAGGCCCCTTTTATACTGCCATATACAATTGAGATTATCCATTTTAAAACTGATTATGTGGCAGCGTAAACACATATAATCCAGTTCAAAGCAGATAATGTGGGTTATCTGATTGGATAATCTGGATTATATGTCAATGTAGAAGGGGGCACGGCCAATAGTGAAGAAGTCTTCCAGCTGTGCTCCAATAACATTTAGAGAGCCACATGTTTCCAATTATTTCTGTGGTTGCATAACTGAATTTTAGAACACAAGATTCTAATGAGTATCAACAACTTGGCTTTTGTGTAAAAGAAAAAAATGAAGAAATGGAAATAAACAAAGAAAAAACAGAGCTACAGGTTTTTTTCTGTAACTATTCAGGCATTACGTTGTTACTGCTGTAAAATGCAAAATCTTTTATCTTAGGCATCCTTTCAAATCCTTCCTATTGCTTTTACTGGCCAAAGGTGCCCTAAAATTGCACTACTATCAAGAAAAAAAACTGTGTATTGCCAAATCTTAACAGGTTGTGCAAATGAATTAATCTATGTTCTCCAGTGAACACTCCCACTTAACTGAATTCTAATCCTAGCATGTAATGGAACCAGAGAAAATAAAGTGGCAGGAGAGAAGTGGCCAAGTTCTTGCGAAACTAAGTAAATACTGGACAGTTGTGAAACAAATCAAAAATTTGCTATCACTTCAAAAGGGAAATTTGATCCATCTAGAAGTCAGACAAGAAGCACTGAAACCTCACAGAAAGACTGGTAATTTGCAAAGTCTAGAACCATGAGCACTGCAGGGAAAGTAAGTAGATATTTCTTTTAAAATTTATTTTTCAACCCAGACATGTGTGTGTGTATAAGAGAGAGAGTATGTGTGAAAACTGGCACTTAAACATCCAAATACAAATACAGTAGAATCTCACTTATCCAGCCTTCGCTCATCCAACGTTCTGTATTACCCAATGCAGTTTGTCTCCTGCCTGGATCCACAGCTGTTTCAATGCCTTGCAATGTTTTGGTGCTAATTTTGTAAATACAGCATTAATCCAGAGCAGAGTTTCTCAAACTATACTCCTCCAGATGTTTTGGACTTCACCTCCCATATTTCCTAACTACTGGTAAACTGGCTGGGATTTCTGGGAGCGCAGCTCGAGAAACAATGATCTAGAGTGTCCCACCAAATCAAGTCAGTTGGAGGGTATGTTGTGGCTACCTGTGGAGGAAAATGAAGAAATCCTGAGTTTAACCTGATCAGATTGCAGTTATGAGGAGTACTTTTTCAAGTAGTAAACTGTAAGCAGTTTCTTTGAGTCCCTACAACTAAACCCTGCTGAACTTTAGGAGAGTAAGTCCACAGCAAACTACCATGAAGATCCTGAAAGGAAGGAAGGAAGTCTATTTCAAATTATAAATATAAACATGGTCTCATCTCCTATTATTCTTACAGGTCATCAAATGTAAAGCCGCCATAGTCTTTGAAGCTAAGGGACCTTTTAAGATTGTGGAAATAGAAGTGGCCCCTCCAAAGGCACATGAAGTTCGCATTGAGGTAAAGGAGGCAAACCTAAAGCTGGATTAGTTGAGATTATCACACATTCATGCAAATCACAGTAGCACTATCATTAAGTGAAGTGAAGTAGCTGCCTTTGTAGGAAAAGGAATGAGAGAGAAAACCTTTCCCAGTCCCCAGTCAGATGAAGTTAGGGTGTCTAATAAGTGGGAAAACTTTTATCTCTCATCCTTTTCAAACATCCGACACTAAACTATTGCAAGGTGCTAGTCTATTCTGAATGTTAAAGGAAGGTTCAATGGTCAATCCAAGAGGAGAGGATATATGCAGAAATGTGGAGAAGGCATCACATTCTTCAGGCAGCTTCATATCTTGAGGTGCTCCTGATTCTCCTGAGGCTTGCAGTCTGCTGCTGAACCAGAGCTCTGATGCACAGGTGTGCCTCCACCACTTTGTTATCCATTTTATAGCTGAAGTGGGCTGGCATTTTGATCATGACATAAACCTGCATAATGTTGAGTGGGGGGGGGGGGGGTCCATTTTCATAGTTGTTGTAGAGGGAGAAATTTATTAACTCCCTTTCAGAAACAATCCTCACTTCTGTTCTCCCCAAATACCTCTATATCAATGGTTCTCAACCTGGGGTCCCCAGATGTTTTTGGCCTACAACTCCCAGAAATCTCAGCCAGTTTATCAGCTGTTAGGATTTCTGGGAGTTGTAGGCCAAAAACATCTGGGGACCCCAGGTTGAAAACCATTGCTCTATATCCTTCTAGCCACATACACAAGCACAAAAGAATCCTCCAGTCTCTGCCTGAGACTGATCTTTGGGAGAAAAGTATTCTGTTATGGATGCCAGTACAGAGGCAGAGATGAACCAAACAAATTCCCAGTTTGTGCTAAATAATTTAATTAAAACATCACTTACTGTCTGGCTGTTTTAATAGTCTAAAATATAAAACATAAAGATAGCACTCAACCACAGAATATAAAACAAAAACTGACAGCAAACACTGTTGCAGGTTCAAGATAACACCGTAGTCAAAGAGTCCAGTCCAGTGGTCAAACGTCAAGAGTTCAATTAGCAAAATCCAGGGATCAAGAGTCTATTCCAGGGGTCCTCAAACTAAGGCCTAGTGGCCAGATACAGCCCTCCAAGGTTATTTACCCGGCCCTCACTCAAGGTCAACTTAAGTTTGAAATAACTTGAAAGCACACAACAACAACAAAAACAACAACAATCATATCCCTTCAGCCAAAAGCAGGACCACGTTTCCCATTGAAATACTAAGTTTATATTTTTAAAATTATTCTTCATTTTAATTATTGTATTGTTTTTAAGTGTTTTTTGCACTACAAATAGGATATGGTTTTTTTTTTCAAATTATAATCCAGCCCTCCAACAGTTTGTGGAACTGTGACCTGGCCCTCTGTTTTAAAAGTTTGATGACCCCTGGTCTATCCCATAGTCGAAAGCTAGTCCAGAGATTCAAGGTTCCAGGGTTCCAAGAGTATAGGAGACAGGTCAGGATACCGAAAATCCACAAACCTGGGGGAAAACCATTAGCATCTACCACCAAAATAAGACAAATACTTTTCTCCCAAAGATCAGTCCCAAGATTAACTCCTTATATCCAGGAACACCCAACTGCAATGTAACTCTTGCATGCCTCCACCCTTAATTGCTTTCACCCATAAATTCTTACTTAGAGATTACTCAACCCTATAGAACTAAGACTTACATTAATCCTTCCATCACCAACTTCTAGGTCTGTCACCACCAACCTGCATCAACTGTGGAACATGATACATGATAGAAGATCCCTGTTTTATAGTGTTAGTATATGATTATATCTAATCCTTCTATTTTTAAATCAAAATCAAAATTGATATTTCAATGTAATACAAGGAAAATCCTTAGATGATAACTGCAAGAGATATTTAAATGGGAAGCAATTGCCTGTACCAATCTTTCATCTTTATTATAGATCTTGGCTTCTGGAATCTGCCGCACAGATGACCACGCACAGGGTGGTGAAATAGAAGTGAGCTACCCAGTTATTGCTGGTCATGAAGCAATTGGTATTGTGGAGAGCATTGGGGAAGGAGTTACCTGTGTGAAGCCAGGTATGGTTAAGCACCCAGGGTGCAAGGAGAGGACATCCACACATAAACATAATAACAAAGACTACTATAGCCAACTAAACCAGAATGATTATGGTTAAATAATATCATTTATTGTTCAAATGTGTTTGAGATGTTTTTGGTGAATAATGCTGAAAAGGAAATACATGCAAACTAGATAACTTCCTTTGATGAATGGTAGTAACTCTTGTTGCAACTCCTAAGATTCCAATCTCAATAGATGTAGTCTTCTCTGTGTCTTCTCCCTGTTTGTCTACACTGCCAAAACTGTGTCCCACAAAGTCCATCATATGATTCAAGGCAACTTGGAAAGAACACATCCCCAGCCAGGTCTCCAGAGGCAAGAGCAAGCAAAGGCAAAGAGAGTGGTTAATTGTCCCATTTATGAAATCCACATGTTTATTGGTCAAACTATCTATCCAGCTTCCTATATCTTCCCTCCCCTTTCTGTTGGCAGGAGCATTCTTTGTAGCAGCAGTCTTGCAAAATACTTTTCTAGACAGTCCTAACTAATAAAGTTAGGTTATGAGCAATCTTGGTTTTTGCAGTAATTTGGACATTTCAGTAGCTGTGGACCAGCTATGCTATTACATCGACTAAAACCTTCAGCCTCACAATTTTTTATATAATTTCTAGGAGACAAAGTCATCCCACTCTGCCTCCCACAATGTGGGAGATGTCCGCCTTGCAAGAATCCAGAGGGCAATATGTGTGAAAAGTCTGAGTGAGTTTTTGTTACTACTATCAGCAGTATTAGAAAGTGCTTCACAAATATTGCAACCTTTCTTATTTTTGTTGAAAATCACACACACAACTTTCCTTTTTCATGTTTTAAAGCTTTCTTCCAGCTAAGGGGCTAATGTATGATGGCACCAGCAGATTCTCTTACAAAGGGAAGACAATTCATAATTTTGTTAATACCAGCACCTTTACTGAATACACCGTAGTGCATGAGGATGCGGTGGTCAAAGTTGATCCTGCAGCTCCCATTGAGAAAGCTGTTCTGATAGGCTGCGGATTTTCCACTGGCTATGGCGCTGCCACCAAAACTGCAAAGGTAGGCATCATAGGTGGCTGACCTGCAGCACGAGGAATTTGTCTAGAATCTGAATTTTGTGACTGAGGTGTATCTGTTGTGAAATGGTAATGCCAAATATTTCTCCTTTTGTTGTATTTCATGTAAGCTCAACAATGAAGAATTTGACCTAAATATGATTGATCACCCTCAAGTAGAGTAGGCCTCTTGAGTGAATTATTGTATGGCGTATCACTGTACAAGTAAAGCTCATTGATTCAGTGACTCTACTATAGTTAGGTGCTACAAGATCATTTTGCATACTGATATTCCAAACTAACACTGTTGCCTAAAAATGGAATGCTTTGAACTGGCTGAAAGTTGGCTAGTATAGTGGGATACAAAGAGAAGGGTTTGCAGCAATATACCATATATATTCGAAGATAAGCCAATCTGGCCTATAATAGGGTCAAGGTCAAGCTGGGCAGCAGAGCTTGGAGGCCATTGCTTGCAATATATTATATATTTCTTTCTCCTCTCTCATCCTCCCTTATCAATATGTTTTCTTTTCCAAAGCCTCCCTCATTCTTAACTAAGGGAATGTTTTGAAAAGGGAAATAAGTCCTTGCAAGTCAGGAAGAAAAAAAAATATGTCCATTAATATTACAAAAGCATTTTCCCCTGAAATATTTGTTAATCTCTCCTACAGATAAATAAACATTTCTCCCTTGAAGCTTTTGCAATCCTTACGTTCCTAGATATCTCTATCTATCTATCTATCTATCTATCTATCTATCTATCTATCTATCATCTATCTATCTACATTAATTTTATATATGAATTTTCCCCTCATATGCTTGCAGGTCTTTGCAAATCCTATATACATATTGATATCTAGAGATTTCCATGTACCTGTATATACATGTATATACATATACATCTTTATACATTATTTCTATATATGAATTTCCCTTCACATGTTTGCAAGTTTCTGCAAATCCTATATCGATATAATTATCTATAGATTCAGAGAGATATCTAGATAGATAGATATATGAATACAGATATATAGGGCTTATAAATGTTACAGGGGAAATACAAATACACATACACATATACATACATATGTCTTGATAGATATGAATATAGATATATAGGGCTTGCAAATATTGCAAGGGAAATGCATACACACATATATACTGAGAGATTTCTAGATAGATATAAACATAGATATATAGGGCTTGCAAATACTGCAGGAGGGAAATGCACATATATAGAAAGAGGATTTGCAAACGTTTCAGGGGGAAATACATATGTGAAATTAGTATATATAATTATAGATCTATATCTAGCTCTGCATTGTTTATATAGCCATTAATTGTTTGACTGTTACTATGTTGGAAGCCAGCCTGAGTCTCCATGGGGAGAGAGGGCGGGATACAAATGAAGTTTTATTATTATTGTAAAGTTATTGTTGATACCATATTGTTTTTGTTGACCCTACTTTTCTACTTACAGAACTAGTTTACTGTTTTCTTTGACATATGGTAAATATTCAAAAACATTTAACTTACCGATGCCTCAATTAATGTATTTTTATTGGTATCTATTTTTATTTTGAAATTTATCAATAGTTGATGCATTTCCCACTCTTGGCTCATACTCAAGTCAATCAGTTTTCCCAGGGGTTTTTTTGTTTGTTAAAATTAGGTGCCTCGGCATATATTTGGGTCGGCTTGTACTCAAGTATATACTGTACTTACAATTGGCTACTTCAACATACTACAGTTCTATCTTATTTCTCTACCCACTTTCTCTGTACCCACATTTCCTGTCCCACTCTGGCTTTTTTGATAACACCGAAAGTATTTAACACATACACAGTAGATCTCACGTCTCTTGGAACCAAGTCCACATCACAAAGCTGGGCAAATCCAAAGTGACAAAATATTAGTCACATTTTATTCAATTCTTTAGATGGCAATGCCACAAAATACCTATTTTTAAGCCTAGGTTTGTGTTGAAGCTGCTTCAATGAGCCATACATATTTATATCCTCCTCTAAGTTACAGTAGAACTCTCAAGTTTCAACAGGGAACCTGAAACTACAGGTAGGATATCAGACCGATAAAATCAAGAGTTGAAAGATAAATAAACCAAAAAAGAGGTAACTTATAATCATGTAACTTCACAAATTTCTAATATTTTGGAGATCAATTTTTATTATGTTGATGTCCATGCAGGTGAGACCTGGTTCTACTTGTGCTGTTTTTGGTCTGGGAGGAGTTGGCCTCTCAGTAGTCATAGGCTGTAAAACATCTGGAGCATCCCGGATCATTGGGATTGACATCAACAAGGCTAAATTTCCCATAGCTAAAGAGCTGGGTGCCACTGAATGTATCAGCCCTCTGGATTTCAAGAAGCCCATCAATGAAGTGCTGCATGACATGACTGATGGAAAAGGCATGGACTATTCCTTTGAAGTGATTGGACATACTGACACCATGGTATGTGCATAACATACATTGTTTGATAGATCTTAAAGGGAAGGGACTAAAACATATGCACTGCTTTTCTTATTCCCCTTTTTCTTGAGATTCTGCTCCAGTAAACTGTTGCAGCAAAGCTTCTGACAGCAAGGCCAGTGAGCAAGGATTCTAGAAGTTGAAACTAGAGCTTGTTATCATAGAGGAAAGCTGGTTCCACTGAGTTTTATCGCAAATCTTTTTTTTATGGCAACCTAATATTGTCAAAACTGAATCATCACAAGAATAGAAAGTGATGTAAAATCTTCTGAACAGTGACACAGACAGCAAAACAAACATTAGTGGGATATTACATATATTACTGGAGTTACTCTTTAAAAATATACCCCTCTGTGTAACATACAAATTCAACCTTGTTTGAAACTCAGGGACTTCCCATACTTGATACAATGCTGAAGAAGTATACTAATACAGGAAACCCTATAAGGTTTTAATTTTTTTAATTGTTTTATTGTGTGTACAGGAAATAAAACATACAATCGAAAAAGAAAAGAAAAAGACTTACAAAAGAATTAACAGGTTTACAAAATAATATACAGTCATAGAATCATAGAATCATAGAATCAAAGAGTTGGAAGAGACCTCATGGGCCATCCAGTCCAACCCCATTCTGCCAAGAAGCAGGAATATTGCATTCAAATCACCCCTGACAGATGGCCATCCAGCCTCTGTTTAAAAGCTTCCAAAGAAGGAGCCTCCACCACACTCCGGGGCAGAGAGTTCCACTGCTGAACGGCTCTCACAGTCAGGAAGTTCTTCCTCATGTTCAGATGGAATCTCCAGTCAGTGCTCTTTAAATATGAGAAAAAACAAAATTGGCTGTACAGTTATTATACCTCAACATTTCTTATTCCTCTAACCCCACACCCTTGAATCCAACACCCATGACCTCTGATGCCCCTCAATACGGATATCACTAGCCAGCAACTACCCATATGTCTTCTTTCACTAATTTTCCCTTTATGGGAATCATCTAATCTACCTTTGTCTTCTTTTCCAGATACCCAAGTGCCAGCCTCCATTTGTTTGTGTATTCTTCATTATTTCCTCCTCTGCTACTATTTGTCAGCTTGGCTATTTGGATATAATCTACCAATGTGGGTGGCTTGACTGGCTTTTAATGGTGGATACTGTGGGGTGTGGCTGCATAATGTGGCTGCTGTGGGTCCCTTCCCCCTGAATATGTCTAGTTGGGATGTCATCAGATACATCCACAACTGTGCATGGACAACATCCCACTGTAAAGCAGGGTAAAAGGCTGCTTTCATATGAAAAGCTTCACAATAGGATAGCCATGCTGGACTCGCAAAATTGCCATAAGCTCTGTTTATTATGCCCATATATCTTATTAAGGAGTATGCCCACCATGGCTAAGCAGAATCAGCTAATATAATATAAACTTGCATGTAAAAGATCAGAGATAAATTGGATAGGTGGAGATAGCAAAAGCTGGAAGTGCTGGCCAACTAAGCTGCAAATTAATTAGCTGAAACAGTGATTGATAGGATTGTAGTTGAAACCAAATGGCTGACGCAATCTGGCCAAGATGGCTGACCAAACTCCCCATGCACGCAGCATGGCCATGATGGCCTCCAAAGCACCACTGGGCCTTTGCTGGGCATAAAAGTAAACCTAAAGCAAGAAGGAAGGGTCTAAAAGTAGGCTGCACCTTGCCAGTCCCTAGCGGAGCCTACTATTGCTGGAGGCGGTTGGGCCTAAGGAGGCCTGAAGCTGAATTTGAAGGAAGGGAGCAGCAGGAGGCAACTGAAGATGAACTCTCAAACCTCCGGCCAGGCCTCCAAATGAGCCTTTGCCTTCCTGCTGAAGGAAGGGAGGAAGAGATGCGGCGACGGAGGCAAGGGAGGAGGTGGCCTCACTGAAAGTGGTGACGCAGTTCATGCTCATCTACCACTTCACTTGCTTGCATGCTGGTCGCTTCATAGGAAACCTGCTACAAAACAGGAGCTTTTTTGTTGAGTTCCAGGGCCAGAGAAGCAGATGGTGGAAACAGAAGAACGGCCTGCCTCAGGGGAGCGTGCTTGCTCCATCCATGTTCAACATCTACACAAATGACCAGCCACTGCCAGAAGGGACAGAGAGTTTTATCTATGCTGATGATCGCGCCATTACCGCTCAAGCAGGGAGCTTTGAGATGGTAGAACAGAAGCTCTCCAAAGCTCTAGGTGCTCTTTCCCTATTACAGGGAAAACCAGCTGATCCCCAACCCATCTAAAACACAGACATGTGCCTTTCACCTTAAGAACAGACAAGCATCCCGAGCTCTGAGGATTACCTGGGAAGGAATCCCACTGGAGCATTGCAGCACACCCAAATACCTGGGAGTCACCCTGGACCGTGCTCTGACCTACAAGAAGCACTGCCTGAACATCAAGCAAAAAGTGGGCGCTAGAAACAATATCATACGAAAGCTGACTGGCACAACCTGGGGATCACAACCAGACACAGTGAAGACATCTGCCCTTGCGCTATGCTACTCTGCTGCTGAGTATGCATGCCCAGTGTGGAACACATCTCACCACACTAAAACAGTGGATGTGGCTCTTAATGAGACATGCCGCATTATCACGGAGTGTCTGCGCCCTACACCACTGGAGAAATTACACTGTCCTTATTGCACCACCTGACATCCGCCGGGAAGTAGCAGCCAATAGTGAAAGGACCAAGGCAGAGACATCTCCAGCTCATCCCTTGTTTGGGTATCAGCCAGCACGCCAACAACTTAAATCAGAAATAGTTTTCTAAGATCTACAGAGACACTCGCTGGAACACCTCAGCAAGCGAGAGTCCAAAAGTGGCAGGCTCAAACCCAGAACCTCAACCAATGGCTGATACCCAATGAGAGACTCCCCCCTGGGCACACAGAAAACTGGGCAACTTGGAAGGCGCTGAACAGACTGCGCTCTGGCACCACGAGATGCAGAGCCAACCTTAAGAAATGGGGCTACAAAGTGGAATCCACGACATGTGAGTGTGGAGAGGAACAAACAACTGATCACCTGCTGCAATGCAACCTGAGCCCTACCACATGCACAATGGAGGACCTTCTTGCAGCAACACCAGAAGCACTCCAAGTGGCCAGCTACTGGTCAAAGGACATTTAATCAACTATCAAACTCACAAATTTTGTATTTTGTCTGTTTGTTTGCTTTGTTCTGTTAGAAATGTAATATAATTGACTGGTTGCCCTGACACGACAAATAAATAAATAAACCGCTTCACTGGGCTCCAGTTGGGAAGAAGGAGGAAAGGGGGCAGGTGTCCTTGCCGAAAAGGATGGCAGCGACTGGGCCTTCAAATGGAAGAAGGAGACAAGGGAGGAGGTGCCTTGCTGAAAGAAGTGGCACCAGTGCTAGCACGCTGTTCCGCTGGGCCTCAGAGAAGGAGGCGAGGGAGGAGGCAGTCTTTGCGGAAGTGCTAGCGGCCTCGCCTGGGCCTGGCTAGGCCTCCAAAGGGAGACAAAGGAGGAGGCGGAAGCAGTGGTGGCACTTGCACTTGTCTACTAGGTCCTGGCTGGGCCTCCAAAGGGGAGAAGGGGGTGAAGGAGGAGGTGGCCTTGTGGGAAATGGTGGCAGCATTCGCCTGCCACTCCAGCTGGGTCTTCAAAAAAGGGGTGGAGAGGAGGCGTCATCCGTCACTCCGCTGGGTCCCACAGAGGGGGCAGAAGATAACGACTGAACTGCATGCCTGAAAGCACCCTAGCTATGGCCAAAGGGAGGTTGAGGGGCCGAAGGACAAAGAAGAACAAGAAGAGGTAAAATTTAAAATTTAATTTAAAATTTAATCAAAAGAAAGACCTGGGCCCCATCCAACCCCTCACTCCAAACCCTTGCTCCACGTGGCTTCCTGAAGAGCAGCAACACATGCATCCTTCTCCTTGTACTAAAGGGAGACAGAAACGAGAGGGGAAGGGGCTACCTGCAGGAAGGGTCCTTAGGCCCCTTCCCCCTGCTGATTAGCACGAATGCAAACCGGAAATGCTGGTCTTTTGCAGGGGATTCAAGTGCTTCCCTCTGGCCATTTAGTTAGCCCCTTCTGTTCAGAGGTGTCTGTTATGGCAATCATCAAATCTAGCTTTGTCTTTTCCAGATACCCAAGTACCAGCCTCCATTTGTTTGGCAATTATTCATTTTTTCCTCCTCTGTTACTATTTGTCAGCTTGGTCATTTGGATATAATCTACTTATTTATCTCTCCAATCTTTAATACTTAACTCTTTCCCACGCTTCCATGTTTTAGCTATTATTAGTCTTTCAGCAACAAAACAATATTGGCAAATTTCTTCATCTCCTGCACTAATACACCTTCTAAATAATCCTAATAAACACACTGACCTTTTTGTTGATCATATTGTTTGTTTCTTTCACCACTTTTCCCCCAAATTCTTGAACTATATTACAGGTCCACCATATGCAGAAAAAAGATCCCTTCTTCTTCTTGCATCTCCAGCATGCTCCTCATAGTGTTTTCTCTAATTTGGGCAATAGCAGAGCATGTAGTAGGTTTTTCTTCAGATTAATCTGAGTGTGTGATTTTGGATTTGTCTTAGGCTGCTGCATTGGCTTCCTGCAACAAGAACTACGGTGTCAGTGTGATGGTGGGAGTACCACCCTCAGCAGCGGACATGACTATATCACCAACACTTATTTTTACAGGGCGCACTTGGAAAGGATCTCTGTTTGGAGGTAAGGCTGAAATAACGAGCTAGTTGTTATTTCTTCATTCAGTTTCTTCCAACTCTTCATGAACTCAGGAACCAGAACACGCCAGAGCTCCCTGTTGGCTGTTGCCACCCCCAGCTCCTTCAAGGTCAAGCCAGTCACTCCAAGGATACCATCTATGCATCTTGCCCTTGGTCGACCCTTCTTCCTTTTTCCTTCCATTTCCCCCAGCATCATGCTTTTCTCTAAGCTTTCCTGTCTTCCCATTATGTGGCCAAAGTACTTCATCTTTGCCTTTAATATCCTTCCCTCCAGGGAGCAGTCAGGCATTATTTCCTGGAGTAAGGACTGGTTTGATCTTCTTGCAGTCCGAGGCACTCAGAATTTTCCTCCAATGCCTCAGCTTTCCTTGTGGTCCAGCTCTTGCATCAATAGGTTACTATGAGGTATACCATTACTTTAACTATGCAGACCTTCATCTACATACTCTTCACTGTTTTATTGAGATTGGTCATTGCTCTCCTCTCAAAAAGTAAATGCCTTCTGAGTTCCTGGCTGCAGCCTGTGCCTGCAGTCATCTTTGTGCATAGAAATACAAAGTCTGTCATTGCTGCCATGTTTTCTTCCTCTATTTGCCAGTTATCAATCAGCCTGGTTGCCATAATCTAGGTTTTTTGGATATTTAACTGCAACCCAGCTTTTGCACTTTATTCTTTCACCTTGGTTATAAAACTCCTCAGCTCCTCCTTGCTTTCAATCATCAAAGTGGTATCATCTGCATATCTAAGGTTAATGTTTCTTCCAGAAATTTTAACTCCAGCCTTGGATTTATCAAGCCCCACACATTGCATGGTGTTCTGCGTATAAGTTGAATAGGTAGGGTGAGAGTATACAGTCCTGCCATACTCCTTTCCCAATTTTGAACCAGTCTGTTGTGCTGTAGTATGTTCTTACTGTTGCTACTTGGTCATTATACAGATTCCTCAGGAGACAGACATGGTGATTTGGTATCCCACAGCACCAAGAACTTGTCACAATTATTATGATCCACACAGTCAAAGGCTTTAGGATAGTCAATAAAATAGAAATAAATGTTTTTTTTTCTCCCTATCTTCCTTCATTATTCAGCGTATACTGGCAATTTGGTCTCTCGTTCCTCTACCTTTTCTAAAGCCAGCTTGTACATTTGGCAACACTCGCTATGTGCATTGCTGGAGTCTACCTTGCAGGATCTTGAACAGTGGTTCTCAACCTTACTAATACTGTGACCCCTTAATACAGTTGTTCATATTGTCATGACCCCCAACCATAAAATCATTTTCGTTGCTACTTCATAACTGTAATTTTGCTATTGTTATGAATTGTATTGTAAACATCTGATATGCAGAATGTATTTTCATTCACTGGACCAAATTTGGCACAAATATGCAATACACCCAAATTTGAATATTGGTGGGGTTGGGGGGTCTGATTTGTAATTTGGGAGTTGCAGTTGCTGAGATTTATAATTCGCCTACAATCAAAAGGCATTCTGAACTCCACCAACGATGGAATTGAACCAAACTTGGCACACAGAACTTTCATGAAAAAATATATGTTTTCTGATGGTCTTTGGTGACCCCTCTGACACCCCACTCGCAACCCCCCCCCCCAAGTGTCCCAACCCGCAGGTTGAGGAACGCTGATCTTGAGCATTACCTTACTGGCATGTGAAATAAGTGCCACTTTACGAAAGTTTGAGCATTCTTTAGTGTTTCCCTTTTTTGGTACGGAGATATAAGCTGATTTTTTCCAATCTTGATGGCCATTCTTGTGTTTTCCCTATTTTCTGGCATATGGCATGTATCATCTTGACAGCATCATCTTTCAAGATTTTAAACAGTTCAGCTAGGATCCTGTCGTCTCCTGCTGCCTTACTATTAGCAATGCTTCATAAGGTCCATTCAACCTCACTCCTCAGGATGTCTGGTTCTAATTCACTCACCTCACCATAAAAGCTATACTCGATATTATTACCTCTCCTATGCAGAACTTCTGTATAGTCTCGCCACCTTCTCTTGATCTCTTCAGCTTCTGCTAGGTCCTAGCCATCTTTGTTTGTGTGGAAGCTAGTACAAGACTGCTAAAAAGATGTAATGTGTTCTGTGATCATGGGAAATTCAATATGTGAGATTTGTGGGAGAAGGATGAAAAGAGGAGAAGCTTTCTGAGTTGAATGGCATAACACAAAGTGTAAGCCCAGATGTTGCTTTAACTCTCAACAGCCCTAGAAAGCATAGATAATATATTCCTTGTGTAAAATAATGTGTATGTTTCAGTGCAGAAATCTGTGGGTTTATACGAGCTTTAACAAGTTAATGAGAGCAATCTTATTTACAGGTCTGAAAACCAAAGATGATATTCCTAACCTGGTTTTGGGAGTCATTGAGAAAAAGTTCAATCTAGATCCACTAGTCACCCATGTTCTGCCTTTTGAGAAAATCAATGAAGGCTTTGAACTCCTCCATAAAGGACAAAGGTAAATATGTACTTTAGCTTTTAGTCTAAGTGTTAAATATGATTTGTAGATTGTCATATCTGTTTGTGGGCAAAACATTCAGATCCCAAGTTGCTCATTTCAAGTTCAGCTACAATCCAGAGCAGTTTCTCCATCCTGTTTTTCTTTATTTGGTTGAAAATTATTGTGCTGGTCCAAAATATAATGTACTGGTGTGGGAAATTTTCTGAAATTTCTGATGATGCCAGACTGTGGATCAATTCCTCTTTTTCTATTTCAAATATTACAACGAGGATTTAAATCTGAAATTTTCTGTTGAAGTATATTGAAAGTAATGTTGGATAGGACCAAGAGTGCAATCCTAACTAACTAAGATAGCCAGAAGAGTACAGAGCCAAAAGTAAAATTCTGTGAATACTAAACCTAACCTACTTAAGAGATGCTGGAAATGATTTAGAACTACTCTCAACCTCGCTCAAATCTTCATTAAGCTGAACAGAAGCTACTACATTTAACTTTAAATTGTGTTCTGATGTTTCAGTATTCGCACTGTTCTGAAAATGTAAAGATCCTGGAAGGGAAAATACAAGGCACCTGGATTCCAGCAGAATGACCAATTACAAATTACATCATGGAACATCTGTGGAAAGAGTTGCATATTATTGTATTCCAAGCAGCAATATTGCTTTAGCAACTTATAATTCAATCCTAGCTTTCTCAGGGTAAAATACAAGATAACCCTGACTTCTTACTCATATTCTCAATGCCTTGGAGACTATGTTTAATTAAGCCATAGTAAACCAATCATTGTCATCATGGGGTGGTGGGGTATTAGTACGCAGACATATATTTGTATGGGAATGAGTCTCATTGAATTAACATCTGAGAGCAAATGCACTGCTAATCACTATCTTGCAATTATCCAAGAGAACTATATTTAGTGGAAATATAATTACTAAAATAATTTTATAATTCTCAGTGCAGACTCTGCCTGAAATACTGTAATTTTGGAGAATATTTTGTTTATTTTACATGAAATGCTGGCATTGGCTAATAAATATTTTTTTCTCAGTAATCCTGTCTCATACATATTTTTGTTTTTGTTTATTAATTCAACCTCAAGTATGTTTTAACAGGAAAATAAATTAGGTTCTTGTGGGTTTTTTCGGGCTATAGGGCCATGTTCTCTACTTTACTAATCTTATATAATAAAACTATGGAAAACAAAATAACTCCAGAGACATGGAAAAAATCAGACATTATAACTATTTAAAAACCAAATGAGGAAACTGATCCTAACTCCTAAAGGCCAATAACTTTATGTAACATGGACTATAAAATATTTACAAAAATTATAGCAAACAGATTGAAAGAGATAATGCCCATTTTAATAGAGGAAGATTGGTATGGGTTTATTTTAAAAAAGAATGATTGATGACCCAGTCAGAAATATTGTAAATGTAATTGATCACACAAGAGATAAAACAATTTTTTTCTTAATAAAAGGAGACGTTTAGAAAGTATTTGATACTGTTATGGTTCAGCCTGTGATTATTCCACTGCCTGAGATTTAAGAGGACATTGAGCTAGTATCTGAAAACTCACAGAAGTCTGGTTCTGATGGGGGTGAGGATTCTGGGAATGTTTGGCCAGAGGTGGATTTCCAGTTGGAGACAGATTCAGAGGCTGACAGGCCTGAGCTAGATTTCTCAAGGGAACCAAAGTCAGACTCTGATCGGAATGTAATAATTGCAGATGTGGAGCCTCCTGACTCCCCTGCTTCTCCTGAGTTAGATAGAAGAAGAACAATTTGTCAACAAAGACAAGCAACTGAATGGAGGCATGTTCACAGCACCTCTTGACAGTGCGAGTACATCAATAGGTACCTCTCCAGTGGAAAGGTAACGCTCTCCATGCATTCATGCCAGCCACATGGCCTTGGAGGCATCTACGGACAATGCAGGCTCTTCAGTTTAGAAATGAAGATGAACACCACTTCCTAGAGCAGTGATGGGCAACCTTTTGAGCTTGGTGTGTCAAAATTCCAAAAAAACCTGAGCATAACTTGGGTGGGGTGTCACTTCGAGAGAGAAAAACACACCATAATTTTGCAATATTTATAGTTTAAATAAGAAAAATATATAATCCATGCTGAGTTATGGAGTGAACAATGCTCAAATGTGCAGATGTTAAATTTGTAGAGCCTTTAACAAATTTTAGGATGGAATTAGATTGGCTCTTATAAGGTATACTTCTCTGTATGCGGCTGCATGTGTCTGCATGTCATCAAAAATAGCCATGCGTGTCAGTGCTGACACGTGTGTCATAGGTTCACCATCACGGTCCTAGAGTCACACATGACTAGACTTAATGTCAAGGGGAAACCTTTACTTAGTGCACCATCGATTGTAATAGGCCCCTAAATTTTGAAAAGTGAGGGAGAAGCTGGCTGGGAAGAGGGGGGCCATTTTCCATTACACAGCACTTAGAAGTATTTAGAGTTTGAAGAACCATACACATTTTAGGTTTAAAGAACAAAACCTGGACACAATAAGAGCATAGGACCAGTCATATTTGGTCAAATTTTCTGGGCTCTCCTGTACAAATCACATTATACATCTGCTACCCTGAAGATAGTAAAATAAATGTAATCACAGCAGCAACTGCCTTTTCATTTCCTTCAGATGCAGAAGGTTGTATTTTTACTGAATGAGTGCGGTTTCTTCATGTCTTCAAATCTACAGACTTTCCCCAGTATTAAGATGCACCGAAGTCCTGCTGAGTCATTTTCAGATTTAAATAAGCAACGGATTTAAGCACAAGCCAAGTAAATGGGGCCTCTTCAAACTGGCATAGCTCATTTCCTCAACATGTCTTAGCACAGGCAGTGAACACTCGCACACAACTGAATTCCGATCCTTGCATATAATGGAGCTACAGTAAGCAATGTGGCATCAGAGGAGTGGCCATTGCCAAGTCCTTGGGGTGGGGCTCAGTAAACACTGGATTATGTTATATAACAACTAATCGTATCTTTGCAGCTACTTTAAAAAGAAAGTTTGTTCCATCTGGGATGCAGGCTGCAAGCACTGAAACCTCGCAGAAAGGCTGTTTTTTTGCAAAGCGTACAATCATGAGCACTGCAGGGAAAGTAAGTAGGTGATTTCTTTTAAGATTGCTTTTTCACTGCAGGGAGAATATAGTAAAAACTGGCAGCTAAACATTAAAATAGAAATAGCCTAAACAATCTTAGACAGAACTTAGAAAGATTAGTCTTAGGACCTAAATTCTCATGGTACTCCAATGCACGTCGTTTCTGGTGTGAGAGATTTGGCTGTCTGCAAGGACATTCCCAGGGAATGCCTGGATGTTCTGATGTTTTACCATCCTTGTGGGAGACTTCTCTCATGTCCCCGCATGGGGAGCTGGAGCTGACAGATGGAGCTCATTCATGCTCTCTCCAGATTCGAATCTCCGACCTGTCAGTCTTCAGTCCTGCCAGTGCAAGGGTTTAACCCATTGCACCACCAGGTTTGCAGTTTCTCAAGTCACTCCTCACACACACACACACACACACACACAAAATAGAACTCTAATTAGCATGACTGTGCCCGCAGTCAGGGCTGTGTCAGCAGAGAGACTATGGAAACCATATAATCCCAAAATTTCTTTATGGCCTGTCCCTTCAAGCAAGCCCCTCTGAACTTGAGGAGAGTAAAGCCCTATATAAACTGCTATGAGAATCTAGAAATAAAAAAGCAAGAATGTGTATTTCAAGTTATAAATATAAACACTGGGTTGTTGTAGGTTTTTATAAATATAAACACTGTCTCATCTCCTATTATTTTTACAGGTCATCAAATGCAAAGCTGCCATAGTCTTTGAAGCTAAGGGACCACTTAAGGTTGTGGAAATAGAAGTGGCCCCTCCAAAAGCACATGAAGTTCGTGTCAAGGTAAAGGAGATCTTCTTGATTAGTGAAGATTATCAGTATTTACACACATTCATTCAAAACACTTCTGCTAAGTAAAATAGAGCAGTTGCCTCTGTTAGCTTCTGCCTCAAGTCAGGGAGGCTAAGGATTGGGACAACTTTTCTCTCCATCCTTCTCTAGCATACTACACTAAACTTTTGTAAAGTGTTGGTTTATTGTGGGTGCTAAAGGAAGCTTCAACGGTTGATCCAGAGGGATGGAATAGATGCAGAAATGTGGAGGGGAGGAGGCATCACATTCTTCAAGCAGCTACATATCTTGAACTGCTCTGATTCCTGAAGCTGGAAGTCTGCCACTGAACTGGATCTCTGATGTACAAGTGTGCCTCTAACATAGGCATGGCCACACTGTGGCCCTCCAGGTGTTTTGAACTTCAACTCCCACAATTCCTAACAGCTGGTAGGCTGTTAGGAATTGTGGGAGTTGAAGTTCAAAACACCTGGAGGGCCAAAGTTTGCCCATACCTGCTGTAACACCCAAAGTGGCTTCATTATCCATTTTGCTGAAGAAATTGTGAATTACATCCACAAGAAATATATCTATTCATAGGCATGGGCTAGCACCTTGTTCATGACATAAACCTGCAAAATGCTGGTTTGTATCCATTTTAACAGTTGTAGAGGGAGGAAGTTCTTTACTTACTTTGCACAACAATCCTCACTGCTTAATGCACTAGTTCTCCCCAAATATTGACATGTAGCAGATGGTGGAGAGCTGAGAGCAGCAGAGGAGTATCCAACTATCTCCTTCTAGCCACAGATCTACAGGATAAAAGTTTCTTCCAGGATCTTTCAGTGGTCTTCTTGAGGTCTTAGAATATAACCTTATTGTTGGGACTCCACATATTGGGAAGTAGCCAGACGTTCCTTCACCCCACCCCACAGTTGCTCCATGGCTATGCTGGACAGGGATCTTTGTAGGAAGAGGGTGAATACCATACAGAAAGACGGTGGATGGAATTCCACATTGTGCCAAATTTTATGCCCACCTCCTGAAGGAAATACATGGCCAAGGTGCATGAACAAGGCCAAGGTGCAAGGTCTGAAAGTATACAATTTTTGGATGAAACCCCCAAGCAGCCTTGGCAGTGACCATCCTGGCTAATGGACTCTGAAGGTTTTAGTCCAAACCATTAAATTTATTGAAAACCATGGGATGGACAAACTGGATAGGTCTTTGCCTGTTGTCACATCCCCCGGGGTCAAATCCACACCTTCTGTGGTCCACAAGCAACCATACCATCTCCCTTATGAGACCATTTTTTGGGTGGTCTCTACTATTCCTATCTCCATTCTGAAATATTTGAATGCTTTTCCAAACCTTAGTTATACTGGAAGCATTGGGCTCACATATGCTGGTGCTTGTTTTTAAAAAGATTTTTAAATTATGTTTATAATTTATTATATGAGTAGATTTTGTACATTTATTCCATACATGTCCTTTATCTATTACATTTCCCCGCCCTCTTCCTATTTCTCACTCTTCTTCCTTTCTATATTATCCACACATTTATCTAATATATCTTAGCTCTAGTCACTTCTTTTCTCCCCTCCCCTCCCCCACCTCACCCCATACTCATACCACAGTTTGCATTGTAACTTTAACTTCATCCATGAGCTCAGCTTTTCTCATTTCTGTACAATATTTACATTAACTTCACCACTTTTTATCCATTTCATATATCTCAACCATTTCTCTTTAATTTCCTAATATTTCCATCTGCATCAACTCCATATTGATGGACCTTCTTATAGCAACACCAGAAGCACTTCAAGTAGCCAGCTACTGGTCAAAGGATATTTAGTACAACGCCAAGTTTTTAAACTTTGTGTTTTTAAATACATTACAACTGTACCCTCGGTTTGCTTCTGACATGATAAATAAATAACTCCATATTTACTTGAAGTGGTATTTTAAATAATACCACTTGACACTGTAGATTAAGCAAAGGATGGTATGTTCACATGTAGAAGACAAAAAGCCTTTTGGAAACAAATAACAAAGAAAATGGATGTGCTGGTGCTTGTTGCCCTGCCCGTTTGCCTTTGGCCCTGCCTTTGGCTGGAAGAGGTATCCCACCTATTCTCTAATCTCCTGTCAAATATAATTGCTGCAAAGGTATACTTTGATTATGTCAACAACAAAAGCTTGAGGTATTCATAGAAATCTTAGTTAATGGAAGCTTTTCCCAACAGGTTTGTGCTAGCTTTAAAATTCAAGCTAACACAAGAAGATATTCAATGCAGCTACATCCAGAGATGACATCAGTCTTAAATATGAAATGCAATAGGCATTTATAAAGTCAGATTCACTATCCAGACACATCTGTAAGAGTATTAAGCTATCTTTATATTACATAGAATATGTCTAGTTCCATGTACTTGGAGATCCTGGGCAAGTTGCATGACTTCAGTTTCAACTTGTTTTTCCTCATCCAGCCCATTACCTCCTCCAGACATTCATTCAGAGGAGACACACTATCCTTAACTGAGGCTGTTTTTGAAGGAATGGAGAAAGATATATGGGTGCTATCAGCATACTGATAACAGACCACCCCATGCCCCCGGATTATATTTCCCATTGGTTTCATGTAAATATTAAAAAGCATTGGGGATCTAATGGCCCACTGTGGGATGCCACATAACAGCTCATAGCACCAGGGTTGGGAAGAAACTTCCCTAAATGATAAATAATGGCATGAAATTTTGAAATGGAAGAAATATTCTTTATTACAGATTTTGGCTACTGGAATCTGTCGCACAGATGACCATGCACTGAATGGTACAATACAAGTGAAGTACCCCACCATTCCTGGCCATGAAGCAGCTGGAGTTGTGGAGAGCATTGGGGAAGGAGTTACCTGTGTGAAACCAGGTATGGCAATGAGAAGACATATACATGTCAGGTAACTCGAACAGAGGACTGGGAAGTTTCCCCATGCAGAAATCTGGCTAAAAGAGTGAGGGGAAGGGAGGGAAGAAAACTAATTTGGTGATAGTAGATTTTTTATTGGTTAGTTTCATCTTGGCAGATATCTGATATATTGCAAAGAAAGAACAAAGAAGGTAAGGGTTACTGGGGTATGGGGAGTTATTTTACAAAATTATCATTACTACAACTAAGTTTTCTTCTCTACTCCTTTGACACACATTTCATAAAATATTAAAGGTTCTAACAATTTTACATCTATTAGTTTTTTCTTCTCGTATCTTCTCAGTTGTTCACTTGATCTTCATATCTTCTTCTCCAGTTATTCTTCACTGAAAGTTAATCTTAATTATTAATGGCAAATTATTTCACTTAGTACTTTTCTCTAATTATTTAATATTATCTACAGGAAAAAATTTTTTACAATTTTCCTTTAAGCTGTTAGTAGAATAGCATTAGGCTGTTTGTCCAACCACATCTCCCTATATAAGCTATCTCATGCACTGTGGTCAGCAGAGGGAGCCCCTGCTCTCAGTCCCACCCCTGCCTCAAGCTTGGCTGGTGGGAATGAGAGAAGGGGCCTTTTCCATGATTGCTCCCTGTCTCTGGAAGTCCCTCCCTAAAGAAATAAAAACGCCCCCCATGCTCCTCTCCTTTAAGAAACTTTTGAAGACGCAATCATGCACTTTAGCATATGGAGAAGAGGAAGTCGAAGATACTACTCGAATGTTGGCAAACCCATTTGCACTATTCTGGCTACGACACATTTTTAATAAACACCTCTGTTAGCCATTTTAAATGCAATTCATGTTTAACTTTTTAATGTTTACACATGTCCTAGTTTATTGTCTAATTTGGTTTATTACTACCTAGTACCCATTTCAACGTTCAATTCTTTAATTATAAGTTTACTATTATTATTCTTCATTATTCTGCATGATGTTGTTTGTTACTTTGTAAGGCATTGAATGTTTGCCTTAGATTAGAAATGTGCCTACACCCAAGGCAAGCAGAGGCGTGCAAGAAAGTTGATACGCTTCTTTTTTTCTTGCATATCTTTTCACATTTTTTTACATATTAGATTCAGCAGCTAAGATAAGAAGAGAATAATCTGAGCTGGCACATCTTGGTGTTGAGGAATTAGAACTGCCATCATATTTCTGCATGCCAAAATATGCATTTTACACAGTTGATTTGTCATCAAAATTAATTGCATGATTAAACACAATTCTCAAAGCAACATATGATCAAAAAACATATGAATAAAAAACAGAATAATGAAGCAAAATATACAAATTCAGCCTAAGAGGATAAAAACAAATTTCAACACCAGGAAAAAATAATGCTACCACACTAGAGGAAAAGATATATACCCAGCACAGAAATATTAAGTGTCATTCGGATTAGTGCAAAGAAGTGAGAGATCTTGCAACAGAGAGCCTGTCTTATTACCAGCTGGTGCTTTTTGGTGCATCCACTTACAGCTTCTCCCATCCTTGGAACATGGGGGAAATTCACCATATTTCTTTTTTCTCTGCATCACATTGTTTTTGGGAGGGAAAAGTCCCTCCTGAAGCAATGTGATTTGAAAATACTTTTCTAGGCAATCCCAACTAATAATATATGGGGTTTTCTGTTGTGAGCAATATTGTTTTTTGCAGTACTTTGGAGAAGCCAATGAGTGGTGAGCAATTTTACCATTACTTTAATACCTTCAAGCTCACAATGTTTTTTCTATAATTCCTAGGAGATAAAATCATCCCACTCTGTCTCCCACAATGTGGGAAATGCCGACCTTGCAAGAAACCTGAAGGCAACTTGTGCGAACAAACTGAGTGAGTTTTTGTTATCATTTCCAGCATTAGAAAGTACTAATACATTACTGAAACTTTTCTTGTTCTTGTTTAAACTCAAACATCTCAACTATCCTCTTCCGTATTTACAGCTTTTTCAAAAACACAGGGTTAATGTATGATGGCACTAGCCGATTCTCTTACAAAGGTAAACCAATTCACCATTTTGCTAACACCAGCACCTTTACCGAATACACCGTGGTGCATGAGGATTCAGTGGCCAAAATTGATCCTGCAGCCCCACCAGAGAAAGTCTGTCTGATGGGCTGTGGCTTTTCCACTGGATATGGCGCTGCCACCAAAACTGCAAAGGTAGGCATTCATGACATAGGTGGGTGACCTGCAGAAGGAGGGATTTTTGGCACACTGAATTTTGTCCCTGTGATTTATCCATTGTTAAGCTGCAGTACCAAATATTTCCATAGATTGTATTTCATTTAAGTTCAGTGATGAAGAGTTTGACCAAAATCTGATTGATCAACCTCAAAGAGTTTAAGCCTATTGAGTGAATTGTTGTGTAGTGTATCACTGTATAGGTAAATCTCATTGATTCAATGAATCTACTCTAGTTAGGAGAAATGACAATCTTCAGAATGTAATATCAGAGTCCGCAGGAAATATTTTTGTAGAATATGTCAACATATTATGAACTGCATGCTATGCTTGTTGTCCCTTAGATGCACTTGAGGAAATATACTTATTCTACAAAATCTTGTTCTACCACCTTTTATTCTCTCAATAAGGTTCTACAAGATCTTTTTGCATATTCCAGACTAACATGATTCTGCCTTGGAATTCTTGTCCCAAAATGCAATGCTGCAAACTGGCTGAAAGTTGGCCAGTGTAATGGGATCCAGGGAGGTGGGTTGGAGCAATGGTCTTATAGTTACCTACTTTGGTGTGCAGGTACTCAATCCTGTTTCAGTGATCACTCACTCAATCTACTTTTCCATCCACCTGTTTTGTTTTGCTTTTTTGATAAGCCAGAAAGAATTCAACACATATATAGTAGATCACACCTCTCCAAGAATCCTGTCAATATCACTAGGCGAAACAATTCAAAAGTGGAAGAATGTTAGTGAAACTTTGTACAACATTTTGGGTGGCAATGCAACAGGAATCCTTATCTCACTATGTAACACGATTTTTGTTCCTGGATCATTTCCTAATTGGTTGTATCATAAAAAACATGGGGAGAGTTCATTAAATTGCAAAAACTTTGTTTTTGTGGGACATCCTCCAGTACATTTTGCTACAGTTTTTCAATGAATATCTCATAGAGTCTCAAATAATTCAATATAGTTTGTGGCAGCCACAAAAATGATGTTTCTGAAGCACAACAACTGCTTTCAAAGTAAGTACTGCACAATTAAACAGGAAATAACACTTTCAAATTTTGTTACATAAGAATTTTTGGTGTAGGATTAAAATGTTGAAGCTGCTTCAGTGAGGATTAGATATTTATCTCCTGCTTCTAAGGTACAGAATTCTCCGGTTTCAACATAGAATGTGAAACTATAGAGAGGACATCCAACAGCTAAGATCAAGACCTGAAAGATTAAATAATTGGAAAAAAGATACTGATTGTACTAATCATGCAACTTCATATATCTAGAATTTTCCAGATCAATGTTTTATTATGTTGATGCAGGTGACTCCTGGTTCGTCTTGTGCTGTTTTTGGTCTGGGAGGAGTTGGCCTCGCGGTGATCATGGGCTGTAAAGCGGCTGGAGCATCAAGGATCATTGGGATCAACAGAAGCAAGGGAAAGTTTGCCAAAGCTAAAGAGGTGGGAGCTACTGAGTGTGTCAGTCCTTTGGATTTCAAGAAGCCCATCCATGAAGTGCTACTTGACATGACTGATGGGGAAGGTGTCGACTATTCATTTGAAGTGGTTGGAAGCACAGAGACCATGGTATGTGTATGACATACATTGTATGATAGACCTCGAATGGGAAGGACTGGAGCTTATGCATTATGTCTCAATTTTTTTGTAGTGATTTTGCTTCAATAAACTGTTTTTGCAAAGATCCATGCAGCAATGGATGCTTGAAGCTGAAAGCAGAGCTTATTCCGTTTTTCCTATTAATAACTCCAATCTTTGAGAAGTAGCTTGCTCCCATTATTTAATACAATGTTGAGAAAGTAGTTTACTGCCTAATGTCTTGCATTGATACAGGAAGCCCTAAAAGAAGAGGTTTCATAGAAGCACATAGAAGTATTTCCTTTGGCTCGATCTGAATGTGTCACTTTGAATTTGCCTTAGATTTCTGCATTGGCTTCCTGCAACTTGAACTATGGCACCAGTGTGGTTGTGGGAGCACCACCTTCAGCATCTGAGATGACTTTGTCTCCAACACTTATTTTTACAGGACGCACTTGGAAAGGCTCTGTTTTTGGAGGTATGGCCACAACAACTGCTAATGCTGGGCTGCTAAAAGGTTTTATTGCATTCCAATAGCTAGGTTTGTTGGAGAAGGGTAGGAGGTTTCCCAGTTGTATGGGACAGCACAGAATATAACCCCATATGTTGCTGAAACTCCCAACAGCCCTAGACAGCGAACCCGTTAACAAGTCAATGTGTGTCCTCTTTTGGCTGAACACAATCTTATTTGCAGGCCTGAGAAGCAAACATGATATTCCTGAGCTGGTTTCAGAATTCATGGAGAAAAAGTTCAATCTGGATCCACTAATTACACATGTTCTGCCTTTTGATCAAATCAATGAAGGATTTGAACTGCTCCGTAATGGAAAATGGTAAATATTTCCTCTTTTTAAATAGCTATTTTTCCCATAGGGACAGGAAGTCGAAGATAAAGGTGCTTTACAGGATGCTGAATCTGTGTGGGGGATGGAGTTGGATATTGTACTTCCTTGAGTCTAATGCATACATTTTGATGGATAAATTATGTAAAATTAGTGTGTGTTAGATTCAATTGCACATTAGAATTGTACATGTAAACCTTGCTTGTTGGCCGTTCTGCTGTGTCTTCCAATTTCTTGGACTCTTCAGTGCCTCCAAGGTGCACCTCTTCCCCCCCCCTCCTCCTCCTCCTCCTCCTCCTCCTCCTTCATCTCTTTGCCTGTGCTGTTGGGCAGTGACAATGACCAACATGTTCTGCTTCTCCTTTTTTTCCCTTAGCCCAACCAGTGCCAGCCACCATCCACATTCTTCCAATACGAAGTTAAGGGTGGCTTCAACAATATAGATACTACCTCCCCCCACCATGTGGAAAAAGCAAGCTGGTCAGTGCTTGGCCAAGGCACTGCAGATAGCTTATTTTGGAAACAACAGAAGTAACAAAAAGGGAAAAAGTGGGAGAAGTGAAATATGTTGGCCATCACCATTGCCCAATGGGGTAGGCAAGGAGGAGGGACACCGGAGAGACCCAGGGAGCCTTGCTGCTAGAAACCGCTCTCCAATCTCATAGTCAAAGGCAGTCCAGAATCATACACAGAAAGCAGTCTACAATGAAGGTCAAGCAGGAGAATAGTCAAAAGTCCATTCCAAAAGGTTCAGTGACCAATAAGATCACTATTGTCCAAGATATAGGCCTAATTAAGTGCATTGAGGAGTGCATTAGATTCAATGGCGTATTACTCAAGTAAATACAGTAGTTCATTTCAAGTTTGGGTTGCAATCGAGAGCAGGTCTCCACCCTGTTTGTCTGTATTTTTTCCACAATTGAAAGTGATCGGGGTGATCCAAAAGATAATGTAATGGTGTCGAAAAATCTCTGAAATTTCTGATGCTGTCTTTTCTTTTCTTTTTATTTCAAATATTGCAATGAGGACTTAAATCTTCTGAAATTTTCTGTTGAAATCTATTGTTAAACATCGGGTAATATCAAGAGTACAGTCCTAACCAGCTAAGACTCCCAAAGGACTGCCTAGACAACATTAAGCTTAGTGAAGTTCTACTAAATTTAAACCTAATAAAGTTTGCAGATGCTGGAAATTATTTAGGACTATTCTCAACCCAGTTCAAATTTGCATCATGTTACATTTAGCAGAATAGAAGCTAACCCTTTTAACTTTAAATTGTGTGTTCTGATGTTTCAGTATTCGCACTGTCCTGAAAATGTAAAGACCCTGTGGTGAAAATACAAGATAGCTGAATTCCAGCAGACCTATCAACTGCAAATTACATCATGGAACATCTGTGAAAAGAATTGTATAGTGTTGTATTGCAAGTTGCAATAATTGTTAATTCATCAATCAATCTTATCTTTCTGAGTGTGAAATACAAAATAACTCTATCTTTTGATTCAAACCTTATACACAGTCTCCAGGGCATTGAAAATATGAATTCAGTAAATTCTGGCATTAGCTAATGAATAAAACTTTTCCCCAATAACTGTTTCATGCCTCTTTGTAATTAAGGCTGCCTAAAGATAGACCATAGTGCGTGACTTCTCATGACTACTGCTGTGCAACCTAGGAGGAGGACAACTACTACTCTAGTTAACCAACACAATTCTGGCTTTAGGCTGCAATCCTGAAAGTTTCCTTGATCTCAGACACCTATTTCTAAGTGGATAAGCATAGTATTTCACTGTGGATGAGTTTCTTGAAATCATTCTACAGAAGTAAATGTGGTAAGTTTGCTCATTGCTCTTAAGCATAATGTTATAAATGCTTGGTGATGCATAAAACTACAATAATTTTCTGGAAACTTACCAATTTTTTAAAAGCTGTAAATTTCTAATATAACTGAGATACCAATAGGAATAAAGAATAAATATTTTTCTCAAGGACTTTCCATCCAACTTATTTAACTTCTCTTTGCAATTTAGAAGTGTAAACAGGACCAAATAATAGACATTAAAGTGTAATAAAAATCAACAATGATCTGGGTAAGACATAAGGGAAATGTAGAGTTTGGAAAAGCTGGCCAAGATTCTGCAATGCAAGACAGATAGAACTATGACATGTCTCCCTCACAATGCCTCCATTACTCACCTTTTAGCTACTACAGATCCCACTCCACAGACAGTTGGTAGCCAATGGAGAGTCAGGGATTTTGGGGAAGCATCTGGCTAGCTTTAATGGCTAGAGACAGAATGCTGGCATCATCCACCTAGACTTCTAAATACCTTTCATTCTGATGAGGATTTTAGTGTAGGTTTCTTTTAAATTGCAATGCATGACAATTTAACACAAACTTAACAATTACATTTTTATCTCCTAATGTAAATGAAGCTGAATTTGATTTTTCATTTTATTAATGACTAGTTTAGGTACCTGACAATGTCTGGGTTAGGTGTTTGGTATTTTATAACACTATTTTTAAAAAGCCATTGTTTTTGGATTTAATGAAAAGTCCCTTTAAGAAAATGGGTAAGGATGTGGGTGGACTACAACTCACATCATGAGAGGCTAACCCCCTCCCCCCAAAACCCCACCAGTACTTAAAGTTGGTTATCTTAGGTATGTATGCTAAGTTTGGTCCAGACCCGTCATCGATGGGTTTCATAGTGCTCTCTGGATGTGGTGTGAACTACAGCTCCAATCATTCTAGGTCATTCCCCCAAACCCCTCCATTTTCTGTTGGTCATTGGGAGGGGGATGTCTGTGTGCCAGGTTTGCTCTAGATCTGTCATCATATTTATTTTCCACAGCACAGCATATTTCTAAATATAATTATATACTCCAGTGTTTTAGGATATATGAATACTCAATGAAAAAGTCTCCTAAAAGCTTTACTGCAACAGGAAGAAAATTGCAGAAATTATTCATTCTACAAATGAGAGTAAAATAATAAAAATCACAATGACTCACTTTCAGATGTGAGAATAAAAGGGTGAAAGATTTACATCCCTAACTGATATGAAAGTGAGACACCATGCCAGTGAAACCAGCATAAAGGCAACAGTGAAATGTAATTTGGAGAAAGATATT
The DNA here is from genome assembly GCF_025583915.1 of Anolis sagrei ordinatus. Lineage (NCBI taxonomy): Eukaryota > Metazoa > Chordata > Lepidosauria > Squamata > Anolidae > Anolis > Anolis sagrei. The sequence continues at coordinate 180,461,963 of NW_026847549.1, forward strand.
AGGAACCTGGGTTACTTTTTAAAGAAGCTGTGAGCTTGGATCTTTAGGCAATTCTGATCTGTTTGCCTATTTTTGGGAGCACAAAGATGTCAGATGAAAAAGAAAGGAAGGAATGAAGGAATCAGTATGTTTGCTTAATTGTTTAAAGAGAGAACAACAAAAAGAAAAGGGGGAAATAGCTATCTCAAAGGGTCATTGAAAGCCACAAGCACATGGACTATTACAAGATTTTCTAATTGCCAATTATAGATGGGTTCAAATGGGCACTTTGTATTTGCATATGGTGTGCTCTCCACCTGGCAAAGTGAGAGAGGAGATTAGAAACGTGACTACACCCAAGGCAAGCAGGGGCGTGCAGGAAAGCAGATATGCTTCTTTTTTCTCTTTTATATCTCTTCACATTTTTCACATGTTAGATTCTGCAGTTAAGATAACAAGAGGATAATCTAAGCTGACACATCCCGAGTTGCAGAATTAGAACTGCCATCCCATTTCTGAATGCCAAATATGCATTTTGCACAGTCATCTGAATTAATTTCATGATTAAACATAATTTCCGAAGCAACATATTATCACAATGAGTACCTATGAAGAGGTGTGTGTGTTGTGTTTGTGTGTATATGACATATAGCCTTAGCTCCTTGGTTGTTTGCTGCAAAACTTTCACTTCATATTGTGTTTTTTCAAACTTTCTTGGCAGCCTCTCAGTTTTAAACTCTCTTTCAGAGATCTAGACAAAGGAATTTGTTATGTAAAAGTATACTTTCTGAATGCCTCTTTGTCCGAAACAGAATGAGAGCCTATTTGTTCTTGGCCTTGCCTATATGAATAGCCATGCAACAATATGCCTCTCTCAGTGTATATTTTCTATTCTCCAAAACATTCCCAAGAAACCCCAGGAAAATCTACTCCAGCCTCCTTCTTTCAGACAACAGTGTAAACGACAGTGCTATCAAAAACTAGTAGAATGTTGTTTTCCTTTCAAAGTAAAATGTTACTAGTTTTTGATTTGACAGCCCATGGAAATTTTTGGTCAAAATATTTTCTAGGAGTGTGAATATTTTGTCCTGGAAGTATAAAAACCCTCTCTGCATCCCCTGGACCATAATTATTACAGATCAATATCTAACCTTCCTTTTTGGGGCAAAAATATTGGGAAGGCAGTTGCCCTCCAATTCCAGCCAGTCTTGGATAGCACACATTTCCTTGACCTATTTCAAACCGGCTTCAGAGTAGGATACAGAGTTGAGAGTGCAATGGTCACCTTAGTGGATGATCTCCATCTAAACCTTGACAAGGAATGTAAGTCTCTGTTGGTGCTTCTAGACCTCTCAGCAGCGTTTGATACCAATGACCATGGTATCCTCTGGACCACCTGGAAAAGACTGGGAATCGGCAGTACTGCCTGCAATGGTTCCAGTCATGCCTCTCAGGTAGGTTCCAAAAAAGGAGCTGTTATGTCACATCCCACAATGCTTTTTCATATTTTCATCAAACCATGGAAGAGGTCATCTGGAGGCATGGGGTGGTGTTTTATCGGTATGCTGATGATACCCAAATATATTTCTCAGCTAAGGATAGCCTGGAGGAGCTAATGGGCTGGATTAGGAAAAACAAATTGAGACTGAATCCAGACAAACAGTAGTGCTGGATATAGTGAACCTAGATATAATATGGTCATAGGACCAGTCATATGTGGCCATATTTTATGGGCTCTCCCATACAAAACACATTATACCTATGCTATCCTGACTGGACTTGTGTGCAGAATTCATTTCTTCCATTTCCTCTGTTTCCTTCTGTACCTTTGGTCCTTCGGGAGTCCATAAAGGTAAGGGCCCTCCTGTAAAAAAACTTGCCCACAACAAAAGCAAGCGGGAGCTTACCTCAGCTCCTCTTCTGCTTTTCGGCATCACAGTTTAACCTTTTTAATTAATCCCCCAGCAAACAAAACCCCTCATTCCCTGAAAACTACTACCAGTTAGCTCTCCTCTTCCAGAGGTCATCACTCTTCTTTACTTGGAAGTGGGAAGTTTAAATGCCTTGGAAAGAGTATGCGGCTGCTTGCTGGCATGGTGCAGGCCTGGGAGAGAAAGCAGGTGTGTGCTTGCCTGCAGCACCTCTCCTCTAGAGTAGACAGCTTTAAGAACAAGAAGCCTCCTTAAAGCATGCATGCCTGCCTGCAGCTGAGCACCTCTTCTCTAGAGTAGAAACAGATAATAACAGATAAGAAGCCTCCTTAAAGCATGCGCACCTGCCTCTCCTCTTGAATGGAAACAGTTTAAATTCCTAAAATGACGGGATGGTGAGCCTGAGAACCCCCCCCCCCCCATAATGGGCCAATAGAAAATGGATCTTTCAGCACCCACAGCAAAAACAGATATCTGCCTTCCAAATTCAGTAGGCTCCCAAAAATTTATCTGTGCCCCCACCGAAAGCCAGGACACAAAAATGTATCCAGGTTTACCCAGATTGCACAAGTCTAATTCTGACGCTAGTAAAATCAATGGCATTTAGCCTGAAGAAGAGAAGGCTGAGAGGAGATATGATAGCCATGTATAAATATGTGAGAGGAAGCCACAGGGAGGAGGGAGCAAGCTTGTTTTCTGCTTCCCTGGAGACTAGGACATGGAACAATGGCTTCAAACTACAAGAAAGGAGATTCCATCTGAACATGAGGAAGAACTCCCTGATTGTGAGAGCCGTTCAGCAGTGGAACTCTCTACCCCGGAGTGTGGTGGAGGCTCCTTCTTTGGAAGCTTTAAACAGAGGCTGGATGGCCATCTGTTAGGGGTGATTTGAATGCAATATTCCTGCTTCTTGGCAGGAGGTTGGACTGGATGGCCCATGAGGTCTCTTCCGACTCTTTGATTCTATGATTCTATGATTTCAATGGCAATTGTCTTTTCATTTATTTTGGATGCTGAAGTGTGGTTTTTTATTGAATTAGTATGGATTCCTAATGTCTTCAAATTTACTGACTTCCCTCAGTATTAAGATGTACTACGGTACCTCGAGTCAGTACCAAATTTAAGCACAAGCCAAGAATATAGGGCCTCTTCAACTTGGCATTGCTCATTGCCTAAACATGAACTTATCCAGCCTTTGCGGTGAACACTCTCATGTGACCAAATTCCAATCGTTCCAGTACAGGCAGTTCCAAGTTACAAATACCTGACTCCTAGTTAAGAATGGAGATGAGGCAACAGGAAATGAGAAAAATCTCTCCATCAGAAGGACAACTCTCTCCTAGAAGAGTAATCATTGGAGAAACGTATCTCAACTGTAGCTGTATAATGGAATGACAGTAAACAAAGTGGCAGGAGGAGTGGCCAGGTTCTTCGGGTGGGACTCAGTAAATACTGGACTTAATCCAGCTACGTTAAAAGGGAAATTTGTTCCATCTAGGAGGCAAAGTAGAAGCACTGAGAAAGGCTTGCAATTTGCAAAGGGTAGAATCATGAGCACTGCAGGGAAAGTAAGTAGATAATTTATTTTAATATAAATCACATTGTGTGTCTTCTGGTCATATCTCTTAGGCAGGTCCCAGATGGCTGGATGAAGAAAAACAAACTGAAACTGAATCCAGACAAAACAAAGGTGCTTGCCATCAAGGGTTTCAATCTGGGAATGGAGGTGTGTCGAACGGTTCTGGATGGGGTTACTCTCCCCCAAAAGACTGTGTTCACAGCTTGGGGGTGCTCCTGGATCCGTCCCTCCAAATGTCAGCCCAGGTAGATGCAATGGTGACCACCCCAACCCCCCTCCCAGTTCTGGAATTCTCTCCCCAGGGAGATTAGATTAGTCCCCACCCTGTCCGTCTTCCGGAAAGACTTGAAGACTTGGATGTTCCAATGTGCCTTTGAATATTGGTTTAGCTACTGATTAAGTCTGCCTAGCCCTAATCTTCTGGTTGGATCTCCAGCACTTCATTACCTACAGGATCGCCTTCTCCTGCACAATCCGCCCTGCACACTGAGGTCTTTGGGGGGGGGGGGCAGCTACTCCATCCAACCAGACCCCAGCTGGTCTTTTCATTGGCCACTTAAAGACTGTGGAACAACCTGTCAGAAGAGCTCTGACAACTAAATGAGCTGTTGGAATGTTAAAACCAAAATGATAGTAGAAAATGAAGAAATCCTAAGCTAAACCTTTTCAGATTTCAGGTGTAAGGAGTACACTATGAGCAGCTTCTTTGGGCTGCAAGTGTAAGCAGTCTAACTCAGAACTTGGAAAAGTTAGTCTTGGGAGCTAAATTCCCACACTACCCCAGTTAGCATGATCAATGGCTGAGCTGGCAGGGAGACTAGTAAAGTCATATAACTTTTTTAAAAAGCAATTTGTCCTGGCCCTACAAACAGGCACCATTGACCATTACAAGAATAAACTGTAAACGGCTATTAAAATGTGTAAAGGAATAAATAAAAATGTCTCTTTTATGTTATAAATATAAACTGTCCTATTTCCTATTTTTTTGCAGGTCATTAAATGTAAAGCAGCCGTACTCTTTGAAGTTAATCAACCGCTTAGCATTGTGGAAATAGAAGTGGCCCCTCCAAAAGCACATGAAGTTCGCATTAAGGTAAAATAAACAATCTTAAAAATGGATTGGTTGAGATTATTAGGATTTACACACATTCATTCAAAGCAGGTAGGCTCAATCATTAGCTGGAGGTAGCTGTCTCTGTTGGGAGCATCTACTTCAAGTTGGGAAGACTGAGAAATTTTTCTCTTCCATTTCTCCCAAGCATCCTAAATTAAACTAGTGCAGGGTGCTGTTCTACTATAAGTAGGCTGAATGGTTAATCCAGGGGGGATAGAATATATGCAAAAATATGGAGGGGTTGCATCATGTTCTTTACCTCCTGATTCCTGAAGCGGGCAGTCTGCTACTAGATCAGAACTCTGATGGACCAGAGCTCAAGATGCCTCCACTATGTCCTTCTAGCTAGGCACACACAAGGACAAAAGCATCCTCCATAATCTTTCAATGGTCTTCTCTTATGCCCCACCTACACTGCCAGATTATGTGCTTTGAACCAGATTACATGACAGTCTGGAAGGGATCTAAATCTCAGAAAATGACCTCATTGTTGTTACTCCATGTACAGGAAAGTAGACAGATACTCCTTCCCCATCACCTCACTTTCCCACAGCCGCTCCATGGCAATGTTGGGCAGGAGGAATGTGAATACTGTGGGGAAATGAATGTAATTCCACCTGGGTTTAATTTAATGCCCATCTCCTGAAGTAAATCTGAAGGTCAATGGGGAGCATGAAAAGACCAAGCTGTGTTTGGAATAGTTCTGTTTTTGGATAAGAGGTCTCAGAATTTCCCAGACAGCATGGGCAGTGACCATGTTGGCAAGGGGATTTTGGAGGTTTTAGTCCAAAACAGTAACTTTTCAAACTGATGCCTCCTGTAGAATTCTGGGCTTTGTAGTTTAGGGAGAAGCCATTAACAGCCTCACAAAACTACAAACCTCAGAAGTCTTCAGGAAGCATTAACCAGATTTAAAGTGGATACATTCTCTAGTGTGATGAAGTGGAAAAGTTACTGTTTCAGACTAAAACCTCCAGAATCCCCTAGCCAACATGGTCACTGCCCATGCTGTCTGGGCAATTCTGGGAGCTGTTATCCAAAAACCAGAGGCTGCCCTAGGTAATTTTCATTGGTAATCAAACAGTATTTTACCCACCCCCCCAAACCAATCACTGAAATATATTTTCTGTTCGCCGTGGGAGTTCTGTGTGCCATATTTGGTTCAATTCCATCTTTGGTGGAGTTCAGAATGCTCTTTGATTGTAGGTGAACTATACATCCCAGTAACTACAACTCGCATATGTCAAGGTCTATTTTCCCCCAAGAGTGCCTCAAGAGCGCCCCTGGGCAAAATCAACTATACTGCAAATGCTTACTTTGCGTAATGGGTTGAGCCACCCCTGCCAAAAACAGAACTATTACAAACACAGCCTTGTGTTTTCATGCTATGTGTTATGGACAGCCATGGGAGCAACAAAGTCAGCTTCAGTTTGGTAAAAGTTGTTATTCCAAAACTTTATTTCTTTGTAATTGTTCTGCCAGATATCTTACCCTCTTCTTTGTAAATCAATATCAAAACTGATATTGATAGGCAAAACAAGAAAAATCCTTAAATAGCTGCATGGAATTTCCAAGTGGGAAGAAATTGTCTATAGCAATATTTTATCTTTCTTACAGATCTTGGCTTCTGGAATCTGTGGCTCGGATGACCATGTACTGAATGGTATACTAAAAGTGAACCTCCCAGTTATTCCTGGTCATGAAGCACTTGGTGTTGTGGAGAGCACTGGGGAAGGAGTTACTTACGTGAAATCAGGTATGGCAAAGCACACGGAGAGCAATGAAACAACACCCATGCATAAACATAATGACAAAGACTAATTCTGCCAACTAAACCAGAGTAATGATGGCTAATAATATTGTTTATTGTTCAAATGTGATTTTGATGTTTCAGTGAGCAATGCTGAAAAGGAAGCATATACAACCCAGATAGCTTTTTTTGTTGAAGGATAGTAATAATTCTACTATCACCCACCCTACTCAGGCACCCAAACACAGAGCAAATAAGGTTTCATTTGCTGGATATTAATGACTGGATAGTCAGGTTGGATATTCATGTCTGGCAGGCATGTAGCCGGGGGGGGGGGGCCTTGGGGGCTTCAGCCCCACCCCCGAAATTCTCATGGTGGTCTGCGAAAAGGCCTTACTGGTACATTATTTAAACTGTTATGTTTATTCATATCATGATCTGATCACCATATGCATGGGGGTATTGGGGTAACGATACAAAAGGTTTGCTAGGGTAGACCCTCTTTCACTCAGACTCAGCTCCCCCCCCCCAAATCAAACTCAGCCCCCCACCCGCCCCCGAATCAAAATCCTGGCTACGGGCCTGATGTCTGGAAAGTCAAATTCTATGTAACTATTTATAAAAACTTTTCATAGTTATTAGATCTTCCTCACCTTCCCTCTTTCCCTCCCACTCTCTCAAACACTTTGTCTTCTCTTTTCTCTCCTCTTTTCCCTCTCTTCCTCCTTCTCTCGGGCGCTCATGCCACCCACCCCTGGCAAGATGGACACGTTTGCCTGTGTGGACCTCCTCCTCCTCCTCACCTTCCCTCCCTCCCTTCTTGCCTTCCTTCCTCCTCCGTTTTCCCTCCTGAGGCTGTGGGAGAAAGAAGAAGAGGAGGAGGAAGAAGATGGGGCTAGGGAGGAACTGGAGGGAGCTGCTGGAGCCACTGCCTCTTCAGCCAAATCTACTCCAGTGGCAGCTCCTGCAGAAGCAGTACAAGCTGAGTAAGAGGGAGAAGAAGCAGGAAAGCAGAGAAGAAAGACATTTCTGCAGGAGCTGTTGCAGGAGCTGCTGCTGGAGTAGACTTGGCTGAAGGGGCAGCGGCTCCTGCAGAAGCAGTACAAGCTGAGTGAGAGGGAGAAGAGGAGAGAAAGCAGAGAGGAAAAATGAAGGCAAAGTGTGTGAGGGGGGGAAGGAGTGTCCCTACATCGTGGTAGTTCACTTATCGTGGGAGGTCCTGGAATGTAACCCCCACAATAAGTGAGGGACTGTATACCCTATCTTTCTCCATCTGGCACAACATTTAAACATAGAGTCTACTGAATGGTGGGAGATTTGATAAAATACCCATGTACTTCTTCTCCCAGTGCACAAAGTTAAATTATGGAATGTTCTGTTGCAAGATGATGGCCACCAACCTCTGTCTGTTGCTAAAGGATTTTTTATTTAAAAAAACAGAACATACAAGAGCAATTTTAAATATGAAAATTTGCACAAAGTTAAATTATGGAATGTTCTGTTGCAAGATGATGGCCACCAACCTCTGTCTGTTGCTAAAGGGTTATTTTTTTAAAAAAACGTAACATACAGGAGCAATTTTAAATATAAAAACAGAAATATTTTAAGTCTATCTAGAAGTTAATTTATTTTTATTCTGGATACACTGTTGCAAATAAAATATTTCCACACGGTGAGGGGGAAATTGCACATTTGGTTATATATTTTGAAATTGAAGATATATTTTCCCAGGCTCAGCCAGGCCTTCAAATGCTAATGAAGGTGGTCAGTTGAAACATTCACACCTAGCTCCAGCAGAGAAGAGCTCTTTGTCCCACCCTGGTCATTCCACAGATATATAAACCCATTGTCCTAATTCCAACAGACCTCACTACCTCTGAGGATGCTTGCCATAGATGCAGGCGAAACATCAGGAGAAATGCCTCTAGAACATGGCCATATAGCCCGAAAAAACCCACAAGAACCTAGTGATTCCAGCCATGAAAGCCTTCGACAATACATTGAAGATATATATTTTTTCTGGAGGGAATGTAGAGCATTGTATCTTTAGAAAGAGCACATGTCCATCCAGATCTCCAGAGACAAGATTGCACAAAGTCACATAGGCTGGATAAATGTCCTTAGCAATTATGATATTGATACATGCATCGGCCAAACTGTTCATCCAGCTTCCTTCATCCTTCCTCTTCTCCCTGTTGGCAAGAGCAGTCCTTATACATTGGGATTACTTTTCTAGAGAGTGCCAACTTATAAAGTTAAATTTTCTTTCGCAAATAATCTTGCTTTTTTTGTGCAATAATTTGGACATATCAATAATGGCGGACCAACGTAGTCTAAAATATACAATATTTTTTATAATTCCTAGGAGACAAAGTCATCCCACTCTTTCTCCCACAATGTGGGAAATGCCGAGCTTGCAAGAACCCTGAATGCAACTTGTGTGAAAAGTCTGAGTGAGTTTTCGTTATCATTTTCAACAGTATTAGAAAATACTAGTTGATTATTAAGGCTGCAGTTTTTCTTGTTTTTGTTTAAAATCACACACACAACTTTCATTTTCCATGTTTTAAAGCACTTTCAAAGGTACTGGGTTAATGTATGATGGCACCAGCCGATTCTCTTACAAAGGGAAACCAGTTCACCATTTTGCTAACACCAGCACCTTTACCGAATACACCGTGGTGCAGGAAGATGCGGTGGCCAAAGTTGATCCTGCAGCTCCTCCTGAGAAAGCCTGTCTGATAGGCTGTGGATTTTCTACCGGCTATGGCGCTGCCACCAAAACTGCAAAGGTAGGCATTCAGGACATAGGTGCCTACCTGCAGAAGGAGGGATTTTTGCACACTGAATTTTGTCCCTGTAGTCTATCTGTTGTGGAGGTGTATAGCCAAATATTTCTACATGATTATATTTCATTGAAGTTCAGTAATTAGGAGTTTAAGCTAAATCTGATAAATCAGACTCAAATAGAGTAGACTTCTTGTGAATTCTTGTGTGGTGTACGGTGGTACAGGTAAACACAAAGTACTTTGGACAAATGGCAAGATTCAGGATTTAATATCAGAATTCGCATACTTGCCTATTCTACAAAAGTGTTTGTGTAGACTAGGCAAGTATATTATGAACTGCGTGCCATGCTTGTTTGTTCATTAGATGAATCTAAGTTAATAGACTTATTCTACATTTTTTTTCTCTATCACCTTAGTTCTCTTAGTAAGGTGTCACAAAATCATTTTGCATTCTGATATTCCAAACTAACTTTGTTACGCAAAAATGGAATGCTGTAAACTGACTGATGCCAATATAGTGGGATACAGAAAGGTCTTACATTTGGCTACTTTGACATGCTGCAACTCTATTGTATTTAAATGATCTCTTTCTTCACCCACTTTTTCAATCCCCCTCTAGCTTTTGTGATGAAACAGAAATGATTGAACACATATAGTCAGTCCCTGGGTTATGAACATGATAGGTTCTGTAGGTTCGTTCTTATGTAGAATTGGTATGCAAGTTGGAACAGGTACATCTATCTGTAAGTCGGAAAAGGCCTGGCAAGTACTGCTGGCTGGTGCATGAGGAGAACACACACGCCCAGGGTAAAATAAGTAGCGGCAAAAATTGCAGTCTTTGTAATTTGGCTAAAAAGGTGCACATGTTGCACTATAGCATTGAAACATCTTTTCACCCAGCACCACACCAGAGTCCAATAATTCTATCTAAAATGTTTATTAATGAAAACAGATAAAAAGGGAAAAAAGAGCAAGTCCAAAAAGGTCAGTAGAATAGAAAGTACAAAATAGCAGTAATCCAAAAATGCCAAAGTACATAAAGTCAAGACAACCAAAATCCACAGCAGTTCTTCATACATAAATCCATAAACATGAAAACAGGAACTTTTCCAAGGTAAACCCTTTCAGGAAACAAAGGCATGAACCAGAATAGGAAACTTGAGAATACTTGAATCAAAAACTTGAGAGCAGAGACAGGAGAGACAACTCTTATGGCAACATTGCCTCTTCTGAGAGGCTTGAAGCCACACCACTTAATTTAAGCCCATCCAGGCACCCATGAAATCATGCCGAAGACACCTGGCCTTCATGGTCTTATCTCGGATTCTCCGAGAATAACTTATTTGTTTATTTGTGTTCTCAGGCCTAATCTAGTTTCCCCGAGAACACTCTCCATTGGCCTAAGGCCTTTTCTCAAGGGAACTGGAACTTTCACTTTCCTCTGTTGCCTGGGAACAAGCACAGAAATCTACAACATTGGTCTCATCTGCCTGCAACTCTCTCTGATCACTCACAGACTCCTCATTCTCTGACTCATTATCAGAAAAATCCTCTACGGCTTGCTGAGCTAAAACAGCATATTACATTTGCTGCATGCTTAGAATTCTTTTTTAAAAAAACAAAAGTGTTAAGATACCAAAGTCTCCAGCAATGGAAAGGAAAACCAGATAAATAACCCTTCCTTCAATAAGTCTCTCCTGTATATCCCACCTCAGCTTCCTTGTGGTGCATCTATGCTGTAGAATAAATACAGCTTGACACCACTGACTACCCTGACTCAATGCTATAGAATCCTAGGGGCTGGCACTTTACAATGTCTTTAGCCTTCTAAAGAATGCTGCTACCTCACCAAACTACAAATCCCAGGATTGCATACTGTTGAGCCAGGGAGAGAGATACAGACAGAACGGAAAGGAGAGGCATGATGGGGAGCTACAGATACAAAGGAAAGAGGGGAGAGGCACAGACCCAAAGGGGTGGGAAGAGAAAGATAGACACAAAGGAAAGAGAGGGAGGAGAGGTACAGACAGGATGGAAAGGAAAGATGGAGGAGACATACAGACACAAAGGAAAGGTAAGTGGAGAGATACAGGTGCAAAGGATCATTTTTTATTATGTTGATGTTCATGCAGGTGACTCCTGGTTCTTCTTGTGCTGTTTTTGGTCTGGGAGGAGTCGGCCTCCCAGTAGTCATGGGCTGTAAAGCAGCTGGAGCATCACGAATCATTGGGATTAACAGAAGCAAGGAAAAATTTCCCATAGCTAAAAAGCTGGGTGCCACCGAGTGTATAAGCCCTCTGGATTTCAAGAAGCCCGTCAATGAAGTTCTGCTTGACATGACTGGTGGGGAAGGTGTGGACTATTCATTTGAAGTGGTTGGAAGCACAGAGACCATGGTATGTGTATGACATACATTGTATGATAGACCTAGAATGGGAAGGACTGGAGCTTATGCATTATGTCTCTAATTTTTATAGTGATTCTGCTCCAATAAACTGTATTTGGTTACAAAGCCCCATACAGCATGGGACTCATTTTATTCTCATTATTCCTTCCAATTTTTGTGGTGTAACACATTCCTATTACTTGATATAATGTTGAGAGAGAACTTTATTGTCTTAACGTCTTACATTGCTCCATATACTGATACAGGAATCCCTAAGTGAAGAGTTTTCATAGCAGGGCATATTGTAGGTATTTTCTTTCTCTTGATCTGAATGTGAGATTTTGGATTTGCCTTAGATTGCTGCATTGGCTTCCTGCAACTTGAACTATGGCACCAGTGTGATAGTGGGTCTACCACCTTCAGCAGCAGAGATGACTTTGTCTCCAACGCTTATTTTTACAGGACGCACTTGGAAAGGCTCTCTATTCGGAGGTATGGCTTATACAATAATTAGTACCTGGCTGCTAAAATAATTTATTGTGTATTATGATCATGAGAAACTCAGTATGTGCTATTGCAATGGGATTTGTTGGGCAAGATGAGTGAGAAGATGAGGAGCTTTCCAAGTTTTATGTCTAAACAAAAAGTATAACTCCAGAAGCTGCTGAGACACCCAACAGCCATAGACAGCAGCGCCAATAACAAGTCAATGTGTGCCCTGTCTTGACTGAGCGCAATCTTATTTATAGGCATGAGAGGCAAAGAAGATGTTCCTAAGCTGGTTTCAGAACTGATGGCAAAAAAGTTCAATCTGGATCCATTAATTACACATGTTCTGCCTTTTGATAAAATCAATGAAGGATTTGAATTGCTACGCAATAAGAAATGGTAAATATTTCCTCTTTTTCAATAGTCATCATTCCCATGGTTGTTTTATTTATCGTGTCAGGAGCAACCAGACAGTTGTATTACATTTTTAACAAAACAAACAGACAGACAAAACACAAAGTTTGCAGGCTTGGTAGTTAAATGTCCTTTGACCAGTATCTGGCCACTTGGAGTGCCTCTGGTGTTGCCGCAAGGAGGTCCTCCATTGTGCATGTAGCAGGGCTCGGGTTGCATTGCAGCAGGTGGTCTGTGGTTTGCTCTTCTCCACACTCGCATGTCATGGATTCTACTTTGTAGCCCCATTTCTTAAGATTGGCTCTGCACCTTGTGGTTCCTATGGTGGAATCTGGCGATTTGAATGTGGGTAAAGCAAAGAATGTACTTTAGATTTTAGTCTAAACTTTAAAGGTGTTTTGCAGGATATTGGACCTGTTTGAAGGGATAGAGTTCATCATCCTGGATGGCTCATTTCAAGTTCTATACACAAAGTATTGTTATTGTTGTTAAAACTTCAAATATGATGTCACATGAAAGGTTTATTACTTAGAAACACAATATAGAGGAACAACTTCTCTTAGTCATGGATAAATGTCCATATTCATTTAGATAAACATAATAGTCCAATCTGTCTGATGATTTAAAGAATCACTTGTAGATGTTGTCGAAGGGCAGGTTACAACAAGGTTACAACAAGGTAGGGGTGCTATAGCATATCTATTTTATGTATGTTGTTGTTCTTTTCATACTTGTAATTGTAGTATCAGAGACTTGTTTCCTGTTGAAATATTAAGAAGAATTCATTACCTGAAGAAGATGTTTTCATCACCAACACCAAAACAAGAAACACCCAGGATACCTTGTTGTAACCTGGTAGAACTCTTCTCTGACACAACCTTGGATGCCACAAACAGTCCTTTGAAAACATCTACAAGTGACTCTTTAAATCATCAGACAGATTGGACTATTATGTTTATCTAAATGAATAGGAACATGTATCCATGACTAAGAGAAGTTGTTCCTCTATATTGTGTTTATAAGTAATAAACCTGTCATATGACATCATATTTGAAGTTTCAACAACAATAACATAATACTTTGTATATCTCAGTAATAGATATGTGTTCTATTCATTTCAAGTTTGGGCTACAATCCAGGAAAGGTTCTTCACCATGTTTGTCTTTACCCAGTTGAAAATGATTTCAACCTTCTGAAATTTTCTGTGGAAATCTAGAGCTACAATTGTTGGGTGGGATCAGCCCTAACCAACTTAGATACCCAAAGGACTTCATCAAGCCCCCGGTGGCGCGGTGGCTTAAACTCCTGTGCCGGCAGGACTGAGGACCGACAGGTCGCAGGTTCGAATCCAGGGAGAGGCGAATGACTCCAGCTCCTCATGCGGGGACATGAGAGAAGCCTCCCACAAGGATGATAAAAACCTCAAATCATCCGGGCATCCCCTGGCCAACGTCCTTGCAGACGGCCAATTCTCTCACACCAGAAGCAACTTGCAGTTTCTCAAGTCGCTCCTGACACGACAAAAAAAAAATCAAGCCTACTGAAGTTATGATAAATCTAAACCTAAGCAAGTTCAGAGATACTGGAAATGATTTTGGGATTATTCTCAGTCTAACTCAAATATTTAAGATGTTATATTAAGCCATCTCATTTAACTTTCCATCTTGTTTCAGTATCCGTACTGTTCTGAAAATGTAAAGACCCTGGTGGAGAAAATACAAAATGGTTGGATTCCAACAGAACCATCAACTGTGCATCACATTATGGAACATCTGTGGAGAGAATTGCATAGTGTTGTATTACAAGTAGCAATACTGCTGCCATCTATAAACCAATCCTATTTTTCCCAGCATGAAATATCAAATAGCCTTGCCTTCTGATTCCTCTTTTCAATGCCTGAGAAACTTGTGTTTAATGAAGCCATAGCAAAATAATAATCATGGGGATATGGGATGTTATTCTGCAGGTATATGCTTTTATCAGAATTGGTCTCATTGAATTAACTGCAGCATAGACTTTTGAGAGCAGAGGCATTACTAATCACTATCTTGAAATCGTTGTATAATTCTCAGTAATTCATCACCAACAGACAGTGACTAAATTCTCGTAATTTGGACAGACTCCTTTCTGTATGTTTACATGAAATGCTGGATGTAAGATGTAAATTGATATGATCTAAAACTTAATAAAAGATCAAGAACAACTTTGGTGAGGACTATGTGAAATAGACAGCTTGTGGAAAAAATGTACTAGAATTCCCAGAATCCCCCATCGAGCATAGCCAACAACCATGGCAGTCTAAAAAGTGTTTTGATGATAAGGATATAAGTAAAGATAACTTTTTTAATGTATTGTCTTGTATACTGAATAAGACATATTTAGTTATTATTTTCTGAAATCAGTTTAAGTATCCTTCGAACAGATTTCATCCATACTCAACTCTGGCCCCTTCCACACTGCTGTATAAAATCCACATTGAACTGGGTTATGTGGCAGTGTGGACTCAGATATCCCAGTTCAAAGCAGATATTGTGGGATTTTCTACCTGCATATTTTGGATTATATGGCTGTGTGGAAGGGCCTTCTGATGGTTTAAGATTCCCATTCAAGAGACAGAAACCATATACCGTATGAGTTTCCAGCTTGGCAGAGACAATCCCAATTAAGTTAAATATCCAGGTTTCTCTCCCCTTGCCCCTCTTTCCTTTTGTGTCTTCCTCTCACTTGAGTTGCTGTAAACCAAATTCAAAGTGCAAAATTCAATTAACTCAGCAGAGAGGAAGGAACAGAATCGTGCCCTTTTCAGTAATTCAAGGCAAAAGCAAATTGCTGCAACCTCTCCTTGCTTGTATGTTCTTCCTTGTGCAAATCTTGACCACAAGGATCCAACTATAGTTCAGCCCCCTTCTACACTGCCATATAATACAGATTATCAAAGAAGATAATCCACGTTATGTGCTTTGAACTGGATTATGTGAGTCTACCAGTTCTCAGTTCTCAACTGGACACTGAAAACTAGGAAGCCCTGGCCCTTGAGCGCTCCAGCTGGAGGTCAGCTGTGACCAGCTGTGCTGCAGAATTTGAAGAGGCATGGATGGAGAGTGAAAGAGAGAAATGTGCCAAGAGGAAAGCACATCAAGCCAACTCCGACCGAGACTGCCTTCCGTCTGGAAACCAATGCCCTCACTGCGGAAGAAGATGCAGATCAAGAATAGGGCTCCACAGTCACCTACGGACCCACCGCCAGGACACTGAACTTGGAGGACCATCATCCTTGGACTACGAGGGATCGCCTAAGTAAAATGAGTCTACACTGCCAGATAATCCAGTTCAAAGCAGATAATCTGGATTTTATATGGCAATATAGAAGGGTCCCTAGGGCTTTCCCACACAGCCAAATAACTCAGACTATCAAGGCAGATAATCCACAATATCTGCTTTGAACTGGATTATCTGAGTCCAAATTGCCATATAATCCAGTTTAATGTGGATTTTATACAACTATGTGGAAGGCACCTGAGACAGGCAACTGTAGACATTGTCTCTTGAAGTAAGCTAAGGCCTCATCTACACTGCCATATAATATCCAAATTATCTACTTTGAACTGGATTATTTGGCAGTGTAGAGTCATATATTCCAGTTCAAATCTGATAATGTGAATAATCCTTTTATAATCTGGATTATGTGGCAGTTAGAGCCAGACTGAATTTAGATAAGTCTTAACCTCTTGCTTCTTAGCTGGATGTGGATTTTCTCTTGATTCAAAGGTGAGGGTGCGATAAGGAGAGTCTGATAACATTGGCAAGCTATTAAAGTGTGTATAGGGCATAACAAACAGACAGATTTGTTGTTACTGAATAATGCTGATGTTTGTATTGTTTTATTATGTGAAGATGACTATGCAATACTGATTCAATACAGGAATAATACACACATTAGTCATATGTAGCAGTTGCTACAAATATCCATTCTCTCAACAGCCCTAGAGCAAAACCACAGCAAAACGTTATGAAATAGCAAGAGTAAACACAAAAGAAAGAACGCACAAGAGAAAGCATGTAGTGAAACCTATTTGCATTGTCTCAATAGTTATGAAGTCGAACTAGACTTTAGGGGGGTCAACTCCAAGGAGAGATCACCCTTAGTTCCCACCAAAGAGGGAACGCTACCTTGGCAAGCCTTCAGAGAAGCCTGATTCCAGCAATTTTATTTAATATTAATAATTGAAATGAGACTCTTGCCAAAGCGAAGAAGGGGCATCGAGGTTTAATGAGCGATTCAGCTGAGATCGGATGCACTGTAGGGATATTTCCACTACAAGCATACCAGCACAGAGTTTACAGGCATTTTTATAGGCAAAATTCAGAATGGGAGGTGATGGGATTAAGAAAGGTTTTTCTGTCCCAGATCTGATAAGGAGTGTCCTTGATGAGCCTTGTGGAGGAAACAAACAGAGCCGGGGCGAGGGGACCCCCTGGGGTTAGCCTCGTCCCTTTGTAAAGCAATCATGATGTCCAAAGAAACTTCCTTGTCTGCCAGACGAGAGCAAACAAAAGGATATTTCACTTGTTATTGTCCATGCAGATGTTGAATAATCAAGCAAGTTTCGAGAGAGGTGGTGGTCCTCCCTCAGGCAGTGAGCAATCTCTGGTCGCAATTTTCTAGGGCAAAGGGAAAGGCAAAGGGGCAGGCAATATTTCATAGCAAGATACATACATTCAAATCATAAGCATTTCATAGCAACAAAACCCCATCTTTGTCCCACATCCCAAGTATATTTAATAAGAGGATTAATTTTCATGTAGAAGTCTGAAGTCCAATGTTTTAAAAGGTCTTTGAGAAAAGTTCATGAGGGAGATAGTATGTACTGAAGTCCAAGACATGCAGTCAGAGAGTCCATGATCATTGGGAAGGCTGGCAGATGAAACCCCAGCTGTTCTGCAACTGATTCATACTTTGGACCTTGGGAAACTACAACTCTCACGAAGGGCAGAAGTTCCAAGATCCAGCCGTTCCTTGTTGTTGTCAATGCCTTAGCAATGTGACCAAGACTTAACCCCTATTGTGCAGTCTGGTACCTTTGTCCTTTGCAGAACTATAAGTCACCTTCCCTTGTTAGGAGGGGGGGCGCATGCTCGACGTCAGTTAGAGCTTCCTTTCCAGCTACAGAATTTCCCCATGTAGCCTTCTACTATACCAACTCTACTACAGTGGGAAGAAAATTGCAGAAATTATTCATTCTCACTCGTGAGAGTAAAATAATCAGAAAAATACATCCCTAGCTGATGAAGAAATAAGTAGATGCCACAGCAGGGAAACCAATATACAGGCAAGAGTTTAATACAATGCAAAGGAATGGAGAAAGCTCCAAGAACCAGGGATATTTTTTTAATCTGATGTGCTTAAATCTTTAGGCAATTATGATTTCTTTGTCTGTCTTTGGAGTCTTACTTACTTACTTTGGAGGCACAAAGATGTCAGATGAAAAAAGCAGGAAGGAAAGAAGGCTTCAATGTGTTTGCTTAGTTGTTTATAGAGAAAGGAGGAAATAGCTATCTCAAAGAGGAACAAATGAGAGGAGGAATAGCTAAATTTGCATTGGAAATACACTGAGCAAGCATGGAAGGAACTTCACCGCAAAAAGCATGCACTCCAGATGTTGGAATGCAAGTCCCATAACCCTTGGCCAGTGGCCAGCACAGTCAAAAACCTTGGGAATGTGCTCCAACGTTTGGAGGGTCACACGTTTCTCTTCTTGCATTGGACAGAGAAACTGTATTTATACAACACAACTGAATCACTTTGGACAGAGCAATGGAATTACTTTCATGTTTCCATGGGCCTTTGTATTTGGCTTCCTGTGACTGCATAACATATGAACAGAAATGAATTTTTGTGCAAGTTGTTCTAAAGCTGTTGTATTTTCAAAACATAAACTTCTATGCATAGGAACAGGTTGGTTTTTGTGTTAAAGAAAAAAATAAAGCAATAGAAAAAAGCATAAAGACAAAACAGAACTACTTTTTTTCTGCAACTCTTTGGGCATTTCTTTGTTACTACTGTAAATTGCTCTTTTGTTAGGACTTCTTTTAGTTCTTTGGTTACTTCAGCTGACCACAACTGCTCTAAACACCAACTAGTATCAAGAAAGAATGGAGTGGTATTACCAAATCTGGTATGGAGTGGTATTACCAAATCTTGAGTGACCGTAGATAAAGGTTCTTGAAGGATCTATTGCTTAACAGGTTATATTTTCTAGGAGGGTGAAATTAGTAATTAGTAATGATATATGTGTGAAAGACCCATTGAAATCCATAGAGTTTTGTAACAACAATAATAATACCGACAACAACTCCCCGAAAATTACTGCAACGCTCTCTACATGGGGTTGCCTCTGAAGACTGCCTGGAAGCTTCAATTAGTCCAACGTGCGGCAGCCAGTTTACTAACGGGAGCGGGGTACAAGGAGCATACTACTCCTCTGTTGCGCCAGCTCCACTGGCTGCCAGTCAGCTTCCGAACACAATTCAAAGTGATGGTCTTAACCTATAAAGCCCTAAACGACTCCGGCCCAATTTACCTGTCCGAACGTATCCTCCCCTATGAGCCATCAAGATTACTAAGATCGTCTGGAGGGGCCCTGCTCTCGATCCCACCGGCCTCACAGGTGCAGTTGGTGGGGACGAGAGACAGGGCCTTCTCGGTGGTGGCCCCTCGACTCTGGAACTCCCTTCCACTGGAGATCAGAACTGCCCCTTCGATCTTAATGTTCAGGAAACAGGTGAAAACCTGGCTTTGGGGATTGGCATTCAATGAATGAGCCATGATCCTGTGATATGGATGGATGACGACGAATAATGACTTTGATGACGACTGACCACTGTCATTAAAACATTCAATGTTTTAATGTTTTAGTATAATTTAGAAATATGATGTTTTAATGACGGTCTGTAATATTGATGTTGGAAACCGGCCCAAGTCTCTCGAATGGAGGTGAGAAGACCAGTATACAAAACTACCAAATAAATAAATAAATAAATAAATGTGGGGCAAAATCTTAAGTATGGCTTGACTTTCTATATTCTCTTCAAAGCTAGTAGAACATTTTACCTTTCAAATTAAATGTTTATTTGTTTCCTTTTGACAGCATGGAAACCTTTTGCCAAAATATTTTCTAGGAGGGTGAACATTTTATTCTGGAAATCAGTAATGATATATGTGTGAAAGACCCATTGAAATCCATAGAGTTTTGTAACAATAATAATAATACCAACAACAACTCCCCGAAGCAACTCAGGGAGGCTTACATGGGGGGGGGGGCATGCCCATTCAACGTAGTCAAAATATAACACACAAAAATTTATAAACAACATCATAAAACAGTATAAGACAACCACAACATAACATAGTATAAAACAACCATCAATCAAACCACCAGCGGCCTGAATAGTAAACAGTTCCTGAGCTTGGGTGGTTGGGTTGGTGGAATTCAGTTGCAAGGACAGGGCTGATGGGGAAAATGCAGAGACAGATGACAAAATTTGGAATGGAGGGCAATATGAAGTAGAGCACTAAACCTCTGGTTAGAAAACAGTGTTTCTTAGGAAAGTGCAAGGACTAGATTTTGGGTCATGGCTGGGATTAAATTTATCTGGAGAAATGTTTAATTGAAAGCACAGTGGAACATCCACGTTTTTAGATCTTTATGGAAGGTGAACAGGAGGGGTGCTAGTCTAATCTCCCTGGGGAGAGAGTTCAAGAGCCGGGAGGCCACCACCAAGAATGCCCTCTCTCTCATCCCCACCAACCACACTTGTAATGGGGATGGGAGCAAGAGGAGAGCCTCCCCAGAAGATCTTAGAGATCGTGCAGGTTCGTAGGGGAAGATACAGTCACGAAGATAGGCAGGTCCCAAACCTGCCTATCTTCATAGGTAATAACTTGCGACTTGAATTGAGACTAAGGAAGCCCTGTTGATTTGAATCACTCTACTGCAATTATAATCTGGATCTATCCTATTAATCCTGATATGCAGAACAACTTTGACCATCATGTTTTAACTGTTTTCAGATATTCCAGTTTTTACTGTGATCTGATGTTTTGAAGACTCCAGCAGTGAGAAAATAATTTATCAGCTGGGAACTTCTCATGAAAAAGCCCTGTGCCCATTTCACAGCACTAAGAATTACTTATCATTTAAAGAACCATAATGTTTTATGGTTTGAAGAACAAAACTGGGATATTATTTTATTATTATTTTATTTTGGGTATTTCTACCTCGCCCTTCTCAACCCCGGGGGGCTCAGGGCGGCTTACAGAGGCACAATTCGATGCCGGCATCAACATAAACAATAAAATAAAGCATGAATAACAGTAATTAAACAATTAAAACATCAATTAAAACATCATATCAATAAAACCATTCTAACGCTCAGCGTTCGCCATCTCATAGTCCGTAAATTCAATTCTACATCATCAATTCCTATCAATTCTAGTTGTCAATTGTCCTTGTCTCACTGCCAGATTGCCCGAACGCCTGGCCCCACAACCATGTTTTCACTTTCCTTCTGAAGGAGAGGAGGGATGTTGATGACCTGATTTCCCCAGGGAGTGAATTCCACAGCTGAGGAGCCACCACCGAGAAGGCCCTGCTCCTCATCCCCACCAACCTCACTTGTGATAGGGATGGGGTCGAGAGCAGGGCCTCCCCAGATGATCTCAAACTCCGAGGTGGGACGTAGAGGGAGATGCGTTTGGACAGATATGCTGGACCGGAGCCGTATAGGGTTTTGTAGGTCAAAACCAGCACTTTGAATTGTGCTCAGAACTGGGTCGGCAGCCAGTGGAGCTGACATAACAGAGGGGTGGTATGCTCCCTGTATGACGCAGGCACAGGACCAGTCATATGTGGTCATATTTCCTGGGCTCCCCAATACAGAGGACATTACACTTCTGCTATCCTGAAGCTGGAAAAATAAATGTAATTACAATGACAATGGTCTTTTCATTTTGTTCAAATGCCAAAGTTTGAGTTTTTATTTAATGAGTGTGGAGTTTTAATGTCTTCAAATCTACTGGCATCCTCGGTGTTAAGATGCACTGCAGTCCCGCTGAGTCTCTGCCAGATTTCAATCAGTGCCAGATTTAAACACAAGCCAAGTAAATGGGGCCTCTTCAACTTGGCATTGCTCATTGCCTCAACATGAATTTAATCCATGCTTTGATTACTCCCACATAACTCAGTTCTAATCCTTGCATAGAATGGAACGAAAGAAAACAAAGTGGTAGGAAAGGAGTGGCCAGGTTCTCGGGGTGGAACTCCGTAAATATTGGACTTAGTTGTAAGACAAATCAAAACTTTACAACCATTTTAAAAGAAAATTTGATCCATTGAGGAGGCAAACTAGAAGCACTGAAAACTCACAGAAATACTAGCAATTTGCAAAATATAGAATCATGAGCACTGCTGGGAAAGTAAGTAGACATTTTCTTTTAAATTTTATTTTTCACCCCAGGTATCTGTGTGCAAATGAATATTGTAAAAACTAGCTTTTAAATATGCAAACAGAAATTGCTATATGGCACTTTCTTTGCCTGGAGAAGTTTGTTTCCATCTGAGCTTTGTCTCTTCTTTCCATGAGTTAATTTTCTGTGATTTGAGTTTCCTGGGAAAGGAAAGGCTCTGTTTCTCCTCTTTTCCTTCCACTGTTCTGAAACCTACTTCGCAATTTGAGCCCAGCTTGTAGCAATAGAGGTAAACTGAATGGGAAGTGGTATGCAGAGAGCAAATGTTTTAAAAGCAGGTGAAAAAAATGGAACAACAGATAATCCAGTTTAGGATTTGTTCCTGCCAAATCCTGTCATTTGAGGATGTGTAGTCTCCACCTATGAAAGAAAATGAGCTGAATCTTTTTAAATTGCAGGTGTGATGAGAGTGTTTTCAAGTAGTGAGCTATGAGCAGCTTCTTTGGACTGCAAGCCTAAACAGCCTTAATCAGAACTTGGAAAAGTTACTCTGGGGCCCCTTCTACCCAGCTGTATAAAATCCACATTGAACTGGATTATATGGCAGTGTGAATTCAGACAATCCAGCTCAAAGCAATACTATGGATTATCTACCTGGGTTATATGGCTATGTGGAGGGGCCCTGGGAGGTTTATAGCCCTTCAACACAGCCATATAACCCAGAATATCAAAGCAGATAATCCACTATATCTGCTTTGAATGGCGTTATCTGAGTCCACACTGCCATATAATCCAGTTCAAAGCAGATAATGTAGGATTTTATACAGCTATGTGGAAGGGGCCTTAGATTCCCATGCTATCCCAACTGGCATGATCAATGGCTTTGCTGGCAAGGAGAATATGGAAGTCATATAATACCAAAAAAAAGTAATGTGGTCTGGTCTAAAAGCAGGTCCCGCTGACCATTATGAGAGTAAGGCCCACTGTAAACTGCCATGAGGACCTGGAAAAGAAGAAATCAAGAATGTCTATTTCCAATTATATTTAATCTCCTATTATTCTTACAGGTCATCAGATGTAAAGCTGCCATAGTCTTCGAAGCTAAGAAACCCTTTAGCATCGTGGAAATAGAAGTGGCCCCACCAAAAGCACATGAAGTTCGCATTAAGGTAACAGAGACAAATGTAATACTGGATTAGTGCAGATTATTAATATTCACACACATTCATTCATTTTACTGTTCCTATCTCTATTCTGAAATATTTGAATGCCTCCACAAATGTTATATTGGAAATGTTGAACTCACATATGCTGGCATTTTTCTGCCCCACCCTTTTGCCTTTGGCTCCACGCTCCTCTGGAGAGCACCCCACCCTTGAAACAGAATGTGTCCCTTTGACTAAAAGACATCCCCCACCTTTTCTGTAATATCCTGTTAAACATGCAACAAGGCTTGAAGTCTTAATAGAAATCTCAGTATAATATAAGTCTTTTCTGACATGTTTGAGCTAGTTAGCACAATATCAAATTCAAGGCATCTATCTTCAGAGATGACATAGGTTTTCAATATGCAATGCAATCTTCATTTATAAATTCAAATTCACTGTCCAGACATATCTGTAAGATTGTTAAGCTAGTTCCAGGCATTTGGAGACCATGGGCAACTTCCCAATAATGTGTCTTCAGCCCGCAATTGACTTTGGGAATGATAATGGGAAATCTAAGCAGCTTCACGATGGCAGAAATGAGGAATGGAGTTGTGCCCATAGGACTGGTGACCAAAAGGTCAGAGGTTCAAATTCGGGTGGGGACATGAGAGGTGGGTTCAAATTCGGGTGGGTTCAAATTCGGGTGGGGACATGAAAGAAGCCTCTCACAGGATGGTAAAACATCCTGGTGTTCCCAGAACAGAAACACCTCTGTCCTTAAACCCCACACCAGTTCAGTAAAATCAGCAAGCAGTTTATTGAAGGATATATGTAAACAAAACAATAAAAATGACAAAACAGTATGGTCCAAAACAGTATTTTCCCAAAGGGTACAAATAGTCCATGAACTTCAAGGTAAAAATACAAGATCCAAAGATGCAAAATCTAAAAAAACAAGATAGCATGGCGAGCCAATACCCAGAACAGGAAACAAGAAACTAGAAATCCACTTGGAAATAAGACCTCCATGAAAATTCAACGTTGACGAGACTGAGCTAAATCCTTTCCCTGTTTCATCTAAATCTTTTCCTGCCTCATGAAATGAAAGGAAAACATTCTGTTTGCCTTTACAACCAAATCTCTCTTTTCTAGTAGATGGGCTGACCTTTGACGATCTTGAGAACGTTGTCTTAGTTTACAAAAGTCTTGTCTTCTATCTTCAATCTCATTACATTCTGCATCTGACAAATCATCCTCAGAAGACAGTTTCTCAGAGAAAGACTGATGTGGGCCTCTTTCAGGAATTGGATCTTGGCAATCTACAGGAGAAACACTCCATTCATGGAAAACCTCGGGCCTCTCTGCAAAGGCCTGAACTTGATTCAAGCCCAAGAAAACCCTGAACCCCATTGACATCAGACACAGGCTCAGGAAAACCATCATCCCCATTGACATCAGACACAATCACAGTCTGAACTACAACACTGGGATGTTTTAACAGCAGCTGAAAAAGTGGGATGATAGGGGATTAATAGGGACTGTCTCTACCAAATTGAGATACTTGAAGGGTATGGGGTTCACACTCTACTTTTATTAGTAAAAGGGAATGCTGAGACTGGCCTAGTTCTCTCCAGAAGACCACAAGCATGGCAGTGGCACAGAACATACTTTTAGGTCACCACAGGTAAACTTATCACCACCATATTAATTGCATAAGAATTGCAGGGGTAGGGATGCAATAGTTAACAAGTGAGTTCAAGCCAAGGCCCAATGCTGCTCCACTGCTAAACCACCACCCCAGCTCCAATTACTTCTTCAGAGTTACGCAGCAGAAGCAATAAGAGTTGACACAGTAACAGTAATATTGGGTCCTGCTGGTGTCTGAGCACTTGCTCAACTATGTCATAAACTAGTGGATCAGACTGTTAAAGTAAAATAGAAATGAGTTTGTAGGGGATGTAGTCCCTTATTTGAGGAGACATCCTTACTTCTCAGTTGGTCTACTGGACAGTCATCCCTCCACTTTTTCTGGGATTAGGTGCACAGAAATCCTGTGAAAGTTTAAAAAATGCAATTAAAGAAACTGATTTTTTTTCTACCTGAGTGAAAAGCCTGGGTTTTCCAACATGACTCTGTGGTCTACTTCCACCAATCATAGACTTGCAGTGAAGAATTTCCTAGAGTAATATATATTCTCTAGGAACTTCTAATCCTCCAGTGTGGCCAGAGGAAGATGACCACATGAGATTGCATGTGATTATATCTAACCCTTTATTTGTAGATCAATATCAAAACTGATACTGAAAGGCAACACAAGGATAAATAACTGCATGAAATTTCTAAATGGGAAGCAGCTGTCTGTAGCAATCTTTCATCTTTATTACAGATTTTGGCCACTGGAATCTGCCGCACAGATGACCACGTACAGGCTGGTGCACTCAAAGTGAACTACCCAGTTGTTGCTGGTCATGAAGCAGTTGGTGTTGTGGAGAGTGTTGGGGAAGGAGTTACCTCTGTGAAACCAGGTATGGCAAACCGCACAGAGAGCAATGCGACAATATTCACACACAAACTAGATGATTTTATTTCTTTGATGGAGAGGCATACAATTTAAAGGATTATGGGGGAAACTCTTGGGCCCTTTCACCACTGTACACACTATGACTATACCATTTGGCCTCATATTGCTGCATCCACTTGGAGCTTCTCTCATCCTTGGAGCATGGGGAAAATGCACCATATTTCTGCTTTTCTATGAACTATTTCTGTGCCATTTCCTTTCTGAAAACGAAAGCCACTCTTGAAACAATGTGGATTGAAAATGCACTTCTAGGTTGTCCCAACAAATAAAAAGTAGGTTTTCTGTAGCGAGAGATCTTGCTTTTTTGCAATAGTTTAGAGAGGTCTATTAGTTGTGAACCAATTGTATTAGTACTAAAATTATCACAATATTTTTTTCTGTAATTCTTAGGAGACAAAGTCATCCCACTCTGTCTCCCACAATGTGGGACATGCCGACCTTGCAGGAATCCTGAAGGAAACATGTGTGAAAAGAATGAGTGAGTTTTGACATCATTATCAGTGGTATTATAAAGTACTCGTGCTAGTTCTGCAACTTTTCTTGTTGAAAATCATGCACATACAACTTTCCTTTTCCATGTCTTAAAGTTTTCTTGCAGCCAAGGGAGTAATGTATGATGGTACCAGCCGATTCTCTTACAAAGGGAAACCAGTTCACAATTTTGTCAACACCAGCACCTTTACTGAATACACCGTGGTGCATGAAGATTCGGTAGCCAAAATTGATCCTGCAGCTCCTCCTGAGAAAGTCTTTCTGATAGGCTGTGGATTTTCTACTGGCTATGGCGCTGCCACCAAAACGGCAAAAGTAGGTATCAGAACATAGGTGGCTGATCTATAGCAGAAGGGGTTTTTGGCAAACTGAATTCTGTCCCTGTGATCCAACCAAATATTTCCATCTAAATGCATTACATTGAAGTTCAGTACGAAGAGTTTGGCCTAAATCTGATTGATCATCCTCAAATAAAATAGACTTATTGAGTTAATGTTGTATAATGTGTCACTGTACATGTAAACCCCATTGATTGGAATAATCTACTGTAGAACAAAATACAAGATTTGGGACTTATTATCAAAGTCTGCAGGGGATGTTTTTGTAGTATTTGCAAGAATATTATTAATTGCCTGACATTCTCGTTTGTTCATTCGATGCATCTGAGGAAGTAAGCTTTTTTTAAAATGAAAGCTTATGCTACTACTGTCATTCTCTTAGTCTGATATTTGATATTCCTTTGCGTCTGATATTCCAGACAAGATATTCTACATCAATTTTTGATGTTGATGCAGGTGACTCCTGGTTCTTCTTGTGCTGTTTTTGGTCTGGGAGGAGTCGGCCTCTCGGTGCTCATGGGCTGTAAAGTGGCTGGAGCATCACGGATCATTGGGATTGACATCAACAAGGACAAATTTCCTCTGGCTAAACAGTTGGGTGCCACTGAGTGTGTCAGCCCTCTGGATTTCAAGAAGCCCATCAATGAAGTGCTGCTTGAGATGACTGATGGGGAAGGTGTGGATTATTCTTTTGAAGTGATTGGCCGCACAGACACCATGGTATGTGCATAATATACATTATATGATAGACCTAGAATGGAAAGGACTGGAATATGGGCATTATGCTGCTTCATTCTATTTTTCTCAATATTCTGGAAAAAATTAACTGTTGTCACAAAGTCCTATGCAACAAGCAATGTTAGAGGCTGAAATTAGAGCTTGTTCGATCTTTGAGAAGTATCCCATTCCTACTATTTGATGCAATGTTAAGAAAGACGTTAATTGCTTAATGTCTTGCATTGCTCAATATCAGTGGCTCCCAATCTTTTTTTGACCAGGAACCATTTTACCCAGTGGGGGACCACTCTCCAACATTAGTACCAAAAGGGTTACAAAACAGTTTTTGGTCAACTTGAGATTTGGTTTGGTTATTTGGGGTGCTGATCCAGAAATTTTCATTGGATAGACCACATTAGCTCTAGTTTCTGATAGAGGACATATGCCATCCAATAGTAGCCATCTGCTTGCCCACAGAAAACCATATTTAATAATGTAGAGCTGAGGTGATTTACCCAAGGGGGCAGGATTGGTGAGTGATGGGAAAGGTGTGGCAGGCGAGGTGAAAACAGCGGAAATAAATAAAATTTATTTATTTATTTGCGGTATTTGTATACTGCCCTTCTCAACCTTGAAGGGAATTCAGGGCGGTTCACATAAAATCAATCAATCAATCAATCAATCAATAAAGAGAAAGGAGGCTCACAGACCAGATTTTCATCCTCACGGCCCACTGGTGGTCTGCAGCCTACAGATTAAGAACCACTGCTTTATATACTTACACAGGAAACCCTAAGAGAAGAGGTATTATAGCAGGGCATATAGTAAGTCTTTTCATTGGCTTTATCTGAATGTATGACTTTGGATTTGCCTTAGATTGCTGCTTTGGCTTCCTGCAACTTGAACTATGGTGTCAGTGTGGTTGTAGGAGCTCCACCTTCAGCAGCAGAGATGACTTTGTCTCCAACACTTATTTTTACAGGACGCACTTGGAAAGGCTCCGTATTCGGAGGTAAGGCCGAAACAACTACTAACACTGGGCTGATAAAATAATTTATTGCATTTTGTTATCATGAGAAACACAATGTGTGCCATGGCAGTAGGATTTGTTGGAGAAGATGAGTTAGAAGAGGAGCAGCTTTTTGAGTAGTATACACAAGGTATAACTCCAGAATTTGCTCCAATTACCAACAGCCCTAGAAAGCATGGCCAATGTGTACTTTGCAATAAAAATCGGAAGCATGCATTAGTACAGAAATATGAAAGGTTGCCAGATCTTTAACAAGTCAATGCATACCCTTTCTTGACTGTACACAATCTTATTTCAGGCCTGAAAAGCAAAGATGATATTCCTAAACTTGTTTTGGATCTAATGGCGAAAAAGTTCAATCTGGATCCACTAATTACCCATGTTCTGTCTTTTGATAAAATAAATGAAGGATTTGATCTGCTCCGAAAAGGAGAAAGGTAAATGTTTCCTCTTTCTAAATAGCTATTGTTTCCATAATGTCAACTGGTGGTTTAAATGTCAGCAAAGTGGGGAAGAAATTTTAATGGTGATTTGCAGGTTTTTGGACCTGTTTGGGGGGAATGAGTCTTGGAAAGCCCATTTAAAGTTTGGTTACAATCCAGAGCTGGTCTCCTCTCCAACCTGTTTGTGTTTAGCCAGTTGAAAGCAATTAATTGGGTCTAAAACATAATGTACTGGTATAGCAACATCTCTGAAATTTCTGATGTTGACAGACTTTGTCCATCAATTTCTCCTTTTGTCTAGTTCAAATTTGAAATTTTCTGTTAAAATCTATTAATAGTAATATTGGGTAGGATCAAGAGTGCCATTCTAACAACCAAGATCTCCAAGGGACTGCTCAGATAATAGTAACATTGGTAAAGTTCTGCTGAATCCAAACCTAACTAACTTTAGAGATGCTGTAAATGATACAGGTGTATTCTCCAGCATTGTGGTTGCATCACTAAACTGGGAGAAGTTAGGATCTGGCATAACTAGGCTTTCTGATCCCTTAAAATCAAATCTTATCCTAGCAGATCTTCTCTGAGTAGATGGTTCTGTCAGCAGATCTCTGAAATTAGCTGACAGAAGAAGGTTTTTCCTACTGAATGATATTTCAGTCAGCATTGGTGACTTGTGCATTAGCCTAACCAAATATTGTTAGCTAAACTTTCAGTTAGGGTTGTACTGTAAGTCTGAATCTTTCTCATTAACTATGTTGAGCAAAACAGAGGCCACCCCATTTAACATTAAATTTTCTTTTGATGTTTCAGTATTCGCACTGTTCTGAAAATGTAAAGACCCTGATGGTGAACGTACAACACAAGTGAATTTCAACAGAACCATCCATTGCACGTTACATCAAGGAACATCTGTAGAAAGAATTGCATTGTATTGGATTGCAAGTAGCAATACTGCAGTATCAACTTATAAATCAAACCTGTTTTTCTCAGGGTGTCTTGCAAGTCATGCTTTCAATGCTATGATGACTGGGTTTCACGAAGCCATAGCAAAATAATAAACAAGTTGGTGTGGGGTATTATTCCGGAGACATATATTTTTATGATAATGGGTCTCATTGAATTAACTGCAACATAGACTTCTGAGAGCAGGTGTGCTACTAATTGTTACCTTGAAATTACTGAAGATAACTATGTCTGATGTTTGGTAAAGTTTTTCCCCTGACATTAAGTCCAGTTGTGTCCGACTCTGGGGTTGGTGCACATCTCTGTTTCTAAGCCGAAGAGCCAGCATTGTCCATAGATACCTCCAAGGTCATGTGACTGCATGGAGCACCGTTACATTCCTGCTGAAGCAGTACCTATTGATGTACTCACTTTTACATGTTTTCAAACTGCTAGGTTGACAGAAGCTGGCCTAACAGCGGGAGCTCACCCCGCTCCCTAGATTCGAACCTGCAACCTTTCGGTCAACAAGCTTAGCAGCTCAGTAGTTTAGCCACTTTGCAGTGGGTGCAGTGGGTTAATAAAAATATCTTTATAATTCTCAGTGATGCATCAATAACAAAGTCTGCTTAAACCAGGGGTCCTCAAACTTTTTAAACAGAGGGCCAGGTCACAGTCCCTCAAACTGTTAGAGGGCCGGATTATAATTTGAAAAAAACATGAATGAATTCCTATGCACACTGCACATATCTTATTTGTAGTGCAAAAACTTTAAAACAATACAATAATTAAAATGAAGAACAATTTTAACAAATATAAACTTAATATTTCAATGGGAAGTATGGCTGATGAGCTGATGAGATAGGATTGTTGTTGTGTGCTTTCAAGTCATTTCAGACCAGGCATGTAGCCGGGGGGGGGGGGGGGGGGCTTGGATCTGTTCACCATACTCAATATATCCCATATGCATGGGGGTATTGGGGTAATGATACAAAAGGTTTGCTAGGTAGACCCTCTTTCACTCAGACTCAGCCCTCCCAAATCAAAATCCTGGCTACCCCGAACCCCCCCCTGAAATATTTTAGCCCCCCCCCCAAACCAAATCTTGGCTACGGGCCTATTTCAGACTTAGGTTGACCCTGAGCAAGGGCCGGGTAAATGACCTTGAAGGGCCATATCCGGCCCCCGGGCCTTAGTTTGAGGACCCCTGGCTTAAACTATGGATATTTGAAGCTACCTTTGTGTGTTTTTGACAGTAAGTTCTGGCATTAGCTAGTGAATAAAGCTTTTTTTCAATCAACCGGTTTCACATATATATTTGGGTTTTCAATGTAACTTTAAATATTTTTAAGAGATATAAGTCTGCAAAGCATTCAACTGCAACTCAGAAAGCAGCTTCAGGAAAACTGAATATAACAAAAGGTAGGAGCATGCCTCAGAATATTTAGTCAGGTTGTTAATTTCATACAGTCATATTACTTATGACCTCACAACATCTGAGGATGCCTGCCACAGATGCAGGCAAAACATCAGGAGAGAATGCTTCTAGAACATGACCATACAGCCCGAAAAACCTACAACAACCCAAATGACTTATGGTTTGAGGGGAACTTAACAAACAGAACAATAGCGTTTAATACGGGAGTTTTTTCAACTGGGTTCAGTAAATGTATTTCTATTGTTGTTTCAAATCTGTCCCTGACTGGTTGTGAAGCCTGAATTGGAGTCAGGCCATGTATGCCAAACGCTAAAGAACCCGCCCAACAACACACATGCATGTCCTTGTTAAAGGGGTCATCCTGAGGCTCAGCAATTCAATCCAGCCAAGAAAATAATTGGGGGAACAAGGAAAAGGTGAATGGCAGGATTCCTAAGGGCTGAGGCCAGGGATCTGTCACAACCATACTCTGAAGTTGTTTCATATGTGTCCCAGTTTTCGTCTGCAAAATACAGGAGAGTATGCATGAAGGTAGGCCCCTACAGATGCAACAACTGAATGTGAACTCGAGAGCAATGTGTGCCATCAAAGGAAGGACACCAGCCTTGTACCTTTCCATGCATCATCACAGATTTGGAAGTGAATACCTGAAAATAACTACATACTCCTATAAAACCAAAAGAAGAAGAGGAATGAGCTTACACTATAAGGACCATACTTTTGTGTACTCCATATTTTATGTAGCAGTGTGATGTTTGTGTTCTAAATCTTAAAACTTTTACTTCACCCTCTTGGATTCCAGTTCCATCCATTGTCACTACTCATCACTCCCCCTGGAAGGTAACTCTTGACAGATAAGCCCAAATAGCATGCAGCCATTGATGAAGATTGGTGGAGAAGGCTCTTTACTTCTCCACTAGAGCTTGGGAGATACATGTTCGAATCCCCAATGCTTGAGGAAGCTCACTGGTGGGCCTTGGGCTTGTCATTTGCTATAGAGGCCTAATGAATGTCACATAAATCTGAGACTGAGAAGCATAGGTAACACACTGAACATCTTGGAGGAAATGTAGTGTATACTGTGACTGCCAAGATAGACACATAGGTTCTCATAATGACTCCTGTGTAACTCAGCATAAACCAAGATATCTTACCTAAATACTATTATATTCCCCAGTAATTTTCCCCAGTTATGTTATCCTGCACCGAAGATACATAACCTAACTTTTAAGTTCACAAAGTTATGCCACAGTTGTGCAATGCACTGTTACAGAATAGCCAGTGTGTATCCATGCATAACCATGATGCACAATCTCACCATGCATGTACCTCCATGTTTGTAAAGTTCCACTGAATACACACATTTTGATGAAAAGCACACAGCCACATGGGTAAAGGAGCTTGTGAAAGAGACCAAAAACATCACAGCCAAAGAGTTAGAGAGAAATAGAAAAGTGCTTTAGAGAGGTGGATGTAATTCATTGAATTTCTGATATCTTTACATTCTCTTTCAGTCCAAATTATTAGCAACTCCCCAATGTAGAAAGACAGAAAGATGAACCATAGCTTCTTGCAATTAGAACAAGCAAATATCTTTACATGGAAAATATGACATAAATCCCACAGAGTGAAAGCAATATTGTTCATGAAAAGTTGGTATCCCTAACATGTGGGGTGAGTTGTCTTTCCCCTTCTTTGTCATTTGCATTTTTGTATAGTAGTATGTTTGTTTCTTCTTCATAATCTCTGTGAAAATAGCACTGATGGTACTTCTTGCACCTATGCAGTAGGCTCCAGCATTTTCTAGATAGCTTTATTGGTCTTCTGGCTGCAGCCCTGCCCATCCTTCCCAGGAGGCATATAATCAGTGAGAAGGGTTGAAGGCTTAGTTCCTGTGACCCACCAACATCACAGCGGCTTCAGAGATCTTGGGAACCTAACTGGTGTCTTCAAACTGTGAGATTATGAGGTTCTTTTCATAGTTAAATTGTCTTTAGGCTGGTTTTGACTAGGTTTGTATCTTCTGGCTTGTTGAATTGGACTGGTTTTGACTTCACAGCAAAATCTTGTGCAGCTGTGGGGTTTTTCTCCCTCCACAGCCTTGCCAGAGACCTCGAGGCACTATTCATCAAGGCACACCTCCATGATTCCTTCTAAGGAGCATTCCTCTCATGGCAGGCTTTTTCCTTCTCCAGGCAGCCTTCACAGGGCTTCGGCAGACTTCTATCCTTTGCCTCCCGGTCATACCTCCTCCCCAAATAGGACCAATGTTTCTTCACAGCAACAGTTTTGGCATAAGGTCCCACAAAAGGGATGGTATTATTTTGGACCACTTCAGCTCCTATGCCTATGACTGGTAACACATGCAATTTTTGTGCACCCTCTGCTGCAGTAGGCATTCTTTCGCATCAAGGCTTTGTGCCTCTGTTGCTTCCATCATTACTGGGCTCTGATGCTTCTGCAGATAAATCTGAAGAAGAGCCAGAATCACCTGAGGCCACTAGAAACACTCTTGAGGGGGACAAAGCTTCTCAGCCTCTTCTGGGAGAAGACGACTAGCTTTACAGCATGTGTGTTAAATGTGCCCATGACTAAAGCACCAGCACCAGTGGAAGATTCACTCTTCCCAGCAGAGCAACAAACTGTGCCTGTAGCTCCTGTGTTGTGCTCTCTCCTGTATTTAATCCAACTAACTAGAAACTGTGACTTAGCACCTAGTGCGGTCCTGGCAGTGTTGCACCGTATTAATGGGTTATACCACCTACACACATCTTCTGTGGAATGGCTGGCTTGGCATTCAAAACCCAACGCAGTGGTGATAGATATAATGCAATCCTGTCATTCTCAAAGGGCCCCTTCCAACCCTCCAGATAAGAAGGGAAATAAAGTTGACGCTATGGGGGAAAAGAGTCACCAGACAGTGAAATTGTTTACATGCATAGACCACTATAGTGCGCACATGGCAGCATATCAGACCTCTTTATGAGGCAAGATGGGCCCTTATTTAGACCGGTTTCCAGCACAAGACCAACAATTGACTAAAGCATTCTACCAGGAAGCTATCATGCTGTCTAGGCTCCAAAAAGACCTTGTGAAGCACTCTGCTGAATCATCTGGAAAACTTATTGTCTCAGCTACGGCAATCTGTTGACATGCATGGTTGCATGCTTCCAACCTTTCAGAAGAGGGCAAGTTGCAGAAAATCTCCCAATGCACAACAATGGCTTATTTAATCTCGAAACTGATGGCCATTTGAAGCATACATGACACCAAAATTCAGGTTTCTGCCACATGCGAACTATGGCATGTGGCAGAAACATGATTACAGGTAACCAACCATTTCTTATGAAGTTAATAGTTTTATTACGTTATCTTATATTTAATTAATGCTTGCATTTTTCTCCTTAAATGTTGTTTTATACCATATAGTTAAAATGTATTCTTCAATTAAAGAAATGCACTTCTTCCTTTTAAAACATTTAAAGTTGGTTGGAAAAACCACACATGGGGGAAACAGGGATAATGAGAAAGGCTTTATTCATCACACAGTACCATTATTTATTGTGAAAATGCACAAAACTGTATCCAAATGAAAAGTTTGCTATGGATCCATTTAAACATGGTCTCCATGCAGTAAAAGTGTAACTCATAAGACAGAGTTACCTTGTATTTCACACAGAGAGAAATAAAGTTGACATTTATAACAAATTTCTACATGTAACACAACACGGTCCTTTTCGTGGGTGTTTCATGATGTGATGCACAATTCATGGTTCTCCTGGAATTCAGTTGTCTTGTATTTTCACCATCAGGATCTTTACATTTTCAGAACAGTGCGAATACTGAAACATGAGAACATAATTTAAAGTTAAATTGGGTGGCCTCCGTTCTGTTTGACATAGTTAATGAGAGAGATTCACACTCACAGTGTAACTCTAACTCAAAGACTTGCTGACAGTACATTATTAGGTTACCATAGAATCATAGAGTTGGAAGAGACCTCGTGGGCCATCCAGTCCAACTCCCTGCCAAGAAACAGGACAATAGTGTTTAAAGCACCCCCAACAGATGGCCATCTAGCCTCTGTTTAAATGCCTCCATAGAAGGATCCTCCACCACACTTTGGGGTAGAGAGTTCCACTGCTGAACAGTTCTCACTGTTAGAAAGTTCTTCCTAATGTTCAGGAAGAACTAATGTACAAGCCTATTTTGCTAGCTAAAATGCCTTCTGTAGGGAGAATCCTTTTCTGTTTGTTGACTTCAGATCTGCTAGCAAAGCCATCTACTAGGCCAAGATTTTTTTTTCCAAAAAAGGACATCAAGTTCAACCCCTTGCCATGCAGGAAATTAAAGTACTCCTAAAGGATGCCTGTCCAATCTGTGTCAAAGATGGTGAGTTCACTACTTCCCAAGGCAATCTATTACACCATTGTGACACTCTTACATTAAAAACAAGTTTTTTCTATAGCTTAGGTGGATTCTCTTTTCTTTTAATTTGGACCCATTTGTTCAGCAGCAAAAAACAAGATTTCTCCTGTATGACCCCTGTTCCCATAACTATCATGCCATCTCTCATCTCTCAGTGACATCTCCAGCTCATCCCTTGTTTGGGTATCAGCCAGCACGTCAATGACCTAAATCAAGAAATAGTTTTCTAAGATCTACAGAGACACTTGCTGGAACACCCCAGCAAGCGAGAGTCCAAAAGTGGCAGGCTCAAACCCAGAACCTCAATCAATGGCTGATACCCAATGAGAGCCTCCCCCCTGGACACACAGAAAACTGACCACCTGCTGCAATGCAACCTGAGCCCTGCTACATGCACAATGGAGGACCTCCTTGCGGCAACACCAGAGGCACTCCAAGTGGCCAGCTACTGGTCAAAGGATGTTTAATCAGCTACCAAGCTTGCAAACTTTGTGTTTTGTCTGTCTGTTTGTTTGTTTTGTTTTGTTAAAAATGTAATACAACTGTCTGGTTGCTCCTGACACGATAAATAAATAAATCCCTCAGTCTTCTCCTCTCTTAGCTAAACACTTCAAGACCCTTAAGTCATTTCTCATAAGGCTTGGTTTCCAATTCTGGGCTGCATCAAATTGTTAGGTCATATTTATCTTGGGGTATACTAAGACACCCCTCCCTCTGATCCATTTCACATACACTTTTCAAGCCAGATGTCACCCATCCAACAGTTCTGCAAATCTTTGATATACTGAATGCTTATTGATGTTACAACACTGTATTTGCTTTTTTCATTTCATTTTTAAATATCAAAACCTTTTTATAAATAGGTATTTGGTTGAAAAATGTCTCTGCTACTCCAAAATACAGACTAGTGTAGTAGGTTGAGCAATGGACTAAGACTCTGGAGACCAAAGACTGAA
The DNA here is from genome assembly GCF_025583915.1 of Anolis sagrei ordinatus. Classification (NCBI taxonomy): domain Eukaryota; kingdom Metazoa; phylum Chordata; class Lepidosauria; order Squamata; family Anolidae; genus Anolis; species Anolis sagrei. The sequence continues at coordinate 180,498,373 of NW_026847549.1, forward strand.
TCCCTCTCAGCTATAGAAACCTACTGGGTGGCTTTGGGAAAGTCTGCTCTCTCAGCTCACTGGGAGGCAAAACCAAACCTACTCTCAATAAATCTTGCCAAGGTTTGCCTTAGGGTTGCCATAACTCTGGAATGACTTGGGTGTACACAACAACAAACTATACTGGTTAATGAAAGCACTGTCCAGGGGAAAAACTGACCTTGACAGTAAGGGCACAATCGGTAACTGTCCAAAATATCAAAATTCTTTTTCAGAGACTCCTTCCCAAGGCAGATTTCCCAACACCAATACATTACCTTTTGGAACACTTTTGTTTACTTTTAACTAGGGCCCCGTCCACATAGCTGAATAAAATCCCTTGAACTGGAATATATGGCAGTGTGGACTCAGATAACCCAGTTGAAAGCAGATACTGTGGGATTTTCTGCCTTGATATTTTGGGTTATATGACTGAGTGCAATGGCTTTAAGTAAAGACAAATGGGAGGCTTCCATGGCAGCCGGATAGAGAACCTGCTTGGGTTGTAGACTTGACTTTAAAGGAGCTATCCAAGGTGGTAAACGCTGTCTTCCAAAAAGATTCAGAATTCTGCAGAATTCAGATTAAAAGCCAGAGTAGTTCCTAGTTCACTGACAATCAAGCCACCAGCTGCCACTATGGGGATATTATAATTTAAAAAAGAGGAAACATTTACCTTTCTCCTTTTCGGAGCAGATCAAACCCTTCATTTATTTTATCAAAAGGCAGAACATGGGTGATTAGTGGATCCAGAATGAACTTCTTTGACATGAGCTCCGAAACCAGTTTAGGAACAGCATCCTTGCTTTTGAGACCTGCAAATAAGATTGCTCATGGTTAAGATAAATCACCCATTGACCATCTCACACATTTCTATACTGTGTCATGCTTACACATAATTATCAAAACATATATATTGGCTATGCTGCCTAGGATTTCTGAGAGTTGTATTTTTGTAATCAATACAATTTGGGGTGCTCCTGCTCATTCCCACCGATTTTCTGAAAGACATTCCATTGCTATTGCACACATTGAGTTTCCCATGATTACAAATTTAAATAAGTCTTTTTAGTAGCCAGGTAATGATTGATGTTAAGGCCATACCTCCAAATACAGAGCCTTTCCAAGTACGTCCTGTGAAAATAAGTGTTGGAGACAAGGTAATCTCTGATGCTGAAGGCGCTGCTCCCACAATCACACTGACACCATAGTTCAAGTTGCAGGAAGCCAAGGCAGCAGCCTAAGGCAAATCCAAAATCATACATTCAGATAAAGCCAAGGAAATGCCGACTATTGTATATGCCCTGCTATCTATCCTCTTCTCTTAAAATTTCTGTAATAGCATATAGGCCACTGCAAGTAAGGAAGTAATAAATTAATTTCTCAACAAGTTATGGGAACAGGCTGCTTCTCAAACACTTCAATGACTAATGGGAATAAGCTGAACAAGCTCTAATTTCAGCTTCTAGAATCCTTGTCTGCTGGCATTGCTGTCTGGAGCTTTGCTGCAACAGTTTAATGGAGCAGAATCTCAAGATAAAGCAAAATAGGAAAAGCAACGCATATTTTCTTGTTCCTTCCTTTTCAAATCTTTCAAGAAATGAACTTTATGCACATACCATGGTGTCTGTGCGACCAATCACTTCAAATGAATAGTCCACACCTTCCCCTTCAGTCATTTCCAGCACTACTTCATTGATGGGCTTCTTGAAATCCAGAGGGCTGATACACTCGGTGGCACCGAGCTCCTTAGCCATAGGAAATTTGTCCTTGTTGATGTCGATCCCAATGATCCGCGATGCTCCAGCTGCTTTACAACCCATGACGACTGAGAGGCCAACTCCTCCCAGACCAAAAACAGCACAAGAAGAATCAGGTGTCACCTGCATCAATGTCAACATAATAAATTACTCTAGAAACCCATAGTAATATGAAGTCATATGATTAAAATAAGTATATTTTTCCATTTTACTGTATTTATTTGTTGAGAACCTTATGTTTCTGATTTCTTACCTATAGTTTCTTGTTATCATTTGAAACATAAAAATTATGTAAATTAGAAGGAGGATATAAATATGTAATTCTCATTGAAGCAGCTTTGTTTGTTTGGGAATTGAGTAAATTCACTCAGTTCCCATGGTGACTCCCCATTAACCAAAACACTCAACAGGTCTACTCTACTTGGGACTGACAATCAAATTCAGGCATAACTGGGTTGTTGTAGGTTTTTTTTGGGCTATATGGTCATGTTCTAGGGGCATACTCTCCTGAGGTTTCACCTGCATCTATGGGAAGCATCCTCAAAGGTAGTGAAGTCAGACATAACTCTTCATTATTAAGCTTAAATGAAATACATTTATTTGTACATGTTTGGTATTACAGTTATATTATTATTTATTTATTTGTTTATTTAAAACTTTTATTCCCAATCTTCTCTACCTCCGTGGAGGGACTCAGACCAGCTAACAGCAGAAATTCAATGCACAAATACAACTAAAAACATCATCAAATCATAATAAATTAAAATACAGACAGAATAAATACATATAAGCCAAATCGCCAAGATAGAATAAAGTTCATCACAATCCACAAATGTGGTCAGTAATTATTAGGTTATTAGTTCCACAATGGATAGGTCACTGACACAAAATTCAGCTACATGACAAATTTCTCCAGCTACAAATCAGCCATTTATGTCCTGTCGCTTACCTTTCCGGATCTGATGGCAGCACCATAGCCAGTAGAAAATCCACAGCCTATCAGACAGGCTTTCTCAGGAGGAGCTGCAGGATCAATTTTGGCCAGCGAATCCTCATGTACTACAGTATATTCAGCAAAAGTGCTGGTGCAAGCAAAATTGTGAACTGGCTTCCCTTTGTAAGAAAATCTGGTTGTGCCGTCGTACATTAATCCCTTAAATTCAGAAAGACTGTAAAACATGGAAGGAGAAATTGAATTGTAATGGGTACTTTTCAAAGTTTGTAGTACTAGTAAGATACTAGTACTTTCTAATACTGTTGGAAATGATGACAACTCACTCATTCTTTTCACACAAGTTGCCTTCTGGATTCTTGCAAGTGCGGCATTTCCCACATTGTGGGAGAAAGAGTGGAATGACTTTGTCTCCTAGGGATTATGAAAAGAATATTGTGAGCCTGAAGGTTTGTGACTGAGTCAAATTGGACCACAACTAATGACCTGTCCATTGCAAAAAAACAACAACAACAATCTATCTCACTACCGAAAACCAAACATTATTGGTTAGGACTTTTGAGAAAAGCCATTTTAATTCACATTTGATAACATTGCCAACTAAACAACTTTGGGTGTGTCAAGTCACTTAATCCTCTTAGTTATCTTAACTCCAGAATCTAATGTGATTAAGATATGAAAAGATATGATAAAACAAAAACCACATCTGCTTTCTTGCATGCCCCTGCTTGGCTTGGGCGTAGACACTTTCTAATCTCTTCAAATTGGCAAGTGGAGCATTATAGAAGATGCCAGTTGAACAATTACTTGGCTATACTGGTCTACTTTTGTCATTGTGTATGCATGCAAATGCTCTCTCATTGCACTTTGCCATACCTGGTTTCACACAGGTAACTCCTTCCCCAGTGCTCTCCACAACACCAACAGCTTCATGGCCAGGGATAACAGGGAACGTTGTTTTTATTGAACCACTCAATACATGGTCATCAGTGCGACAGATTCCAGTAGCCAAAATCTGTGATAAAGATGAACAACAGCTACAGATAATTGCTTCCCATTTAAAAAAATTTTTTTTACAATTGCTTATTATTTAAGGATTTTTTTCTATTGAATTTTGATATCATTGTTAATTTTGGTATACAGATAAAGGATTTGCTACGATTACATACTAACATGATAAAAATACAAACCAATCTTTTAGCTTAGTTAAATTAATTATAGCCCAACACCCCACCCTAAACTTGATGAATATGCCCTTCACCATCCCGGCGGAATGGAACTGTTCTGTATGCACAAGCAATACTTTGTCACAATTATAACAGTATTACCTCGATTACAAATCCCCTCCCAACCTACTTCACAAGACATTGACTGCTTGAGGAGAAAGAGATTCCTTCTGCCAGCAATTGGAGCACAACATTTCTGTCCAGTTTGGAGAGCAGAAAAAGTTACTTAGGTAAGTACAATGGAACCTTGGTATCTGCTGGAGTTTGGTTCCATGTACTAAAATCCATAGATGCTCAAGTCCTATTATATACTACTGAGTAGCAAAATTATATCCCTTATATAAAATGACAAAATCAAGGTTTGCTTTGGGGATTTAAAAAAAATGTTGTCAAATTGGTTGATGAAGAATCTGTGGGTAAATACAACCAACTGTAGAGTTAATTAAGTAGCTGATGTAGAATACTGACTGTTTTCTCACTGCCCAAAGAGAAAGGGGCCTCAGGCAGCAGCAGCGATAATAGTAACAGCCAACTGCCAAGTAATAATTGGCCCCAAAGATGTTTGAAGGCGGAGAAAGGCAATTAGGAAGAAGACATGGGCCCTCTTAGATTGATCATAAACTATGTATTGAGAAGGTGAAGGGATCACACTGGAATTGCCAAAACAGATCTTAGTTGAGAAGATCATGAATGTGAACCAATTTATGGATGAAGATATGTCAGTAAGGATACTTGAGTTGGCTGGGAAAGATCAGGACAAAGATATGAAGAAGCAATAATTGAGAAGGTCAACAAAGTGAAACCTATTCTGTAGGAACCTGGGTTGCCACATATGATTATGCCCCTTTCCTTTCCGTTTCAATTACAAATTGTCCTAAAGGGGGGAAAAAGAAAACAGACTGTTTTTTAATGAAAACAAAAATTTTCAAGATTTTTCTAGCTTCCAGAAGGAACAGGGCGACCCTAGCAAAAAAATCCACTTTCACAGTCACTCTCTGCTTCATCTCAATCAAAAAAAGTACTTTTAAGACACCATCAACCAGTGACTACAAACTGGCTGAACATGTTTTACTTCTGGTCCTTAGAGCACAAGCCATGTAAGGATTTGCAGATAAAGACCAGCACATTGACTGAAAAATGCTAAATTGAGCTCTGTATGGCTCATTTGTCCATAAACTGAGGTCTTTTGGATGTCTTCATTGAAAGTCATATGTATACTACAATACAGTAGAGAAGAAAGGATGTCTCATCAAAACTTGTAGAAGTTCTTTTCACTTTAACAGTCTGATCCAGAAATGTATGACATACTTGTGCAAGTGCTGGGTTAGGGTTAGGGCCCAACACTACTGTGATGTTTCCTGTAGCTATCCCCATTCTGAAATATGAATGACTCTCCAAACCTTAGTTATATTTGGAGCTTTGCTGATGCTGAACAACTCTGAAGAAATCACTGAAGCTGGAGGATGGTTTGGCAGTGAAGCAGCACTGGACCTTTGCTTCAACTCACTGCAGATGCCTTGTTAACTATGCCAGTCATGCCCCCAATATGCTTATGCAATCAACTTGGTGCTCATAAATATGCAATGGGGTTTTTGTAGCACCTTTGAAACCAAATGCGACAGAGAAGTTGGTAGCATAAGCTTTCTGAGACTTCATCAGATACATCTTTGCATATTATACAGAATAACTTCTTCTGACACCTTAAAAGTGGCATAAATTTCATGATGGTGAACTAATAAATGAAATCTCTGCCATCTATATATATAAATCTGTTAGGTTGGTTCAACTGGACAGCAAAACTCCACAACCCCCCAACGAAACTGTACCAAAATTGCCATGCCCATAACACAACCCACAAGGTACAAACATATCTACTCAAAATGAAAAACAACACAACAACACACTCACAAAACGGCAAAACAACAAAACTCAAAAAAACCAACGAAACTTAACCAAAATTCCCATGCCCATAACACAACCCACAAGGTACAAACATATCTACTCAAAATGAAAAACAACACAACAACACACTCACAAAACGGCAAAACAACAAAACTAAAAAAAACCAACGAAACTTAACCAAAATTCCCATGCCCATAACACAACCCACAAGGTACAAACATATCTACTCAAAATGAAAAACAACACAACAACACACTCACAAAACGGCAAAACAACAAAACTCACAAACCCCCCAACGAAACTTAACCAAAATTCCCATGCCCATAACACAACCCATAAGGTACAAACATATCTACTCAAAATGAAAAACAACACAACAACACACTCACAAAACGGCAAAACAACTGAGCATGCGCATTGGTGCCCAGCCGCAAGTTCCCTGGCGCGTGCACACAGTCTTATTATTTATTTATTTATTTATTTATTTATTTATTTATTTATTACTGCGCTTGTATACCGCTGTTTCTCAGCCTACATTGGCGACACAACGCGGTTTACAACACTACAATAATCAACAATATTCAGTTTAAAAAGCATAAAAACACATACACAATACACAATATTGGGCCACCAATAACAAACCAATGCATCTCTTAACTAAAATCGCAATCCAATTTCATCGTCTGTGATTACCAATCCTTGATCATCAAATTCATTGCACCGGATTAACCGAATGCTTGTTCGAACATCCATGTCTTCAGTCTTTTTCGAAACACCATCAGCGAGGGGGCTGATCTTACCTCTATGGGGAGGGCGTTCCAAAGCCGAGGGGCCACCACAGAAAAGGCCCTGTCTCTCGTCCCCGCCAGCCGCACCTGTGAAGCAGGCGGGATAGAGAGCAGGGCCTCCCCAGAAGATCTTAGGGTCCTGGTGGGCTGATAGGCCGAGATATGTTCGGATAGATATGTTGGGCCAGAACCGTTTAGGGCTTTAAAGGCCAACGCCAGCACTTTGAATTGGGCCCGGTAGCAGATCGGCAGCCAGTGGAGCTGGTACAGCAGAGGAGTTGTATGCTCCCTGCGCCCCGCTCCTGTTAGTATCATGGCTGCCGCCCGTTGGACTAATTGGAGCTTCCGAGCCGTCTTCAAAGGCAACCCCACGTAGAGAGCGTTGCAGTAGTCAAGACGGGATGTAACCAGAGCATGGACTACCGTGGCCAAGTCAGACTTCCCAAGGTACGGTCGCAGTTGGCGCACAAGTTTTAACTGTGCGAATGCTCCCCTGGTCACCGCCGAAACCTGGGGTTCCAGGCTCAGCGATGAGTCCAGGATCACACCCAAACTGCGAACCTGCGTCTTCAGGGGGAGTGCGACCCCGTCTAACACAGGCTGTAACCCTATACCCTGTTCAGCCTTGCGACTAACCAGGAGTACCTCTGTCTTGTCTGGATTCAATTTCAATTTGTTCGCCCCCATCCAGACCGTCACAGCGGCCAAGCACCGGTTCAGGACCTCGACAGCCTCCTTAGTAGCAGGTGGAAAGGAGTGACAGAGTTGGACATCATCTGCGTACAGATGACATCGCACTCCGAAACTCCGGATGATCTCGCCCAGCGGCTTCATGTAGATGTTAAACAACATGGGAGACAGTATTGAACCCTGAGGGACCCCACAAGACAAAGGTTGTGGGGTAGAACAGGAGTCTCCCAGTAACACCTTCTGAGACCGACCCTCGAGGAATGAGCGGAGCCACTGCAAAACAGTACCTCCAAGACCCATCCCCGCGAGGCGTCCCAGAAGGATACCGTGGTCGACGGTATCGAAGGCCGCTGAGAGGTCGAGCAGCACCAACAGGGACACACTCCCCCTGTCGAGCTCCCGACGCAGATCATCCACTAAGGCGACCAAGGCTGTCTCAGTACCATGCCCCGGCCTAAAGCCAGACTGTGCCGGATCCAGATAATCCGTGTCTACCAAGAATGCCTGGAGTTGTGAGGCCACCACACGTTCCATGACTTTGCCCAAAAAGGGGAGATTGGAAACAGGCCGATAGTTGACGAATTGAGTGGGGTCCAGTGATGGTTTCTTCAACAGTGATTTTATCACAGCTTGCTTTAAGCTGGCTGGAATTTTGCCCTCCCGAAGGGAGGCATTAACCACCACCTTCACCCACTCGGCCAATCCCCCTCTGGCCTCCTTCAGAAGCCAGGATGGGCAGGGGTCTAGGATGCATGTGGTAGCTCTCATTCCTCCAAGCACCTTGTCCACATCCTCGGATTGAACCAATTGAAATGAATCCATCAAAACCGGACAAGCAGATGCTCGTGTTACATCCTCAGAGACTGCCGTTAATATGGTATCCAGTCCAGAGCGGATCAAAGCGACTTTGTCTGCAAAGAACTGAGCAAAGGCTTCACAGCGAGCTGCCGAGTCATCAGGGCACCCATCCTGGGTGGTGGGTTTTAACAGGCCTCTGACAACTCGGAACAGTTCAGCCGGACGGTTCTTTGCAGACGCAATAGTGGCCGCAAAGAAAGTCTTCTTTGCGGCTTTTATTGCCGCGGCATATGCCCTTAAAAAGGACACAAACCGTGTTCGATTTGGCTCGCTCGGATCCGAACGCCACACGCTCTCTAGTTCCCTCTTCTTTCGCTTCAACGCTGCCAGCTCCTCGGTAAACCAAGGAGCTGGTTTAGCTCGGCTACTTGAGGGGACGTTCTGGAGCGATCGTGTCTATTGCCCTAGTCATCTCCCCATTCCAGAGAGCGACCAGGGCATCAACAGGATCACCAACCGAGGTGGCGGGAAATTCCCCAAGAGCCGTCAGGAATCCATCCGGATCCATAAGCCTCCTGGGGCGGACCAGTTTAATGGGTCCTCCACCTCTGCGGAGGTTAGGGGGTGCAGTGAGTCTAAAGCTGACCAGGTGGTGGTCGGTCCATGGCAACGGAGAGATGGATAACTCCTCAACACCGCCACCTTCCTCCCATCCCTGGCAGAAAACCAAGTCCAATGTGTGTCCAGCACTGTGGGTGGGGCCAGATACCTGTTGGGACAGCCCCATGGTTGCCATGGTAGACATGAAGTCCTGAGCCGCTCCCAATAAGGCGGCCTCGGCATGGACATTGAAGTCCCCCAGCACAAGCAGCCATTGGGACTCCAATGCCAGGTCCGAGACCACCCCCGCTAGCTCAGGCAGGGAGACTGTAGTGCAGCGAGGTGGACGGTACACTAACAGAATCCCTAATCTGTCCCGGTCACCCACCCTCAGGTGGACGCATTCAAAATTTGTTGACTGCGGGATGGGGGCCCTGGTCAGAAGAATGGAATCTCTATAGACCACTGCAACTCCGCCTCCCCGCCCTCCGGATCTCGGTTGGTGCTGCACAGAGAAACCTGGTGGGCAAAGCTGGGTCAAATTTACACCTCCCGCTTCGTCCAACCAGGTCTCTGTGATGCACGCCAGATCTGCCCATTCATCCAGGATTAAATCCTGGATGAAAGTTGTTTTACCATTGACAGATCTGGTGTTCAACAGCACCACTTTCAATTCGGAGGGACCGCCATCCTGGTTACACCGACTTACCATATCAGGAGACCGATTTGGAATTACTAATGTTGTCTCGCTCCCACCGCCAACACAGATGCACAGTCTTCCGGCCAACGTTCCCTCTGCGGAAGCCATGCCCACTCCAAGCCCTGCCGCGCCGCTTCCCGCACACACACACACCCCCCCCCGCACGCACACACACAACCCCACGCTCCATCACTCCCCCCGCTGCACACACACACGCAACCCCACGCTCCATCACTCCCCCCACCGCCACACACACACGCGCAACCCCACTCCCCCCGCTGCCGCACACACACACGCAACCCCACGCTCCATCACTCCCCCCGCCGCCGCACACACACACAACCCCACGCTCCATCACTCCCCTGCCCCAATCTTACCTCCTTTTACTTCACGCCACCTCCAAACCCCACCCCGCCCCTTCCCGCCCTGTCAAAATCCAGGAAAGACAGGAAGGAAGGAAAGAAGGAAGAAAGAGAAAGGGAGATAAAGAAAAGGGGGAAGGAAGGAAAGTTAGAGAAAGAAGGAAGAAGAAAAGGAAAGAAAAGGAAAGATGGAAGGAAAGAAAAGAGAGACAGCAGAAGAGAAAGAAAAAGGGGAAGGAAGGAAAGAGGTAGAGAAGGAAGAAATGAGAGACAGAGGGAGGGAAAGAAAAGGGGGGAAGGAAGGAAGGAGAGAAGGAAAGGAAAAAGGGAATAAAGAAAGGAAAGAGGGAGTGAAGGAAGGGCGAAGATGTAGAGAAAGAGGGAGGGAAGGAAAGAAGGAAAGAGAGAAGGAAGAAAAGAGACCAGAAGAGAAAGAAAAAGGGGGAAGGAAGGAAGGAGAGAAGGAAAGAAAAAAGGGAATGAAGGAAGGAAAGAGGGAGTGAAGGAAGGGGGAAGATGTAGAGAAAGAGGGAGGGAAGGAAAGAAGGAAAGAGAGAAGGAAAAGAGACCAGAAGAGAAAGAAAAAGGGGGAAGGAAAGAGGAGAGAAGGAAAGAAAAAAGGAAGAAGGAAGGAAGAGGGAGGAAGGAAGGGGGAAAGGAGAGAAAGGGAGGGAGGAAAGAAGGAAAGAGAGAGGAAAAAAGGAAGAGAGAAGAAAAGGGGGAAGGAAGGAAAGAGAAGAGAAGAGAAGGGGAGGGAAGGAAGGAAGGAAGGAAGAGGGAAAGAAGGAGAGAAAGAGGGAAGGTTGGCCACAGCAACACGTGGCGGGTAAAGGTTGTTATTTCTATTATTATTATGATGCTATTATTCCTATGAGACCCTTTTAGGGGGAATGGGAGAGGTGTCAGGTCCCAGAGGCAATGCATTGCATTATTGTTATTGTTATGATGGTGGTGAAATAAAAGGAAATAAAAAGAGAAAGAAGGAAGCAAACAGGGAGGGAAGAAGACAGCAATCTGGGAAACCAGCTTGAAATCATCTGGATAAGAATCAAGGGAACTGGGACTCAAAAAGATGTCGTTGTAGGCATCTACTACAGACCCCCAAGCCAGGAGGAAGAACTTGATGAAGTCTTCTGCCAACAGTTGACCAAACAGGCACAGAAAAGAGATGTAGTAGTCATGGGCGATTTCAACTATCCCGATATTTGCTGGAAAACAAACTCGGCCAAGAGTACAAGGTCCAACAAATTCCTCGCTTGCCTTGCAGACAATTTCATGGTCCAGAAGGTAGAAGAGGCAACAAGGGGATTGGCTACTCTTGATCTCATCCTAACAAATGTGGAGGACCTGATCGATGCGGTCGAAGTGGTAGGATCCTTAGGGGCAAGTGACCATGTGCTCCTGCAATTTGAGGTACAAAGGAAGGCCGAAACTAAGACAAGTCAAACCCGCATTTTGGACTTTAGGAGAGCTGATTTTCAAAAAATGAAGGAAACACTGAGCAGCATTCCGTGGACACAGATACTAAAAGACAAGGGAGTTACGGATGGATGGGAATTTCTCAAGAGTGAAATACTCAAGGCGCAATTGCAAACCGTGCCAACAAAGAGAAAAAATAGGACAAGTGCAAAGAAGCCAGAATGGATGTCCAAAGAACTTCTAACTGTGCTAAGACACAAAAGAGACATGCACAAGAAGTGGAAAAAGGGAGAAATCACCAAAGAAGAATTCAAACAAATAGCCAACACCTGTAGGGAAAAGGTCCGCAAGGCTAAAGCAAAAAACGAGCTCAGACTTGCCAGGGACATTAAAAACAATAAAAAGGGCTTCTATTCTTATGTCAGTAGAAAAAGGAAAAACAAGGAGGCGATAGGACCTCTTCGAGGAGAAGATGGGACAATGCTGACAGGGGATAGGGAAAAGGCAGAACTACTTAATGCCTTCTTTGCCTCGGTCTTCTCACAAAAAGAGAGTCTTCAACCTCAGCAAGATGGAGTGGATGAGGGATTGGAGGACATCCAACCCCAAATTGGGAAAGAAGTCGTCCAGGAATACCTGGCCGCTCTTAATGAGTTCAAGTCCCCAGGGCCAGATCAACTACACCCCAGAGTATTGAAGGAACTAGCAGAAGTCATTTTGGAACCATTGGCAACCATCAGACGACTTGGAGAACGGGAGAAGTTCCAGCAGATTGGAGGAGGGCCAATGTGGTCCCAATCTTCAAGAAGGGAAAAAGGATGACCCAAACAACTACCGTCCGGTCAGCCTCACGTCGATACCGGGCAAGATTCTGGAAAAGATTGTTAAGGAAGCGGTCTGCAAACACTTAGAAACAAATGCAGTCATCACTAATAGTCAACATGGATTTATCAAAAACAAGTCATGCCAGACTAATCTGATCTCTTTCTTCGATAGAGCTACAAGCTGGGTAGATGCGGGGAATGCCGTGGATGTAGCGTACCTGGATTTCAGTAAGGCCTTCGACAAGGTCCCCCATGAACTTCTGGCAAGGAAACTAGTCCAATGTGGGCTAGGCAAAACTACGGTGAGGTGGATCTGTAATTGGTTAAGTGGACGAACACAGAGAGTGCTCACTAATGCTTCCTCTTCATCTTGGAAAGAAGTGACGTGGAGTGCCGCAGGGATCCGTCCTGGGCCCGGTCCTGTTCAACATCTTTATTAATGACTTAGATGAAGGGCTAGAAGGCATGATCATCAAGTTTGCAGACGACACCAAATTGGGAGGGATAGCCAATAGTCCAGAGGACAGGAGCAGAATTCAAAACGATCTTGACAGATTAGAGAGATGGGCCAAAACTAACAAAATGAAGTTCAACAGTGACAAATGCAAGATACTCCACTTTGGCAGGAAAAATGAAATGCAAAGATACAGAATGGGGGACGCCTGGCTCGAGAGCAGTACGTGTGAAAAAGATCTTGGAGTCCTCGTGGACAACAAGTTAAACATGAGCCAACAATGTGATGTGGCGGCAAAAAAAGCCAATGGGATTTTGGCCTGGCTCAATAGGAGCATAGTGTCTAGATCTAGGGAAGTCATGCTACCCCTCTATTCTGCTTTGGTTAGACCACACCTGGAATATTGTGTCCAATTCTGGGCACCACAATTCAAGAGAGATATTGACAAGCTGGAATGTGTCCAGAGGAGGGCGACTAAAATGATCAAGGGTCTGGAGAACAAGCCCTATGAGGAACGGCTTAGGGAACTGGGCATGTTTAGCCTGAAGAAGAGAAGGCTGAGAGGAGATATGATAGCCATGTATAAATATGTGAGAGGAAGCCACAGGGAGGAGGGAGCAAGCTTGTTTTCTGCTTCCTTGGAGACTAGGACGCGGAACAATGGCTTCAAACTACAAGAGAGGAGATTCCATCTGAACATTAGGAAGAACTTCCTGACTGTGAGAGCCGTTCAGCAGTGGAACTCTCTGCCCCGTAGTGTGGTGGAGGCTCCTTCTTTGGAAGCTTTTAAACAGAGGCTGGATGGCCATCTGTCAGGGGTGATTTGAATGCAATATTCCTGCTTCTTGGCAGTGGGGTTGGACTGGATGGCCCATGAGGTCTCTTCCAACTCTATGATTCTACATGAGTCTACACTCCCTGAAGGAAGGAAGAAAGGGGGAGGGAATGAAGGAAAGAGAGAAGGATGAAACCAAGTAGGGAAAGAAGGAAAGAAAGAAAGAGGTAGAGAAGGAAGAAAGGAGAGAAAGGGGAGGAAAAGGGGGAAGGAATAGGTAGGTACCTCTCTTTCATAATAGTCCAGATATCTACCTCAACTTTGATAAGTTTTACTATAGGCCACAGCAACGCGTGGCAGGGCACAGCTAGTATATCATAAAACTTCCATCTTCCATCCTCTTCTTTTCATATTGAATAACAAGTCATAGATTTCCTTGTGGAGGGTCAGTGGTTGCAAAAACATTTTAAATCTATTATGCAAAACTAAAAACTCTTGCAGATCTGTGTAGGGACTGTGAATTAGAATTTATAAATGCATACTGTATTTCATATTTAAGATCTATATGATCTCTGGATGTTGCTGCCCTCAATTTGACCTGAAAGCTAGCTCAAACCTGTTGAAAACACTTCTATTATACTGAGATATCTATTATACTGAGACCACGAGCTTTTGATGCTTACATAATCAAAGTATACTTTAGCAGAGCCTATGTTTGACAGGAGATTAGAGCAAGGGTGGGGAATTTCTTTCAACCCAAGAGACAGATTCACTTTCAGAAATGTTCTCAAGGGTGGAGGTGCATGCCAGAGGTGGACAAAGGCAAAGGAGTAGGGCAAAATTGCTAGCATATGTGAGCTCAAAGCTCCTAACATAACTAAGGTTTGGAGAGGCATTCATATTTCAGAATGGGGATAGTGACAGTAGAAACCACCAAAAGATAGCCTCACAAGGAATATGGTGTGGCTGTTTGTGAAGTCATTCATGGCCACCTCAGAAGAAGTGGATTTGACTCCAGAGGATACGGCAATGGGCGAAGTCCTGTCCCTCTATGGCACAAATATGACAAAGGAATGCAATTTTGGAATAACAACTATGTTGCTTCCATAGCTATCTATAGCTTGGAAACATATTCACTAGACAGCAAGTTGCCGTGATTGTATTTTGGAAAAGTTACTATTTTGGAGTAAAAACCTCCAAATTCCCACAGCTAGCATGATGATTGCCCATGCTATCTGGGGGATTCTGGAACTTGTCATCCAAAAAAAAAAACTATTCCAAATCTAACTTATGTTTTGATGCTCCTCCTGGAGATTGGCCATAGATTTGTTTTAGGATATGGGCATAAAATTCTGCTCAGGTAGAATTCTACCCATTTATCCTCTGTTGAGAATTCACCTGCTTCTTGCAAGGCTCCCTACACAACATATACATGGAATGATTGTGGGAAGTGGTGCAATAGTGAAGGGGTACTTGGCTGTTTCCTTATATAGAGAGTCGCAACACTGAGGTCCTCCTCTGAGTTTCGAGAAGACTGCAGTAAGATATGGTTTACTCATGAATTTTAACTGGTTAATCCAATCCCCATGCCAAGTCTATGAGAAGCAAAAATTAACAGTCCTCCAGAACTGCGAGCACTGTCTCAACCAAATTTTGACAATTTATTCACACTGTCATTACCTATGTTTCCACCAATTTTTCATTCCAATAGCAGATATAGTTGATATAGTAGAAGCGGCGAAGTTGGCCCACCTGCAACTGGCAGGTAAAGTCTAAGACAAAGGGGGGAATTTGAAGGCCCTCATGAAGGAGAGCATACTTGGTGGGGATGGTTGACAAAGGTGGAGTTGAAGGCTTCAGCGTGAGGTAAGAGGCAGGTTCCTAATGGGGATTAGTCTTTACCCACCTTGCTCCCTCCCCTCCCCTTTTTCAGAGGATACTAGGGTTCCCATTGATATGCTTTTGCCCCAGGGGTTCATCCTACAATTTGGGAAGTTTCTGCCCTTGGTATTTATTGGCAGAGATTTCCCAGCAAAGCATAAGGTTTGGGTGTCTTGGGTGGCTGACTGCACTGGGTTGCCTCAAGGAAGGTAGATTCTGTAGCAGAGGAGGCAGTTTCTTATCTGTAATGGACAACTTTTTCCGAATGTGAAGAAACTTCTTCAGATTTCTGCAACATTTCCAATGTCAACAGCTACAAATGAAATGTCATTTTCAACTCCTATTAAACATTTGAAAATATACACATGAAACACAATGGAGTAAGAAAGACTGTCTGAACTTGCACTCTTGTGTGTCCAGCAAAGTTGATTGATGGAACCTGATTTTTGTCAAAGTGTATTGACACAGTTTTCAAGTGTTTCCAACAGACGTTGTGGTATTCTTGTGTAACCATAAATTACCAATTAAAAGTTATTTTCAGGTTTTTTTTAAGACTTGAAACTTTGTAACTAAAATACAAAATTATTTAATTAAGTCTATATAAAAATATAGAATAAATCATATAATTTAAATTGTTTTGTGTTATGGACCTATACTTCATGACTCACAAAAAAAAGTTTCAAACCCCCCACCCCACCCCCATTTTTTTCTGGCTACAACCCTGTATTGGAGGATGTCTTTGTCCTTGCATGTATTTGGCTAGAAGTGAAGAACACAATGCATCCTCCCTTTCATGTTTCTGCATATATCCTATCCCCCTGGATCAACCACTGAACTTTCCTTTAACACTTATAATTGACCAGCACCCTGAACTAGCTTTGTGTAGGGTGCTTGAGAGAAATGGGGCCTGCTGCCTCATTTCGCCTGATAGAACCTACCTGATTAGAGTGAATATGTGTAAATACTGATAATCTGCACTAATCCAGTTTTAGATTGTCTCCTTTACCTTAATGCGAGCTTCATGTGCTTTTGGTGGGGCCACTTCTACTTCCACTATGCTAAAGGGTTTCTTAGGTTCAAAGGCTATGGCAGCCTTACATTTGATGACCTGTAAAAATAATAGGGGATGAGACAATGCTTATATTTATAACAGACATGAAATAACACATTCTTACTTTTAAAATTTGGGAAGGCACAGATCAGGACATTGAAGACATACATGGACGTTGCCATGCTCTTTCTGCCTTTTCCAGTATCCCAGAATTCCCTCCATAATCCATGTTTACATCTAAAGAAAATGGCTAGGAGCCAGAAAACTGGGAAAATAGTTCAATACACCTAGCAGGACATAGGTGTAAATATCCTAAAGGCACTGGATCCTATCTCATCTTGAATGCAAAACAGAGTTAGTTCTGTTTAGTACTTGGATGGAAAATCATCATCAGATACCAGGTGCTGTAGGCTATACTTCAGAGGAAGGTCTTGGCACAATCATCTATGAGTATTCCTTGCCTAAGAATTTCCTATGACATTCTTGGAGCTGGTCTATCTTGATAGGCAAGTTGAAGGCACACACACATACACATACATAGCAAAGGCCAAAAATATGCAGCAAAAGAGTTTGAAATGCACAGAACTGGTGCTGCTGCACAAGCAATGTCCTTAAAAACTTGGACAAACAAGATAGTTGTGAAACAAACATTATCTGTGCTCCATCTGTTTCTGCAGATCATGTGGTCTTCTTGGCTCCATGGAATATTTGTTCCAGATGTTTTTTTTTCCACACTAGTTAATTTTAGGAGAAGGGCTGCATTTATTTTTAAAGCAGCATTTTTGCAGAGTCTTTGTATGCACGCACACGCAAAAAGCCATTCTCTCTCCTTTTTTTCTTTTCGTTACTTTCAAACATCGCACAATTGTTTCCACAGGCATATGCATAAACATCGCTCTACATTTTGAGAGCAGCAAATGTTTCCTATCTGGCTACAGATTCTGTTGAGACAAAGCAGCCCTACATCATAAAAATGTCACTTTAAAACAAGATAAATCTGATGTTGACATATTCTGCGGTGGGTTTTCCAGCATCTCTAGTTCAAGTAAGGTTTTGCTTCTGGCGCAAGTAAAATATAGCCATTGGGGTGTTGTGTGGTTTCCAGGCTGTATGGCCCGGAAGATGCCAGGCACAGATGCAGGCAAAACATCAGGAGAAAGTGCTGCTAGAATACAGCCATAAAGCCCAGAAACCACACAGCACCCCAGTGATTCTGACCATGAAAACAAAGCTTTCAACAATCATTATAGCCATTTCTATTTTGTATGTTTAGGTGCCAGTATTCACACATACTCACATACACACCTGGGATTAAAAAGCAATCTTAAAAGAAATAATCTACTTACTTTCCCTGCAGTACTCATGATTCTATGTTTCACAAATTGCCGGGCTTTCTGTGTAGTTGTGAAGCTTCTGTGTAGTTGTGGTGGTCTCCCCTCCTGGATGGATCCAAACTCCCTTTTAAAGTGGTTGCAAAGTTTTGCTTTGTCTTGTAACTAAATCCAATATTTGCTGAGTCCCACCCCAAGAACTTGGCCACTCCTCTCATGCCACTCTGTTTTCTCAAGTTCCATTATGCAAGGATTAGAATTGAGTTACGTGGGAGTTTTCACCTCAAAGGCTGGATTAAGGCATGTTGGGGCAATGAGCAATGTCAAATTCAAGAGACCCTGTATTGGGCTTCTTCCAATTCCTTGGCTCATGCTCAAATCTGGCACTGATTTAAAACTGGCACTGACTCAGCAGTTCTTCAGTGCATCTTAATACTGAAAGAAATCAGTAGATTTGAAGACATTAAGAAGCTACACTAATTCATTTGAGAGAAATGAAAAAGCAATTACTGCAAATTTATTTTGTTAGCTTAAGGGTAGCAGAAGTATCATCTGCTCTATATGGTAGAGCCAAGGAAATATGATTACATATGACTGGCCCCATATCCATATTATAATCTAGGATTTGTTCCTTAAACTCTAAAACTTAGTTGACCTTCTAGGAAACAAACGAGTCAAGTGTGGGCTAGGCAAAACTATGATTAGGTGGATCTGTAACTGGTGAAGCGAATGAATCCAGAGGGTGCTCACCAATGCCTCCTCTTCATCCTGGAAAGAAGTGACGAGCGGAGTGCCGCAGGGTTCTATCCTGAGCCCGGTCCTGTTCAACATCTTTATTAATGACTTAGATGAAGGGTTAGAAGGCATGAACATCAAGTTTGCAGATGACACCAGATCAGGAGGGATAACCAATACTCCAAAAGACAGGAGCAGAATTCAAAATGAGCTTAACAGTTTAGAGAGATGAGCCAAAACTAACAAAATGAAGTTCAACAGGGACAGATGCAAGATACTCCACTTAGGCAGAAAAAAATGAAATGCAAAGATACAGAATGACGGACACCTGGCTCGAGAGCAGTACATGTGAAAAAGATCTTGCAGTCCTCATGGACAACAAATTAAACATGAGCCAACAATGTGATGCAGCAGCAAAAAAAAGCCAATGGGATTTTGGCCTGCATCAATAGGAATATAGTGTCTGGATCCAGGGAAGTAATGCTATTCCTCTACTCTACCTTGGTCACACCACACCTGGAATTGTGTGCCCAATTCTGGGCACCACAATTGAAGGGAGATGTTGACAAGCTGGAATGGGTCCAGAGGAGGGTGACTCAAATGATCAAGGGTCTAGAGAACAAGCCCTATGAAGACCAGCTTAAAGAACTGGGCATCTTTACCCTGAAGAAGAGAAGGCTGAGAGGAGACATAATGGTCATGTAGATATGTGAGGGAAAGTCATAGGGAAGAGGGAACAAGCTTGTTTTCTGTTGCCCTGGAGACTAGGACACGGAACAATAACTTCAAACTACAGGAAAGGAGAATCCACCTGAACATTAGGAAGAACTTTCTAACTGTGAGAGCTGTTCAGCAGTGGAACTCTTTGCCCCGGAGTGTGGTAGAGGTTCCTTCTTTGAAGGCTTTCCTGCAGAGGCTGGATGGCCACCTGTCGGGGTGCTTTGAATGCAATTTTCTTGCTTTTTGGCAGAGGGTTGGAATGGATGGCCCATGAGGTCTCTTCCAACTCTGATTCTATGATTCTTGACACTGTGAAATTGAAACAGTCATTTCCATCAGTAACTCCCGGCTGAAAAAAATCATTTAGCATGAGAGGACTGACTTCCATTCTTTCATTTATAATTTTATGTTTGTATTTTTATGACTATTAGACACTTCATCAATGAGTACAGATTGTTGTGTGCTATCAAGTCATTTCCAATTTATGGCAATCCTAGCTGTGGCAAAGCTATTACTTCGCACTATATGTTCTCGGAGCGGGGGGGAGGGGTTGCCATTGCTTTCTTCTGAGGATGACTTGCTTAAAGTCAAGCAGTGGATTTTCTTGGCTGAGTAGAGATTCAAACCCTAGTTTCCAGAATCGTAGTCCAGTGCTCAAACCACTGCACCACACTGGCTCTCAGTTACATTCATCTATCCATTTACCATATTTGGTGTAAACATTTGGAATTTATTATTTGTAAAATAAGCCCAGGGTGCATCTACACAGTAGAATTTTAATGCAGTTGACACCACTTTAATTGTCATGGTTCAATACTATCAAACCATGGGAGTAGTACTTTTATTACATCTTTAGCCTCCTCTCCAAAGAGTGATGGCGACTCCCCAAAGTAATGATCCCAGGATTTCATAGCATTGAGCATGGCAATTAAAGTGGTGTCAAACTGAATTAATTCTATAATGTAGATGTGTCCTCTGTTCCTGCTCTTTGTAAGAATCCAGGAATAGAGTTTTGAATCAGACTGAAGCCACGAGGATTATTTACGTGCTATTTTGACTCTAGTTTATTAGCCTCCTCCAACAACTGATTTTTTTCTGGCCTAGACAATAAACAAAGATTGGTATTGTTTTAGCTTTCAGTGAGTCCATTATAAACCCATATATTTTCTTGTTTTGAAATGCAATAACAATCTGCTTCCTTAATTATTAGAATTTAACACTTTGTCCATGAAAGCCAGAATAATGTTGGTACCCAAACTATGTGTCACTTGCTTTCCACATGTGGTGTTCCTTTTGTGACCATCTTGCAATTGAAGTTTTCAGTTCCTAAACTAGAGTCATTGCATGAGATGGATTGACTTACATCTCGACTGAGTATTTCACAATGGATTGTATGGGTCAAATAACAGGATTCCAGGCATACAGTTATGCATTTTGGACTACACATAACCATTCAGCAGTGCTTTCAATGTACAATTTTATTCAGTTGGAGTAGAAAGAGTCACTGTTCATTCCACTCGCACAATAAGACTAAAAGCAGACACACTGCCAAATAAACAGTACCAGTTACATAATATCAATATGCAGCAAAGATGTGGCATAGTGTGCAATTATGGAAGTGTATATTTACATAATGCAAGCAAAAATGTAGAATCTTAGCCAAAGTCTTAATAAGTTGGCTGCTTTCCTCAATTTCCCCCATCTTAGTCCTGTTATAGAAGACTAGGTTGCTGTGAGTTTTCCAGGCTGTATGGCCATGTCCCAGAAGCATTCTCTCCTTATGTTTTGCCCACATCTATGGCATAGATGTGGGCGAAACGTCAGGATGATGCTTCTGGAACATGGCTATACAGCCCAGAAAACTCACAGCAACCCAGTTATTCCAGCCATGAAAGCCTTTGACAACTTTTTAGAAGACTGTTTAAAAGCTTACAATTAAATAATCTATATTTTAATGGACAGTGCTTGAGGAATCTGATAAATAATAAACATGACTGGATTTACACTAAATACTTTATTGCACAGAGGTGGTAACTCACTCAGAAGCCGGTGACTATTCCTATCTCACTATTATTATGTCATACACCTGGAAATTGTCAGGTTATTCTAATACCTTAGCAGAGTGCTGGAAAGCATCTCCATGCGGAAATCCAGCCAGGATCCAAGCACCCCTTTGTGTAGTGTAGGAGATGACTGCAGAACAACACAGATATCAAACACTGTTGTTCTTTCCAAATGCACAAAGGCTTTACCTTCAAAAGTTGCAGAAGTTATATACAGCTGTACAAAATATACACTTTCTAACTTTCTACTGCAAGTCACATCATCCATCAACTGGATTGCCTCGTCACTAAACATACGAAAGCCACTGGCTTTTGTTATACCCTCCCACATTGTATCAGTCACTTGCCTGGTCATGGTGACACAGCACTCTAACATGTGGCTAGGCCAGAGTGACTCAGTCTTTTGCCATTTTAATATGCAATGTATTTTTACAAATTCTGACAGAAATCTGGTTTTGTGCTGCCGAGGGTTTGCAGTTGCACAAAGCCAGCAGCTGTGTGATAGAGGTTGTCATAGGAAGCACATGAAAAGGCTGAATTTTATTTCAACTTTTTTATTTCTGTAACCACAGCAAAGGATGCAATTATCATGGTGTCAGACTAGCTGATCTGATATCATTGGTGCTGGCAACATCGCAGGATCCAGTCCTTTCCACAGATGTTCACAAAAGCACATAGCTGACAAAGATCTCTGTCTTGAACTTTCTTCACCACTGGGGTCTTCAAAATATCAGAACACTGCGAATACTGAAATATTTTTAAAAAACAGTTTAAGTATGATGATGGACAGGTCTGCATACAAGGGTTAATATAATTTGGCAAAGAGCTTTTGTGGTGAGGTTCTGTGCAGATTTAGACATTCCCCTTTCATCAATTCCCTTTTAAACATCTGTTTTTCCCTTTCTCCTTTGTTTTTCTCTCTTTGTCAACAGCTTCCTTCCTGTATTCCTTTCTTTTTCATCCCACATCTTTGTGCCTCCAAAAGCAAGCAAATAACTCCTGAATCTCATAAAGATCTAAGTTCCCCAGCTTCAAAAATTATCCCAGGTTCCTGATGCCTCTCCATCCCATTTCATTGCATTGGCTTTCTACTGGTTTTTGTAGTTTTCTTCCCATTGCAGTAGAAGAATACTATTTCTGCACAATTTTGGCTATTTATATACCCTGAAACACTAGCGTAAAAAACTATTTGGAAATACACTTTTTAATGCTAAATAAATAAAATGGCCAGAAAAAATTATTTATGTGTGGGCATCACAGTTATGGGTCTTCCACAGTCCTAGATGGCTCCTAAACTAGTGGCAACATAAGGCCCATAAATATATAATAGTCATAAGTGCATAACTCCAGTTACAGATTTGTAAATGTTATACAGGATTCCAGCCCTCGTTTCTAGAAATTGTGTGCAAGAATTGTAGGGTTTGTTCACACACACACACACACACACACACACACACACACACACTATTTGTACAAAAATTGTGAATGCTTCTGTAAACAGGAGAGGCTTTTTCCACATAAGTACTCTTTTTCCTACAGAGAAACCACTCTTCACTTCCAGACGACACATGCTCAAACCCACAACTGCACATAACCTCACAAATAATCTCTTTATGCCTCTAGAAACAGTAATTTTGGGTTGCTTTTTTTATTTTATTGGTGATATTTTATTAAACATTTATTTATTTCTGGATTTTAAAATGTTTTATGAAGTGATTTTGATTAGTTTTAAATATTACTGTAAATGATTTTCATTTGCTCTCCTTGGAGGGTTTCATTCAAGAAGAAATGCATCATCTAAATGAAACAAATAATTAAATGCACATAGGGGACGCGGTAGTACAGCGGGTTAAACCACTCACTGCAGGAAATCAGGTTGGCAGTTCGAAACCACAAGTCAGGGTGAGCTCCTGACTGTAAGCCCTAGTTCTGCCAACTTAGCAGTTCGAAAGCATGAAATGTGAGTAGATCAATAGGTACCACTTCAGCAGGAAAGTAAAAGATTGCCCCATGCAGATATGCAGACATGACAACAACACAATCTGAGATGTCTATGGACAACAGGCTCTTCGGCATGAAAAATGGAACAAGAGCACCTCCCCATGGCCAGAGTTCAATATTACCTCCAGACGCCGGAAACAGAAAAAGGGGAAAGCCTCTACCTTTGTCTGTGTTGTATGTAATTGTTCACTGTGCATAAAAGGCATTGAATGTTTGCGTCATATATGTACATTGTAATCCGCTCTGAGTCGCTCTGGGGAGATAATGTGGAATATAAATAAAGTGTATTATTATTATTATTATTATTATTATTATTATTATTATTAAGGAGTTCCCGGTGGCGCAATGGGTTAAACCTTTGTGCCAGCAGGACTGAAGACCAACAGGTTGGAGATTCAAATCCAGGGAGAGCACGAATGAGCTCTAGCTCCCCTTGCGGGGACATGAGAGAAGCCTCGCACAAGGATGGTAAAACATCAAAACATTCGGATGTCCCCTGGGCAACGTCCTTGCAGACAGCCAATTATCTCACACCAGAAGCAACTTGCAGTTTCTCAAGTCACTACTGACACAAATAAATAATAATAATAATAATTATTATTATTATTATTATTATTATTATTATTAGATTCTGTCCTGCTCTTCCGCTAAAGGAAGTGCAATAGGTTAACAAATGACTAAGGCTTTGGGCAATTAAATCTGTTTTACAGGTGCAGTCCTTTTCCTGCCTTTTGGATCACATTTACTCTTTGTATCAGAGCAAAAGGGAGCTGTTCATAGGGGAGAAAATTTTACCTTTTTCCTGCCCGGAGCAGTTCAAACCCTTCATTGATTTTCTCAAAGGGCATAGTGTGTGTAATGAGTGGATCCAGAGTAAACTTTTTCTGCATGAATTCTGAAACCAATTTAGGAACAGCATCTTTGCTTTTCCAGCCTGCAAACAAGAGAATGTGTGGTCAAGAGCTAAGAATCAATTTAAACAGCTTTGAACATGAATGTTAAAGGTCTTTCAGTCCCAAAAATTCTTAGCTGGAGCCAGTATTGAACAAGATTAGCAGTCTAATATTGACCATGCTAGCCAAGGTGAATAGGTTTTGCAGTCCAGCAAAGTCTATAGAAGTGAAGATGAGCACAGATAGAGTATATTCATAGGTGCCGAGTTTATTCAAAATTTAGTGCAACTCTAGTATCAAATACTCATCTTCCCCACTCATTTTCTGCTAACTGTTCTATGGTACTTAGATTAAGCCTAGATTTCCAATAAAAGAGGGGTGGGCACTGGAATTTAGACCATACCTCCAAATAAAGATCCTTTCCAAGTGCGGCCAGTGAAGAGAAGTGCTGGGGAGAAAGCAATCTCCGATAATGCAGGCGCAAATCCCACCATCACACTTACACCATAGTTCCTGTTGCATGAAGCCAAGGCAGCAGCCTAAAAGAGATTCAAAGTCACACATTCACATCAAGTCATGGAAAATAATTGTTGTGCCAAACATGACACACCATTACTGCATTGAAGTATCAGAACTTACTGTACTACTTGCAAAAAAAAATATCCAAATCAAACTACATTGATAACCTCTTGGGTTTGATATAAACAACTTTAAGGACATGCATGGAAGAAAACCCAACATCTACTGTTAGGGTACATCAACACTGTAGAATTATGTCCCTCTATGAACCCCCAAGGACCTTAAGATCATCTGGAGAGGCCCTGCTCTCGGTCCCACCACCATTGCAGTCACATTTGGTAGGAACAAGAGATAGGGCCTTCTCGGTGGAGACTCCTCACCTATGGAACTCCCTCCCAAATGAGATCAGATCTGCCCCCTCCCTCATGACCTTCCGGAAGAAGTTCAAATCCTGGTTACGGGATCAAGCATTTGCAGAATAGAGTGTTTTAATGGTAAGATTGTTTTTAGCGGATGGCCATGGATTGACTTGGAAAACAACAAGAAAGAGCGAACTGTTTTAATGTATATTTTTAATTGTATTATTTTGTGCTAATTGTATTTTATGCTTTTTATTGTTCGGCACCAAATGGTGTTTTTTGGTAGCCGCCCTGAGTCTCTCTTCGAAGATGAGAAGGACAGGATAGAAATGCTCCCAATAAATAAATAAATAATACATTCTGTGATCATTTTGAGAGGGATATAGACAATTTTGGTGGTCTGGAATTGGCCATAGTCCTCATGCAGCTGCCCACCCTTGCCCTACTGGAAAATGGTAATTATTGGAGCAAAATATTGGAGAGAGGAAGGAAAAATATAGAGAAGTTTGCCCACCATTTCAGTGCTATTCTACAATTTCATATGTATACCATAGTGTCGGTATGCCCAATGGCTTCAAATGAATAGTCGACGCCAGCTCCATCCGTCATGTCAAACAGCACTTCATTGATGGGCTTCTCAAAATCCAGAGGGCTGACACATTCAGTGGCTCCCAACTCTTTCGCTTTAGGAAACTTCTCCTTGCTTCTGTTAACTCCAATGATTCGTGAGGCTCCAGCTGCTTTGCAACCCATCACTGCTGAGAGACCAACTCCTCCCAGTCCAAAAATGGCACAGGTAGAGCCAGGTTCCACCTATATCAAAATAATGATCTTGGGACTGAGAGTATTTATACAATTAAACATTTTAACCAATGCACAAATAAGTACAGCATGTATTTCATAAGATGCCTCTCAACTCTATTGTTTTTATTTTATTTTATTTCCCCCCCTCTGTGCACTGTGGCTACATATCTTGGTACAAGTAAACTGATTATGATTGCACAAAACTCATTTCTAGCATTGGAAACATTGATATTCTTAGGAGACAGAATTAAACCATTGGGATGATTGTGTTACCATGGCCAGCAATGCGACCATAGTGCAATAATCGTAATGGACTAGGAACATTAGTGCATGCTTTCCTCTGTCCTGAATTGTCTCATTATCTGGGATAGCGGCAACTTACTGTCATGTCATTTCTGGATGAGTGGCATAACTCTGGCTTCTTACTATACTGCTTCTCCTCCTTTTTTTATTTAATATTTTGCAGGCACTTCACAATTGCAAAGTGCCAGGTGAAAAATAATTTTAAAAACTATGGCAAGAGGAGCATATTGGATGCCACCACAGAAGCCTAAGAAATGTGGACTGTCTACAGACATTATACACAACTCCTGGAACAATGCCATCAGCGCTGCCTCTGAAAAATCCTGCAAATCTTTTGGGAAGACAGGCATACAAATGTTAGTGTGCTGGAGGAAGCAAAGACCACCAACATTGAAGCGATGCTCCTCCACCATCAACTCTGCTGGACTGAACATGTCCAAATGCCCGATCACCGTCTCCCAAAGCAGTTACTCTGCATCCAACTCAAGAATGGGAAATTGAATGTTGGTGGACAGGAAAAGAGATTTACAGATGGGCTTAAAGCCAACCTTTAAAACTGTGGCATAGATACCGAGAACTGGGAAGCCCTGGCCCTTGAGCACTCTAACTGGAGGTCAGCTGTGACCAGCAGTGCTGCAGAATTTGAAGATGCATGAATGGAGGGTGAAAAGGAAAAATGTGCCAAGAGGAAGGCACATCAAGCCAACCCTGTCCGGGACCGCATTTCCATCTGGAAACTGATGTCCTCATTGCAGGAGAACATGCGGATCAAGAATATGATATGAGAATGTGATCAAGTGCAAGAATACTGGAAAATGATTGAAGGGGAAATCAATAGAATGTGAATTTTACAAATAGTAATAGTTAATAGAAATGTACTACATGCACGGATAACAGGAGTGAAGAACATCCAAAAGGAAAAATTGGTTGACAAATTAATAGCGTGTGCACAAATTGTTTTAGTGAGGAGTTGGAAAGATAAAACAAAATGGACACTGATTAATTGGTATAACTATATAGTTAATATGTTAAATGTGGAAATAACAAATTGCAAATGGAATAATATAGATAAAATTGAAAAGGTTACAATAACTAAGAGGATGTGGGAACCAGTTAGGAATTATTTGGAGAATGTGCTAAGATGTGGAGTAGAAAAATTAAGACTGAGACTGATATTTCAAATGTAACTTTTGCAGTTTGATGTATAAATTGCATGTACAAGGAGGGGAGGGTGGGAGTGGGAAAAAACAATAAAACAATAAAAAAGAATAGGGCTTCACAGCCACCTATGGGCCCATCGCCAAGATACTACATCTGGAGGACCATCTTCCTTGAGATATGAGGGATCGCCTAAGTAAGGATGCCACCACAAAAGCACCCAATCTCCCCACACAAGATACGTGTTTTGCTCATCAGTAGCCCCTGATGGCTTTGTTGAGTGGAGATGGTGCATGGGATTGTGCAATTTAGCCACCTCTGTGCAATAAAGTCCAGTGCTCAAGATGCCCTGGAAAGTGTGCCAATCAGCAGAAATGGTCTGATGTACAATGTACCTCGTAATACAATGTGCCCTACTTTGCAGTTAAAGCCCTTGTTAGATATCTTGCATAGTGTCTTTATTGTGTATCACCACAATTCACTAGCAAGGTTGCATATTGCGTCAGTAAATTAGTTTTGTTATCCTAAAGTTGTTTTAGTGATCCTTACCTTTGCAGAATTTATGGCAGCACCATAACCAGTGGAAAATCCACAGCCAATCAGACACACTTTCTCAGGAGGAGCTGCAGCATCAATTTTGGCTACTGAGGACTCATGTACTACAGTATATTCAGTGAAGGTGCTGGTGCTGATGAAATTGTGAACTAGCTCCCCTTTGCAAGAGAATCTGCTGGTTCCATCAGGCATAAGTCCAGCAAATGTTCCCAAGCTGTAAAATACAGAAGGAGAAATTAGGGAGATGTGTATTGTTGAAATCCTTCATGGCCAGAATCACTGGGTTGCTGTAAGTTTTTCAAGCTGTTCCAGTAGCATTCTCTCCTGATGTTTCGCCTGCATCTATGGCAGGCATCCTCAGAAGTTGTGAGGTCTGGAGATGTGGTTTTCACCAGACAAGAATGAGTATAGAACTATTCTACTCTTCAATATACACTACCACCCCTTTCCCCAAGCTTAGAATTCACGGTGGATTGCAGAATACACACAATTATAAGTTAAAACCCATTCAGTCGCTTCCGACTCTTTGTGACCTCATGGATCAGCCCACACCAGAGCTCCCTGTCGGCCATCTCCACCCCCACCCCAACTCCTTCAAGGTCAAGCCAATCACTTGAAGGATACCGTCCATCCATCTTGCCCTTGGTCAGCCCCTCTTCCCTTTTCCTTCCTTTCCCCCCAGTATCATTATCTATTAAAATACTTTTAAAATAGTATTAAACAATCTATAAAAATAAAACAATTTCAAATGGTGATTTAAAATCAGAGAAATGATGCATCACCACACACTAGTAAAGACTCCTTTCTTGTGAAACAATCAGTTCTGAAAAGTCTGCTGGATTAAGAAGGTCGTCGCTTGGTGAGCTTCAGATTTTTTCAGATGGCCCTCCTGGCATTTATTGCTACAAATAATAACAGTAACTTACCCATTAAACTTACACAGGTTACCTCTGGGATGAATGCAAGGATGGCATTCCTCACATTGTGGGATAAACAATGGGATGACTTTGTCTCCTGTGAATTACAAAAAGGAGAGCTTGGAAGTTCAAGACTGAGCAATTGCACAGTTGGTCCTTAACTAACAGCCTGTCTAAACTATTACAAAAAGTGAGATTTCTCATAACAGAAAAAAAACACCTCATTTTTACTGAGTAGCATATATACCCAGCATTGCGTGGTTTCACCTTTTCTAATGAGATTTATAAGAAATATAGATTGTTAGCTTTACAATTTTATGAGTGGTGCCATTAAAGAATGCATACTTTGCAACTGGGTGCATAAGCAACAGTTTTATAAAAAAAAATCTCTCCATGCCAACACCTCTTCATCTGAGGTAGACTTTATATCTATATACTGCCCTCTGCTAGTTGCATCTGAGCACTGCAGTATGAACTCATGGGCCGGCAATGTGTGATAGCCTTTCTATCTAGGTACCACCCTCTTGTGGTTGTATCTGAGGGCAGACATATATATCTTCTAGTGTTCGGTGCCCTGGCAAAAGGAAAATATACTTTATTTCAAACCATGCCAGAATTTTAAATTTAATAATGAAGGATTTGAGTACCATATTTAGTCCAGATCCATCAGTTCATCTAGAAGACTTTGTGGAACAAAGAAACACATACACACATACACACACACACATACACACACACACACATCCAGAACTTGACATAGATGGCTAGAGAGATACTTCCTAGAATAGCCTTTCCAACAAGAACTGAATTTTGATTGTATCTATACTCTAGAATTAATGCAGTTTGACACCATTTTAGCTGTCATTGCTCAATGCTACAGAATCATGAGTGTTATAGTTTTAGATCAGTGATTTCCAACCTGTGGTCCGTGGACCAGTAGTGGTCCCCAAGAACTAAAATATGGTCTGCAGCCTCAACATTACTACACCACTGTAATGAGAGCGACTGGTCTCGTGAAACCCTTTACAGTGCCGAGGCAATGAGGATGTTGAGAGAAGAGAGGCTGACTACTCACAAAAGGCATGACAATAAGCCTCCTGACTGCTGCTTCTCCTCCTCCTCCTCACTGAGTGGAGCTGTTCCATGTGGCGTCTGAAAGCAGGGGCACTTCGTTTTTAAGCCTGTTCCTGGGTTATTTGAGGTGCTGATTCAGAAAATTGCATTGGATAGACCACATCAGCTCTAAATTATTAAATATGGTTTTCTGTGGGCAAACAGATGGTGACTACTGGATGGCATATGTTCTGTATCAGAAACTTTTTGAATCAGCACCCCAAATAACCAAACTGAACCTAAAGTTGACCAAAAACTTATTCATAACACTTTTGGTACTAATGTTGGAGAGTGGTCCCTGGTCAAAAAAAGGTTGGGAACCACCGTTTTACAGCTTTTTAGCTTCCTCAGTGGTGCCTCCATCTACTAGATGGAGGAGGCAAAAGAATGGGTTACTCCAAGGCAGCGTTCTTGCACCAACCTTGTGTAATATCTTTACAAACGATCAGCCACAACTACCACTCACAAAGAGCTTTGCATATGCTGATGATCTTGGCCTAACAATACAAGCAAAAGACTTCGAAACAGTTGAAATCCAGCTTACTAATGTCTTGAAAGATCTCTCCAGCTACTTCAAAGATAACCACCTGAAGCCTAACCCTGCCAAGACACAAGTGTGTGCTTTCCACCTACACAACCATGAAGCCAACAGGAAATTGAAAGTCACCTGGGAAGGTCAAGAGCTTGAACATTGTTTCCATCCTAAATACCTTGGTGTCACCTTAGATCGAACACTAGCATATAGGAAATACTGCTTGAAAGTAGCTGCATGCAATAATATCCTGCGAAAACTTACTGGTAGCACATGGGGTGCAAACCCAGAATTAGTAAGAACTTCAGCCCTGGCCTTGTCTTACGCAACTGCCGTGTATGCCTGTAGTGTTTGGCATAAGTCTGCCCATGCAAAACAGGTGAACGTAGCATTGAACGAAATATGCGGAATAATCACAGGATGCCTCAAACCTACACCTGTTGATAAACTATACAAACTAGCTGGCATTCCCCCCCCCCCCCCCCGATGTGCGATGGGAAGTTGCTGCTAAATGTGAGAGAAATAAGGTTGAACACTGTGAAAGCCATCCACTACATGGCTACCAGCCTCCTCCCAGCAGACTCAAATCAAGGAAAAGCTTTATGAGAACTACCACTCCTCTTGGCATCCCTCCAGCAACAGCAAGGGTATCCCTCTGGGCAGCTAAACCAGGAAATCCCAACTGGATGCCCCCCCCCCCCCGAGGGTCTTCCTCCAGGGGCAAACCAAGAATGGGCAACTTGGAAGTCCCTGAACAGACTCAGAAGTGGAGTGGGCAGATCAAAAGACAACCTGGCAAAATGGCCCTACCTAAAAGAATCCCACACCTTGTGTGACTGTGCAGCAGAACAGACAACTCCGCATCTATATGCTTGTCCACTGTGCCCTGCCTCGTGTACAGAGGAGGAATTGTTGGAAGCTACAGAGAATGCCGTTGCTGTTGCCTGTTTTTGGTCAAAAGATATTTAGCCGCCTGCGCACCTTCTATTTTTATGAGTTTTATACTAATGTATGCAATGCTTTTGATACGAAATAAATAAGTTGATGCCTGCCAAACTACACATCCCAGAATTCCATGGCATTGAGTCCTGACAATTAAAGTGATATCAGACTTTATTAATTCTACAGTGTAGCTACACCCTTTGTCTCCTAAGAATTATACAAAGAGTATCATTAAGCTTTCTGAAGACTCCAGCTAGTGGACATATGGAAGATCCAAAAATTTCTCTAGCAATGAGTATACCTAGCTGAGAATTAATACATTAAGCTGTGTTCGTCATTTTTAGAACTCGATACCTATCCGAGTGGAACTGATTGCAGTGTGTTGACAGAGATCATAAATATACCAAACAGAAGAAGGACCCATCCAGTGCAGATTTCTAGGCCCACAGAGAAGCCCATTGATAGGACATGAATGACACAACATCTGTCTATCAATGTTTACCAACAACTAGCATTTGACAACAAGTGCCTCTGATATACAATGTAATATGTAATCAAGGGCAGGATCGTAAGTCATACTAT
The DNA here is from genome assembly GCF_025583915.1 of Anolis sagrei ordinatus. NCBI lineage: Eukaryota > Metazoa > Chordata > Lepidosauria > Squamata > Anolidae > Anolis > Anolis sagrei. The sequence goes on from NW_026847549.1 coordinate 180,530,100, forward strand.
GCTACCATATGCATTGTAATGCTCCCTTTTTGCATATGCTTTGTAATACTAGATAATGGAATGTGTACCCAGCTGGGAATTAATGGCTTGGTATAATAAGCAGATATGTGGGAAGGAACATGAGCCATAAGCTGCCAGCGTCATTCCTGTAAGAAACTCTACACAAAGGGGAAAGAGAGCTATCTGAATCTGCTGAAAGCTTGTGTTTCTGAACTGGGAGTGACCTTCTCCATTCATTTGTCTAATTCCCATACAAAGCCATTCAAGTAGATAACCTTTGAGATTCTGTACTACTAATACCTTTCAGAACGAAGGAGTTTCTAAACACTGTAATCTTTCCTTGGAGTGCAATTGCTCTTCTTGAGCATTTGTGTTGCAATTTTTCTTTGCCTTCTTCCATTACCCAGCCAATTTGTCTCAACTAACCATGATAGCAGCATGATCATATAAAACATCACGAACACCAAACCACATCAAGTGTTGATGATAACCTCCCATCTCTCAATTTCCTCTAAGTATGACCATAAGGAATCAATCCATTGAATATAGATGTGCTGTAATATTGGTGAAACATTTTTAAAAGCCTCTTTTCTATTTCCCTCTTCTGGGGATGTATCTGTGCCACCATAATCAACACAGTTATCTGTGACATACCACACTGAAATTGTATCGCTTTCCGAATTGCGGGACATAAAGTGAATTTGGTATATCACATTACAGCCTAAAAAAAGTGCTTTCACTGTTAGGGGCCATATGCCATTTCAGGATCAAGAGAGCTATGAGATATTTACCATGTTTGTGTAAATGGGCCCTAAGTAAATGTGTCCTCTAAAACAGTGGTTCCCAACCTTTGGTCCTCCGGGTGTTTTGGACTTCAGCTGCCATAATTCCTCACAGCTGGTAAACTGGCTCAGGATTATGGGAGCTGAAGTCCAAAATAACTGGAAGGCCAAAGCTTGGAAACCACTACTTAAACGGCCCTTCCAGACAAGCCCTATATCCCAGGATCTGATGCCAGGTTTTCTGCATGAAACTGAATTATATGAGTCCCCACTGCCAGATAATCTGGGATAAACAGAAAACCTGGCATCAGATCCTGGGATATGGGTCCTGCCTGTAAGGGCCCAAAGGATCAAGGCTGGATTTGATTACCCCCAGAAAATGGGGCTGAGAAAGTGTTAAATCTATGACAATGAGTTGCTCTTGCATTTCCCAATGGCTATAAAGAAATAAAAAGAGACTTGGAGCTGATCATGACATTGCAATGTTCTGTTTACTTATCCCTTGAGATCATCAATAAAGTGGGCTATGTTAATTTTGAGGAAGGGATTGCCAGTCATACAACCAATTCATCACCAAATGGGAAGAGTTACCATGAGATAGGTTTTTCTCCATTAAGACTGATGCAAACTATGAATGTTTCTCATTAGTTTCCAATATCTAGAACGTTAGACCCCTTTCTTCTCTTCGTTGCTCTGTTCTACAATACAGGAATTCTTCTCTTCTTTGTACAGATAATACATGCAACTTGCAGTTTCAGCACTTCTTTGGCTTTATATGTCTTTATTTCCTCAGTGAAGGAACTATACAGTATTCCATGTGAAGTCTGCCCAGAACAAATGCAATACTACTTCACTTGATCTTGATGCTATACAGTATGCATTCTAGAATTACATTGGCTTTTTTCACAGTTTAAATTGTCTTGCATGATAAAGAGTTTGTGTTTACATTCTTTTGCTTTCTATACCTGGCTTCACACGGGTTACTCCTTCCCCAACACTCTCCACAACACCAACTGCTTCATGACCAAGAATAACGGGGAAGGTTACTTTTAGCTCACCACTCAATACATGGTCATCTGAACGGCAGATCCCAGAAGCCAAGATCTGGGGGGGAAAGTCAAAGACGTTTCACTGTAGACAATTGCTTCACATTCAATACCAGCTACTGTGACTGGAAATGCCCTGCTGTTGTGATAGCTCTTACTCTGGCTCTTACTGTCCTACTCTGACATGGGAACTGAATTTTAGAGAATCATGTGGTACCAGAATAATATTTGGAGGTATTTTGGAAAGCAATAGGAGGACAAGCATTACCCCTTTATTGCTTAAATATACCCCAATATCACAACTGGAGAGTTTTGAAACTTTATAATACTCGACTTCATCACACTAGAGAAAAAAAATCCACTTAAAATCCAGTTTCTGCCTCCTGCAGAATTCTGGGGTTTGTAGTGTAGTGAGGCTGTTAAAGACTCCTCCCTAAACTACAAACCCCAAAATTCTGCGGGAATTCTGGATTTTTAAGTGGATTTTTTTCTCTAGTGTCATAATGCAGGAAACTTTCAGACTGTCACTATGTTGCAATGCTCTATCTTGCTCTGTGCTTTTTTCCCCTACCATTTGCTGCATGCTCATATGTCTCTATTTAATTCTGGAAACTCATGGTCTGCAGTTATTACTCAAGGAGAATTGCAGAGAACAGCGGTTCTCTACCTCTTGTGGCAGATGACCATACCCAAAGATAGAACTAATTTGGTATGAGTAAATAGTACTGCTCATCAGCAGTAATCCAGTTTTAGATTTTTCTCTTTTACCTTTATGCGAACTTCATGTGCTTTTGGTGGTGCCACTTCTATTTCCACAATACTAAATGGTTTCTTGGGTTCCCAGATTACAGCTGCTTTGCATTTGATGACCTGTGAAAATAAAAAGAGATAGAGCAATGGTGGCACTCATGCAATGTTTGGGCCCCATCTTCATAGAATCATAGAATAATTGAATTGGAAGAGACCTTGTGGGCCATCCAGTCCAACCCCCTGCCAAGAAGCAAGAAAATTACATTCAAAGCACCCCTGACAGATGACCATACAGCTTCTGTTTAAAAGCCTCTAAAAGCCTCCACCTCACATCCAGCATCTTCCAGCATTCCTTACCATCAGCATTGGTTACTGGGGCTCATGGAAATTACACAGAGGACTGCATACAGCCCATTTTTTCTGTACATGTAATAAAGATGAGGGTCTAAAGGTGATTCAGTGAATGCTGCTCTTAACCAACTTGCAACAACAATGTATAATGGCTTTACTTACAAAATACTGACTCTACAGTGCTCTCTGGATGTAGGTGAACTACAACTCCAAAAGTCAAGGTCAGTGACCACCAAACTTTTCCAGTATTTTCTGTTGGTCATGGGAGTTCTGTGTACCAAGTTTGGTTCAGTTCCATCGCTGGTGAAGTTCAGATTGCTCTTTGATTGTAGGTTAATTATAAATCCAAACAACTACAACTCCCAAATGACAAAATCAATCCTCCCCCAACCGCACCAGCATTCAAATTTGGGTGTATCGGGTATTTGTGCCAAATTTGGTCCAGTGAATGAACATACATTCTGCATTTCAGATATTTACATTGCGATTCAAAACAATAGTAAAATTAAAGTTATGAAGTAGCAACAAAAATAATTTTAAGATTGGGGGTCACTAGAACATGAGGAACTGAATTAAGGTGTTGTGGCATTAGGAAGGTTGAGAACCACTGCTTTAAACAGATCTCTGGGCCCTTCCATACAGCCCTAAGCCCTATATCCCAGGATATCAAGGCAGAAAATCCCACATTATCTTAGTGTGGACTCTGATAACCCAATTCAAAGCAGATATTGGGGGGGGGGGGTTGCCTTGATATTCTGGGATTTAGGGCTGTGTTGAAGGGCCCTCTGATATCTGCAAGGTTTTTTTTTCATGTGTTTCTGCTTTCTACAGAGCATAATTAGTCCATCCTCTACTTTCTGAAATATAGAATCAGCCTGAGAGAAAGGGTAAAACAAATTGAGATAGTTCACGGGCCCTTCCACACAGCCATATATCCCAGAATATCAAGTCAGAAAATCCCACATCTGCCTTGAACTGGGTTATCTGATTCCACACTCAGATAATGTGGGATTTTCTGCCTTGATATTCTGGGATATAGGGCTGTTTGGAAAGGCCCCACAAGAAACAACAGCCACTTCAGAAACAACATTCTGGAAAGTTTTAGATTTACCCTCACATTTTACTTTGCTGCTGGTTGAAATGAAACATATCAAAAGCAATGTTAAAATTAATTCTTTACTTACCTCTCCTGCAGTGTTCATGTTTTGAGTCTATCACCTCCTCTGTTAAGTTTCAAACTTCTGTGTCCTCCCAGATTGACAAAGTTGGCTCTTGAAAAGAAATAATGCAAAAATGTGACTTGGTTTTCAAATAAATGTAGTATTTTCCAAAGATCCAGCCCAAGAAACTTAGCCACTCCTCCGCTGATCTTTGTTCCAATACTTAGGAAGGTTAGAAAGGTCATGTGGGAATTTTGCATATTGGTCCCATGTGTTTAGAGCTTTAGGTAAGGATTTTCTTTCTTTCTTTCTTTTTGATTTTTTTTTTTGGGTAAATTGCCCCCTCTGATAAGATTGTTAGTGTGGCTGCCTAGATGCATCAAAATGAGGGGAAAGGGGGCTGTCATCCCATGTTCCTTGACCTCCTAAGCCATGAAACACAGGATGAATCATAGAATCATTAATTGGAAGAGACCTCGTGGGCCATCCAGTCCAACCCCCTCCCAAGAAGCAGGAAAATCACAGTGGGGACAGTGCTTCTGCTTCCATTTCGGAATCGTCCCAACTGTGCCAGAATTTTTAATACCTTTATTCATTTAAGTATTTGTGTCTTACCTTCTCTCTCTCAAGGAGACCAAAATAATTCAGACTTTCAGCCAGATTTGGGTAATGGTGGCCACAGAGCTGATCTGCCTCTACACTGTCATAAGTGGTCAATATAGAAATTCACACTTTGACCAATATCCATGTACTTGTCACTCAGGACAAAGCTGACAGGTGTTCTTAACCATAAGCATTCTCAGTTGCAACAGGCAGAAGTGGGGTTCCTGTCACAATTCTCCCTCGTGACTGCCCCCATTTACACTGCCATACAGTTTCTGAATCCAGATTATTTGCTTTGAACTGGATTTTATGGCAGTGTAGATGCTGCCTCAGATGATCTCCATTATTTTAGGGAAGATAAGAGTCTTACTAGACTAAAAATCAGCTTGAATGAACGATATATTGTTCCGGCTTTCATGGCCGGAATCGCTAGGTTGCTGTAAGTTTTCCAGGCTGTATGGCCATGTTCCAGAAGCATTCTCTCCTGATGTTTTGCCTGCATCTATGGCAGGCATCCTCACAGGTTGTGGGCTAGGATGAACGTTTCTTATTCTGATATACATATGATTCTGCAAATTTTACAAGAGTGGAGCACCTTAGACATAACATGCTGATAAAAACTCAGGATGAAAATTTGCTTTAAATTTCAGTATACTGTCCTTTCTCCAGTTATTGACTTGTTTGCAAATGACTCTAGGTTTTCCCTAGGATAGTACATTTCTGTTTCCCATTTTCAGACACTGAAGTATTAGGCAAAAGGTGCAGCTACAATTTATTTGACTGACTAACCTGATCCCATGATATTACAGTCTTCTTTTTAATAATGAGTTGTCACAGCAACAGATTCTTAACCTGTTTTCTTAGGACGGGCCTTCAGGTTGTGGAAACATAGTGTGATGATGGTGTAGTGTGAAAGGATCCTAAGACTCTTCATGAACACTTCTTGAAGATGCCCACCTCCATTCATCATGCTATTCATAGCAATTAAGTATTGAATTGATCTGTCGATTTCAAAAGTTTCTGCTTGCACATTTTTGGCTGCACGTACTAGCAACTGATTGCCTGTCATATCATAGTACCTTTTGTCTTGAATTATCTGAATACTTCAAAGGTTTCTGTTTGCACATTTATGGTGCAATGCTCATGGATTAATAGTTAAGGTGATGATGTTCTCAACCATGGGAGCCCCCCCTTGCTGGCTGTTGTACACAAATGTGGATGTTTTGTTTAGATTTATATTATAGAATTTTGTCTGATTACATGTAGTTTAATTTATTGATGTCAGGTTTAATGTACTGATGGTAAGTCTTAATTTGGTGTTGGGTTTTAATGTTACTTTTATATGTAGGGTTTTTCTGGGATTTTATGTTAGTATCATGTGTTTTATATAGACATTGAATGTTTGTCATTGCTATGTTGGAATCCACCCTGAGTCCACTCGAGGAGGTAGGGCAGAATACAAATTATTATTATTATTATTATTATTATTATTATTATTATTATTATTATTATTTGAAATAGAACAAGATTAGTACACAGCAAACAAGGTCACTATGCTGGCTGTTCTATTGGATCACACATCAGACACTTCTCAAGTGTCTAGGACTATGTGATGTATCAACAAATAATGCATGCGGATTTGAGTAGGATGACCTTTTGTAACAGACAGATGGTAATTTTGTCAACACCGATTGTGTTTAAGTGCAGGCCAAAGTCTTTAGGCACTGCATCCAGTGTGCCGATCACCACTGGAACCACCTTTACTGGCTTGTGCCAGAGTCTTTGCAGTTCGATCTTTAAATCAGCTTTTCCAGTTATTTCTCTTTAATCCTGCCATTGCCTGGGATTGCAACATAGATGACCCATAGGGGTTTTTAACATGATCGTGAGGTCAGGAGTATTGTGCTCCAAAACTCTGTCAGTCTGAATTTGGAAGTCCCAGAGTAGTTTGATGTGTTCATTTTCTGTAACTTTTTCAGGCTTGTGATCCCACCAGTTCTTTGTCAAAGGCAGATGGTATTTATTAATTTATTATTATTAACTTTATTTGTACCCCGCTAGCATCTCCCGAAGGACTCGATGCAGCTTACACAGGCCAAGGCCTCAATAAAACAACAGCATAACAAAACACGTAACTTAAAACAAATCAAACATTAAAACAATAGCAGTAAACAATAAAAACAATACACCGTAACACAATAAAACTAGGGCTGGGCCAAATGTAATGGGTACAGATTAAAAAGTGCTGAGTGTGACAGGTGGATGTAGGATTTTAGGGTAAGTGCAATGTGCAGACCATCTTAAAACTCTGATAAAGTGCTTCTGGGACATATTGCTGGAGTTTCCTATTCTGGAAAGGCACATCGGAACAGCCAGGTCTTCAAACTCTTCCTAAAGACTGCCAATGTAGGGGATTGTCTGATGTCTTTGGGGAGGGTGTTCCAAAGAACCACAGAAAAGGCCCTGTCTCTCGTCCCCACCAAACGCGCTTGCGACGCAGGAGGGATCGCAAGCAGAGCCTCTCCGGATGAGCGAAGAGAACGCGTGGGTTCATAAACGGAGATGCGGTCACGCAGGTAGGCAGGTCCCATACTGTTTAGGGCTTTGTAGGTAAGCACCTGCACCTTGAATTGGGCCTGGAAAATGAACGGCAGCCAATGGAGCTCCTTAAACAGGAGGGTTGACCTCTCTCTGTAAGGAGCACCAGTTAACATCCTGGCCGCCGCCCTTGGACCAGCTGAAATTTCCGAGCCGTTTTCAAGGGCAGCCCCACGTAGAGCGCATTACAGTAATCCAACCTAGAGGTGACCAAGGCATGGACCACCCCAGCCAGATCAGCCTTTGCAGCGTACAGTCGCAGTTGGCGCACGAGTCTCAGTTGTGCAGAAGCCCTCCTGGACACTGCCGACACCTGAGCCTCAAGCGTAAGTGATGAATCCAGAAGGACTCCCAAACTGCGGACCTGTGACTTCAGGGGGAGTGTAACCCCGTCCAGCACAGGTTGCCACCCTATACTCCGATCCAGTTTACGATCGACCAGGAGGACCTCTGTCTTGTTGAGATTGATCTTCAGCTTGTTCATCCTCATCCAGATAGCCACAGCGGCCAGGCACTCGTCCAGCACTTGAGGGGCCTCCTTGGAGTTAGGTGGGAATGAGTAATAGAGTTGTGTGTCATCTGCATAGAGGTACCTAACTCCAAAACTCCGGATGACCTCTCCCAGCGGTTTCATGTAGATGTTAAAAAGCATGGGAGACAAAATAGAGCCTTGCGGGACCCCACAGGTCAAAGGCCAGGGGTCCGAGCAGGCATCTCCCAGCTTCACCATCTGGGATCGACCCTCCAGGAAGGACCGGAGCCACGACAGAACCGTGCCCCCGAGACCCATCCCAGAGAGTCGTCCCAGAAGGATACCATGATCGATGGTATCGAAAGCCGCTGAGATGTCCAAGAGAACCAACAGAGTCACACTCCCCCTGTCCAGCTCTCTACGGAGGTCATCCACCAAGGCGATCAAGGCCGTCTCAGTGCCGTGGCCAGGCCTGAAACCAGACTGTGACCAATCTAGGTAGTTGTTGTCATCTAGAAAACCCTGGAGCTGGGAGGCGACCACCCGCTCCAACACCTTGCCCAAAAAAGGGAGGTTGGAGATTGATCTGTAATTGTTCAGTACCGTGGAGTCAAGGGAGACCTTTTTGAGGAGTGGACGAACCACAACCTGTTTTAGTCGGGATGGAAAAAACCCCTGCTCCAATGTTGTATTAATGATCAACTCCTGAAATTTCTGAGCATTGGCCAACTTGCTGGGACTTCTGAGAGGTGATATGCCTAGCGCAAGATGAACCTCCACTACCATTATATGCAGTAGAAGCTAAATCACAGGTAAGCAAACTGTTTTTCCGCAGGGCCTGTTTTGAGCCTGCCTAGACTTCCCCCTCTCAAACCTTCTGGATCACATTGACAATTTTGGGGGAGAAAAAGCCAAAACAAAAACTTTATAGCAAATTCCAGGAATTGCAAGATGACCTCACATTTTATTCTAATTTTATGTGGGTTTTTTTAACCAAATATGTGACCCTGTTCTCCCCTGCAACCCTTTAAATTGTGCATTAACTTTAGACATCTCCAGAAACATGTAAAACTCTTATTGTCTTTTTTCCCATATTCCATAAAGAACAGGGCAAAAATCCACTTCTTCAGTCATGATCGACTTCGTCAAACTTTTATTTGGATATTCAACACTGCATAGAGAAACTCAAATGCATATGATGGAAAGGCACTGAGAAACAGACGTATTCTTAATCATGATTGACATCCATATCAAATGTGCAAAGCTTTATTTTGACACTAGAGTGACCTTTTAAAAATTAATTATTAATTACTGTACAGGCAATTTTCATGTGTTGATACACCAAAATAATTGCAACATAATCCTGATTTCCTCGTTTTATTTTTGAAATACAGTACAATTCCCTTATCCGTGGATTCAATATCTATAGTCTCACCCATGCTCGAAAAATTGAGGGTTCTCAATTATCCATTGTTTCGTGTATCAACAAGTCTTGAAACATATTACCTGTGGATATGGGGGTCATAATTTATATGATTATTCTTTTCATTGTTACCTCACCGATCACAGTCATTGCAGTGCTGAAAGCAGGAAGCACCGAACTTGTCCTGTATTTAAACTTTTTTCTTTCTGCTGCATACAAGGTAGGATATAATGATCTGGAATACTGTCTCCAGTTCTGGGCACCACAATTCAAGAAGGATATTGGCAAGGTGGAATGTGCCCAGAGATGGATGACCAAAATGATCAAAGATTTGGAAACCATGCTCTACAAGGAATAACATAGGGAGCTAGGTATGTTTAGCTTGGAGAAAAGAAGGCTGAGAGGGGACATAATAGCCATGTTTAAATATTTGAAAGGATGTCACATAGAGGAGGAGGAGGAAAACTTGTTTTCTGCTGCTCTGGAAACTAGGGAATAGAGCAATGGATTGAAATTGCAGGAAAAAAGATTCCATTTAAACATTAGTAAGAACTTCCTGTTGGTAAGAGCTGTTCAGCAGTGGAATATGCTTGCCCCAGAGCACGGTGGAGTCTCCTTCTCTGGAGGTTTTCAAGCAAAGGCTGGATGGCCATCTGTTGAGGATGCTTTGATTCTATGTTCCTAAATGGATGTGATGGCCTTTGTGGTCTCTTTCAACTCTATGGTTCTATGATTCTTTCTTAGGCTCAGTCTGCTAGCTGATAAAATATAATTGCTACTGGCAATGTAACAGGATCCGTTAAAAAGTATATAGCCTTTTGATCTGGCAGAACTCAGCTGGCAATGATCATTGACATTCTTCGCCACTGGGGTCTTTAAAATATTAGAACGCTGCGAATACTGAAATATAAGAAAACAGTTTCAGTATGATGATGAATTTTTGGAAGTAAAAATCTTCTCAGGAGGCCCTGCTCTCAGTCCCACCTCTTTCGCAGACGCAGTTGGTTGGATCAAGAGACAGGGCCTTCTCAGTGGTGGCCCCTCGGCTATGGAGCTCCCTCCCCAGAGAAATTAGATCAGCTCCCTCCCTCCTGTCCTTCAGAAAGAAAGTGAAGACATGGTTGTGAGACCAAGCTTTGGGACAGTAATCTGCAATGCAATCAAATGATCTGGAAAATAAGTGACTATGGAAGAGTGCAATTTATGGAACGGCTCCAGGAATATGTCCTTGGACTGCATGGTTTTAGTAACTGTTTTTAAGACTGTGTTTTTAATTATTGGTTTTAATGTATATGTTTTGTTTTATCCCATCTAAATGTGGCATCGAATTGTGCCGTTTTGTACGCCACCCTGAGTCCCCTGCGGGGCTGAGTAGGATGGGATATAAATGAAGTAAATAAATAATAAATTAATTAATTCTGATCTGCAAACCAGGGTTAACAGGATGGATCTAGAAGATCATACTGCCAACCGACTGGCTGAAATCAACAAGACTTGCTTTAGTCTTAAAGTCTTACATTATTATTATTATTATTATTATTATTATTATTATTATTATATCTCACTGATTTCAATGGCCCTTCTGTGTAAATATTAAAATTAATGTCATGTATAACATCCTCACACTAGTAGAAAACCTGGAATTATGACTGAAACGGACTTGGATTATGAGTTTGGACTGCGTGATTTTTAATAATTGTTTTAATGTTTATATGCATTATTAATTTTTTGTTTTAACGTATACGTTTATTTTGCTGTATGTATATTTTACGACAACAAATTGTTGTCTACCTATGAGAATGCTCTGAGTCCCCTTCAGTGCGAGTTGGGTGGTATACAAATGAAGTAAATAAATAATACATAATAAAATCTGAAAAATAGTTTAATAAAAATATCCATCTTCTTCAAAACAAAATCAAATAAAATTTAAACCAGAAACTTCAAATGTTCTATTAGTTTTGAAGATACGATGGAAAGTCAGAAGGTCATTCAAGAATCTTTACTTATTATCATTCAAGTTTTAACAATACCACTCAGCTTTATCTTTCTACCAGTCAGAGCTCACAGAAGCTATGGTTAGTTAAAACAATGGGAAGAGACTAAAACAAATCACAATAAACAAGTAATTTACAGCAGCAACAAGGGATGCCTAAACAGTTATAGAAAAATGTAGCTTTATTTTGCCTTAATGTTTATTTCTATTATTCTTACATTTTTTTAATCTCACAAAAACCAACTAGTTCATACCTGTAGAAGCTTATGCTTTGAAATGACAACAGCTATACAACAACATGCACAAAAGTTCAGTTTGGTTTATATGTTATGCAGTCACAGGAAGCCAAATACAAAGGCCCATGGAAACATGGAAGTAATTCCATTGTTCTATCTAAAATGGTTCAGTTGGGATTTATAAATACATTCTTGCTCTGTCTAATGTTAGAATGAGAAATGCCTGGCCTTCCAAAGGTTGTTGGAGCACAATACCCAAGATTATTGACTGTGTTAACCTTGCAATCCCACATCTGGATGCAATGGAAAGGTTGTTACCTCTCATAGTCTAGGTAAAGGTACATTAAGTCCAGTCGTGTCTGACTTTGAGGGTTGGTGCTCATCTCCATTTTTAAGCTGAAGAGCCGGCGTTGTCCATAGACACCTCCAAGGTCATGTGGCCAGCATGACTACATGGAGTACTGTTACCTTCCCGCTGTAGCGGTACCTATTGATCTATTCACATTTGCATGTTATCAAACTGCTAGGTTGGCAGGAGCTGGGGCTAACAGTGGGAGCTCAAGCCACTCCCCAGATTAGAACCTGCAACCTTTTGGTCAGCAAGTTCAGCAGCTCAGTGGTTTAATCCATTGTCCCACCGGGGCTCCTAGTCTAACTGGACTGCATATTCAACTACATTTTGGCAAACGACTTTTGTGGTGAGTTTCCATGCTTTCTCAATAGTACAAGGCATTTCCTCTGCAAATTTAGCTGTTAGCCTTTTGCCCCCATTCATCATTGCTCTCCGCACATGGAAGATGAGAGTTGTTAAGAGGACAGTTTTGTATTTGACTAGAGTTTCTCCATGTGAGCAAGAGTCTTGGAAGATATGGGGTCTTGCTTATGTACACAAACTGGAGGTGAATGTGTCTTCACTTCAGGTGTTTGTGGCCATGGAAGAGAAGGATAGGAACCTGCCAGGGACAGATCTTCAGGTGAAGCCTTTGTCTCAGTTTCACTACCATCACATGTCCATGGGAGATGAGGGTAGGATAGCTCCTCCCCTGCTTTCCTTTCACTGGCATGCAAAGGGTGCATCTACACCAGGCATGGGCAAACTTTGGCCCTCCAGGTGTTTTGGACTTCAACTCTTACAATTCCAGTAAGCTGTTAGGAATTGTGGGAGTTGAAGTCCAAAATAGCTGGAGGGCTGAAGTTTGCCTATGTGAAGTCCATACCTCATGAAGTCAGACTTCATCACGGTGTTCCATGCCTTAGTTACCTCTAGATTGGATTACTGCAATGTGCTCTACATGGGGCTACCCTTGAAGATGGCCCGGAAACTACAACTCGTTCAACATTTGGTGGCCAGATTAATAACGGGGGTGAATTATAGGAAGTGATCAACCCCCCTGTTTAAAGAGCTCCATTGGCTGCCGTTTATTTTCCAGTCCCAATTCAAGATACAGGTCATCACCTATAAAGCCCTAAACAGTTTGGGACCTGCCTACCTTCATGACTGTATCTCCCTTCATGAACCTGCCCGATCCCTCCGATCCTCGGGGGAGGCTCTCCTTTCACCCCTACCATCATCTCAATCCTGTCTTGTGGAAACAAGGGAGAGAGCCTTTTCCTCAGTGGCTGCCCAACTATGGAATAGATTGTCCGGTGAGATTAGGTGAGCCCCCACTTTAGAAAATTTTAAGAAGAATTTCAAAACCTGGCTCTTCCGCTGCGCTTTTGGAAATTAACCATATAATGTCATAATGCCATTAACCCTCAATATCTGTCTTTAGTGCACACCTCCTCCACCTCGGTACGAAGGTCCCTTTTTCGACCCCATTTCGGAAGAGTTTCTCCCTCACAAATAATCCGCTCCACTGCTATATCACCCCCTGTTTTTACCTTTAGTATTTTATTCTGTACATGTGGCCCGCTCACTGTTCTGTGTTATGACAGATTTTATTGTAATTTTATATTGTTTGTTGTTCCCTTATAGCTTATGTTTTATGTAATTGATTATGTTGTTGATTATGTTTTGATTTCATTTATTGTATTGCATTGTTGGGCTTGGCCTCATGTAAGCCGCCCTGAGTCCCTATTGGGGAGATGGTGGTGGGGTACAAATAATGTATTATTATTATTATTATTATTATTATTATTATTATTATTATTATTATTCATGTCTGATCTACTCTATAGAATTACTTTATATATTCATGTATAAGCCTAGTTTCTCAGCCCCCTTTTTAGGCTGAAAAAGCTCCCCTCGGCTTATATTCGAGTCAAGGTTATTTATTATTTTACTTTGATATTAGTATTATTTTTATTTCATGTATTATTTTACTCTATTATTATTACATTTACAATATTTTACCCTATTATTATTATTAGATTTATTATTTTACACTATTTATGATTATTATTACATTTATTATTTTACTTTATTATTATTGCATTTATTATTTTACTCTATTATTACATTTATTATTCTACTCTATTAGTACTGTTATTATTGCATTTCCATTATTTTACCTTATTATTATTATTATATTTAATATTTTACTCTATCATTGTTGGAAGGATACGTAAGTACATTTACATTGAAGATATGTAATGATTTAATCAGAGTTGGTCAGTCTTATCTCAAATTACAGTTTTATGTAAATATTAAAAAAAATTCACCTCCTGATGCCTCAATTAATGTAATTTTATTTGTATCTATTTTTATTTTGAAATTTACCTGTAGTGGCTGCATTTCCCACCCTCAGCTTATACTCGAGTCAATATGTTTTCCCATTTTTTTTGTGGTAAAATTAGTTGCCTCGGCTTATATTCGGGCCGGCTTATACTTGAGTATATAAGGTATTGCAGTCTGACACCACTTTAACAGCCATGGCTCGATGCTGTGGAATCTTTGGAACCAAAGAATGCTGGCGCCTTACCAAACTACAACTGATATGATTCCATAGGATTCAGTCATAACAGAAGGGGACTAAGTTAACATATAACCAAGGCATTTGCCAAATAAATCTATTTTACAGCTGTAGATAAAGATATAATCAGGCCTTTGCTATCTTTTAGGTCACATTTGCTCTTTGTATTTGGGCAAAGTTCTGTTATCAACAGAGGAGAAAGCTTTACCTTTTTCCTGTCTGGAGGAGTTCAAACCCTTCATTGATTTTATCAAAAGGCATCGTGTGGGTGATGAGTGGATCCAGGGTAAACTTTTTCTGCATGAAATCTGAAACCAGTCTAGGAACTGAATCTTTGCTTTTCCAACCTGCAAATAAGAGAATGTCTGGTCAAGGTCTAAGAAAGAGATTACAGAGCTATGAACATGTATGTTAAAGGTCTTTCAGTCCCAAATATTCTCAGCCTGAACCAATACTGAACAGACTTAACACTCTAATATTGCCCATACTAGCTAAGGCAAAAGGTCTTGTGGTCCAACAATGTCCCTAAGGGTGAAGACAAACCTAGATATATTTATAGGTTCTGAGATTGTTGAAAGTATTTTGCAATGCTTTGTCTCTGTCATGTGTTCTATGGTACATATTGTAAGGCTTGTTTTCAATAAAGGAGAGGAATGGATATAAACTATACCTCCAAATAGAGTTCCTTTCCAAGTGCGGCCAGTGATAATAAGACCAGGGGGGACAGTCATCTCAGACCCAGTAGGGGCAGCTCCCACCATCACACTTGTACCATAGTTCATGTTGCATGAAGTCAAGGCAGCAATCTAAAATGAATCCAAAGTCACACATTCAGATCAAACTATGGAAAGGATATATTGGGTCCACCATGACACCACTACTGCCTGGAAGATTCAGACCATGTCTATTATGGTTTTACTTTAATATAGATCAAACTTGCAATTATTTTTATTTATTTACATCATTTTTATCCTTCCCATTTCAGAACACAACAATTAGTTGCCCCATATATATATATATATATATATATATATATATATATATATATATATCAGTTAAAGCAATTAAATCACATCATAAATACATATAAAAACCATAAAAGCTATAAAAATCTATTAAAAAATGTCTTCCAGTCCAATTCTTCATCTGTTTACATCATCTTAGCCGTTCCATGTTTGTATTACAATTTTGTGTTTATCTGGTCACACTGGAGCTCCAAACGCTTGCTCGAAGAGCCAAGTTTTCACTCTTTCCCAAAAGGTCAGGAGGGTGATCTAATATCCCTGGGAAGGGAGTTCCACAGCCGAGGAGCCACCACTGAGAAGGCCCTGTCTCACATCCCTGCCATATGTGCCTGTGAGACAGGCGGGATTGAGATCAGGGCCTCCCCCGATGATGTTAAATTCCTAGAAGGTTCATAGGGAAAGATGTGTTCGGATAGATAAGCTGGGCCAGAACCATTTAGGGTTTTATAGGCTAAAGCCAGCACTTTGAATTGTGCCCAGTAGCAAACTGTCAGCTAGTGGAGCATGCTTCCTGAGCGCAGCTCCTGTTAGTAACCTGGCTGCCACACACTGGACCATCTGAAGCTTCCGAACAGTTTTCAAAAGCAACCCCACGTAGAGCGCGTTGCAGTAGTCTATACAGCAGGGGTCCTCAAACTAAGGCCCGGGGCCGGATGCGGCCCTCCAAGGTCATTTACCCAGCCCTCACTCAGGGTCAACCTAAGTCTGAAACGATTTGAAAGCACACAACAACAACAACAACAACAACAACAACAATCCTATCTCAGCAGTCAAAAGCAGGCCCACACTTCCCATTGAAATACTAAGTTTATATTTGTTAAAATTGTTCTTTTTAATTGTTGTATTGCTTTTAAGTGTTTTTGGCACTACAAATAAGATATGTGCAATGTGCATAGGAATTCATTCATGCTTTTTTTCAAATTATAATCTGGCCCTCCAACAGTTTGAGGCACTGTGACCTGGCCCTCTGTTTAAAAAGTTTGAGGACCCCTACTATACAGGATGTAACCTAAGCGTGGACCACTGTGGCCAAGTCGGACTTCCCAAGGTACGGGCGCACATCCATCTTGAGAACTGATTGGATTGCAACATAAACAACTTTAATGACCTGAATGGAGGTAAAGGCCTAAATCCTACTGTTTGTGTGCATCTGCACACTAGAATGACCCCTATTATTTTACTGGGTTTACCCTTCTTGAAACTAAGCTTGCAACTACACTGCAGAATGAATGCGGTTTGACACTGCTTTAATTACCATGGCTCAGTGCTATGGAATTACAGGAGCTGTAGTTTAACAAGGTTTTTAGCCTTCTCTGCCAGAGTGTTATGAGTCACCAGACTACAAATCACAGAATTCATAGCATTGACCCATGGCAGTTAAAGTGGGGTCAAACTGCATCCATTCTTCAGTATAGATGCATTCTTAATCCCAACAAGAGTAGACCCATTAAATTAATAAGGTTTGGCTATGTTGCTCACCTAACAATGGGCTCAGTAGGTCTGCCCTAGTTCAGTCTATCTAGTGAGGCTTATCTGTGCAATCCCTGGAGCCAATGGTTGTGACCCATGGATCCCTTATCATTTCTTCAACCCTCTGTGGATTTCAGGGAGTATTATTTGCTTCCAAACAATGTATGTAAAAGCACATGAAAATGCCCCTGCAAGCACCCCAGAGTCCCATACTACAATCAAATACCTATATTTCTTTTTTCATGCATCTCAAAAGGATGACAAGAGGAAGCATCTCATTACATTCTGTCATCATGCAGTTACCCACCCTTGCCCTTCTGGGAGAAGGGAATTGTTGGAGCAAAATATTGGGGAGTATGGGAAAACAGGAAAAAATAATGGAGACATGTGCCCGCCATATCAGTTTTCTTCTACAATTTCATGTACATACCATTGTGTCAGTACGCCCAATGACTTCAAATGAATAGTCAACACCATTTCCCTCCGTCATATCAATCAGCACTTCATTGATGGGCTTCTCAAAATCCAGAGGATTAACACACTCAGTAGCTCCCACCTCTTTAGCTTTGGGAAATTTATCCTTGTTGATGTCAACCCCAATAATTCGAGAGGCTCCAGCTGCCTTACAACCCATCACTGCAGAGAGGCCGACTCCTCCCAGTCCAAAAACAGCACAAGTAGAGCCAGGTTCCACCTATATCAAAATAATGATCTTGAGACTGCAGGTAATGATACAACTAAACATCTTAACCGACACACAAATAAGTACAATATGCAATTCATAATATTCCTTTCAACTCTATTGTTCCTTGTTTTTCTGTGCACTGTAGCTTGCATTATGTTGGGAAATTACATTGTCGTAAACTGATCATCTAAAGCAGTGATTCTCAACCTGGGGTCCCCAGATGTTTTTGGCCTACAACTCCCAGAAATCCCAGCCAGTTTACCAGCTGTTAAGATTTCTGGGAGTTGAAGGCCAAAAACATCTGGGGACCCCAGGTTGAGAACCACTAATCTAAATTTAATGGTACCATTGCACATTTGTATTTTCAAGAGGTGACTCAGGGTGCTTCCAGACAGTGTCAAAATGCAGGTTTAAAAAGTGGGTTTTAAAATCTCAGAATCTAACAGCAAGACCATATACAGACCTGTCAGCCTTGGGGAAATGTCCCCCACTGTTTTCATACCTTCCTTTGTAGCAAATTTTACAAATCTGCAAAATGAATGTGGGACGGGGAACATTCAGCAGAAGGGGGGGGGGGGTATTCTCTCCGAGACGCACTGGATCTTATATGCATTCATGCAGAGATCCCAATGCACACACAAGCAGATTTCTTATTCTTTCCTCATCCAACTGTAAATTCAAGCTCTGTTTAATATTATAAAGATCAAATGAAAGGAATTGTTGCAGAGAGTCCTAATTGTAATTGCATTCCAACTCTGCTTTCATTTAACATTATGCACTGTGCAGTAGGAGCCCATGATGCACAATAGGATTCCTTAAGTAGTGCCTCATTGTGCATCATCACTGTGCACTAGCATGGCTGCTACTACTACTACTGCTACTACTACTAATAACAATAATAATCACCATCATCATCATCATTATCATTATAACTTGGTCTGAACTTGGTACAAAGGTAGCCCAATGTAAAGCACATTGCAGAAGTCCAACCTTAAGATTACCAGTGCATGCACTACCATCTTTATGTCACCCAAATCTAAGAAGAGTTGCAGCTGATGTATCAACCAAAGCTGATGGTAAGCACTCCTGACAGTTGCATCTTCCTGGGCTAACATTTGGAGAGATGGATCCAGGAGCATATTGTGCCATTAAAGAAGTTCTCTCATCCTAAAGTTATTTTAGTGATCCTTACCATTGCAGAATTAATGGCAGCACCATAACCAGTCGAAAACCCACAGCCAATCAGACACACTTTCTCAGGTGGAGCTGCAGCATCAATTTTGGCTACTGAGGACTCGTGTACTACAGTGTATTCAGTGAAGGTGCTGGTGCTGATGAAATTGTGAAGAAGCTCCCCTTTGTAAGAGAATCTGCTGGTGCCATCAGACATAAGTCCAAGAAATGCTACAAAGCTATAAAATATAGAAGATGAAATTAGGGAGGTGTGGTTTTCACCAAGGACAAGAATAAATACAAAACTACCCTATTCTTTTTCTTTATGTACACCACCAGCCCTTCCTCCAAGCCTGGGATTCATTGTGGCTTACAGAATAAATAAAATTACAGGTAAAACCACATGTATGAATAGTATTAAATTGTCTATCTAATTTCAGACATTTAAAATGTTCATTCTTAAAACTGCAGGTATTACAGCACACCAGAAAGGTTCTCTTTGTTATAAAACCATCACTCCTGAAAAACTTGCCATTTGCTTTGGAAAAGGCAAAGGGGGGGATCACCTTGCCTTTCCAGGAAGGGGGCTACAGAATAGTTTCAGATGGCTCTCCTGGCACCTGCTTCTACAAAGATTAACAGTAACTTACTCATTCAATTTGCAGAGGTTGCCTTTGGGATGGATGCAAGGACTGCATTCTCCACATTGGGGGATAAATAATGGAATGACTTTGTCTCCTATGAATTGCAAAAAAGAGGATTGTGAGGTCAAAGTCTCTAGACTGAGCAATTGCACATTTGGTCCTCATTGAACAACCTATCCAAACCAATATTATAAGCTTCGAATAGCTGCCTACGTTGTAAAGCCACCTTCGGGTTCGAGAAAGGAAGGGTAGAAATATTGTAAATAAATAAATATATACATAATGAAAGAAGTTTTCAACAGAAAGGAAGAAACCATGAAAATGAACAAAATCTGGCTACCAGTATTAAAAAAAACTCTAAAATCATAGCAGTAAATAAAGAACAACACTCAAAAACAGAGAAACTCCAGACAAGAAACAATCAGGGACAGCTAATCATCTCCCAACAAAGGATTCTCCCGGGCAGTAAAGAGCCACACCTTTAAGTGCTAATCAAGGTGACCAATTGAAACATTCACACCTACGTCCAACACACAAGAGTTCTTTCTCCCATCCTGGACATTCCACAAATATATAAACCCAATTTTCCTAGTTTCCAACAGACCTCACAACCTCTGAGGATGCCTGCCACAGATGCAGGCAAAACATCAGGAGAGAATGCTTCTGGAACATGGCCATACAGCCTGGAAAACTTACAACAACCCAGTGATTCCAGCCATGAAAGCCTTCGACAATACATTATGAAAAAGTGAAACCTCTCATAACAAAAAACTTCATTTATTATTGATTGGGACTTTCTAGAATATAATTTTTAATCAACTTTGGTTGCATCTATACTGCCAAATTAATGCAGTTTGACACCACTTTATGTTCCATGGCTCAAACAAAGCTCCCACCTCCATCACAGGCGCAATTGGTGGAGATGAGGGAGAGGGCCTTCTCGGTGGTGGCCCCCCGACTCTGGAACTCACTCCCCAAGGACATCAGGCATGCCCCAACTTTGGCAATCTTTAGGAGGAACCTGAAAACGTGGTTGTTCCAGTGTGCCTTCCCAGAATAAGAAAACTCCCAGTAATATGTCCCTAATTGCACTTTATTAGTGATCTAGGACTGTCTGTTCTTTTTCCGAAATTCTATCCTAGTTATATTTCACCTGGTCTTGCTCAGAATTATTTTTAAAATTTTAATTATTATATTTGGCCCAGCCATAGGTTTTTAAATATTATGTTATTGTTGATGTTTATTGCCTATTTTTTGTTTATGAGTTTTATTTTATTGTTTTGTATTATTGTTGTTGTTGTTTTTGCTGATGTATTGTGGGCTCGGCCTCATGTAAGCCACACCGAGTCCCTTGGGGAGATGGTAGCGGGGTACAAATAAAGTATTATTATTATTATTATTATTATTATTATTATTATTATTAATGGAATTATGGGAGTTGGTGAGGCTCCAGCACTCTTTGGCAGAGAAAGGTGTCAGCTGCCATGGTTTCATTTAAAAAATGAAAAGAAATTGGAGATGTGATCATGACTACACAATGTGCTGCCTACTCATCCCTTGAGGAATGTGTTAATTGATAGGATGTGTTAATTATGAGTGAGAGACTGTCAGTCATGCAACCAAGATCTGCCATGAGAATTATTTTCTCTATCAAGACTGATAGTTTGTGAACGTAGTCCCATTTTCCCCCTCTTATTGCCTTGTTCTACAATCAAGGTATTCTCTTCTTTGTACAGACAGATATTTGCAAAGTGCAAATTCAGCACCTAGAGAAATGTCGCTTTGCTTTTATATCTATCCATTTCCTAAGATAGTCAGTAAATGAATTATAGACACAGTATTCCATGTGAGGTCTGTCCAGAGCAAACAGAGAGGTAATTCTATTTCATTTGGTCTGGACACTACCCAATTGGTGCATCCTCGAATAGCACTGGCTGTTGTGTTTTGTTTTGTTTTTGTTGTTGTTTGTTTGTGTTGTTTTGGCTGCTGTATCACACTTGATACTATAGTTTAAATTGCTCCTTACTAGTAAAGATTTTATTTTGTTTTGCCATACCTGGCTTCACACTCGTAACTCCTTCCCCAACACTCTCCACAACACCAACTGCCTCGTGACCAAGAATAATGGGGAAGTTCACTTTTAGCCCTCCACTCAATATATGGTCATCTGAACGGCAGATCCCAGAAGCCAAGATCTGGAAAAAAAGACAAAGATATTTAACAATTGCTTGACATCTCAACACTAACTACCATGATTGGAAATGTACTGCTGTTATGACAAATCGTATTGTGGCTCCTGCAACCAAACCCTGACATGAGGACTGAATTTTGGTACCAGAATAATATTTGGGGGCATATAAGAGGAAAAGTTCAATGCTTTTCTTGTTTAAATATATCCAGGTGAATCTAGTGGGATATTTGAAAGGTTTATCAGATCAGGTTTATGAGCTTTCTTGCACTGTCATTTTGGTGCAGTGTAGTACTATGTGCTGTTGTCTCCAGTTTGCTACATGCTTTTGCATCTCTATTGAGTTCTGGAAAGTTATGGCCTGAATATTACATATTCAGTTGTTTTACCAGCAAAATGAGACAAAAGGTCATTCTCACCAGAAAAAGGTCTAACTATGAGTAAGAGCGCTAGTTTCAGTGACAGATAAATGGAACTGAAAAACTAGTGATGGTTCCATGCAGTTTGTTTTCTGATGTGGTTAAAATGCCCACCACACACATAAGGAAACAAACCTGACCTACATTTACACATTATCTCAGTATAGAAATGGCAACAGAACATATTCAGATCTGAAGGCAGGAACATGCATTAGGAAACTCAAGGGAAACAGCAGAGGACAGCTGTTCTCTACCTGCTGAGGCAGATGCCCATACCCAAAGTTAGAGCCACTTTGGTATGAGTAAATACTGCTCATCAGCACTAATCCATTTTTATTTTTTTCTCTTTTACCTTTATGCGAACCTCATGCGCTTTTGGTGGTGCCACTTCTATTTCCACAATAGAGAATGGGGTCTTAGGTTCCCAGATCACAGCTGCTTTGCATTTGATGACCTGTGGGGAGGAAAAAAGAAACGGGGCAATGGTGGCACTCATGCAATCCTCAAGATGATTTGAATGTCTGAGCCAAATCTTGTAGCATTCCTCATTATTAGCTATTCTGATTGGGTCTCATGAAAACTGCAGTCTAACATTGTCTGGAGGATTGCATACACCCCAATTATTTTCTGTATATAATAAAGATGATGGATATGGTTCTAAACATGCTTCAGTGAATGCTGTTCTTAACCGAGTTGCAATAGCAGTTTATAATGGGGCTTACTGAAATACTGAAAGGTGTTTGGTTGCTGTGTTGAACTATAGCATGCTGAGGGTCTACCGAAGCCATATGTGGACTTCATAGAATTATTAAGAATAAGTGTGCATATTATTTTGACTATTATGTAAAATGTGAAATTTAGCACTCTTAAATTTAGAAGTCTTAAAATATTAGCGCAAATTCCTTTGTTCATAAATCCAGGATTGTTTGCTCCCTACTAAAACTATTTGAGCTTGCAGTCCATAAGACACTGCTCCTACAGTTACTATTTGCAAGCTAGTTTTGCACATCTGCGGCGTCACACAGAACAATCTGTTATCATATTCCTTCATTTCATTCCCACTTTATTCTTCAATATATGGACAATTGTCCATGGAAGACATTAATAAAGAATGCAGGACTCCTTCTTCTGTCAGAAGAAGGATTCCTGATATTAATCTTGGAAGAACCTCATATGTTTCTTTACTACTAGTCCAAGAACAACGTATCAATTTTTCCACGAGGGTTATCCAGAAAGTTAGGTTACAAGGCATGTAGCTCTCACAGGGAATTTTCTCCAGAAGAGGTAGGTATCACTGCCGTGTAGCAGGAAGCCAGCGGAAATGAACGAGCAGTGCCAGTCGTCAGTAGCTCATCGACTGGTGTTGTGAAGGTTAGAGATGAGCATCCTCATCCCGTTTCCCTCCAAGTGCGAAGTTCGCACTGTAATATGCTACCTAAATGCTAAGGGCATGAACACTTATGTGATTTATTGCTAAATTGTTTCAGTTTATGGAGAGGACGTAATATCAAGACAGCAAGCAACAAAATGGGTGTGGAATTTATTGTGAGACTATGAAAAAAAGCCATCCGAAACAAACACCGTGGGATGCTGACAGCGGGAATCTGTCTCCTTAATTACAACACGTGTCCACTCACCACTCATGCAACACAAGAATTGTTGACTTAATTTGGTTTGGATATTTTAAGCCACCCCTCTCACAGCCCTGATCTCGCACCCAGTGACTATAATCTGTTAACAAATTGAAGGAACACCTTGGTGGAAAACACTTTCCCAATGACAACAAGGTGAAAATCGAAGTGATGAACTGGCTTAAAAAGGCAGAAGGAAACTTCTATGACACAGGCTTCAAAAACTCATCCCATAGATGACAAAATGTATTTAACTGAATGGTGGTTATATGGAAAAATAATGTAATACCTATGTTACAATCCATGTAAGTTTTATTAAATATATTTTTGCATTTTAATAAAAATCTTGTAACCTGACTTTCCGAATAACCCTCATACACACACACACACACACACATATTATACACATACTCATGAGAGAGAGAAAGCAATGTTAACAGAAGACGTCTACTTACTTTTCCTACAGTGCTCATGCTTCTAGTGTATAAGCCTGTCTTTTAGGTTTCAATACTTCTGTCCTCCTAGATGGATGAAAGTTATTCTTTAAAGTAGTTGCTGCAAAAATGTGGCTTGTTTTTCAGATATATGAAGTATTTTCCAAGATACAACCCAAGAAACCTAGCCACTCCTCCACTGCCACTTTGTTCTAATAATTTATTGTCCTGGAAAGGTTAGAAAGGTCATGTAGAAACTTTAAGAATTGCTGTCATGTGTCTTAGAGCTGTAGATAAAAAGGTCTGATGGGAGGGTTGTTATGTTGTTGGGTACAAAATGTGCTAAAGGGTAAAAATGGTGGAATTTGAAACCTGACTGTGCAGTTGAAAATGAGAAAGAACTGGTCAGGTCAAGTACTTCTTAAACCCTTTGGCCAGAATCCCATTACGAATTTTTGAGTGTGTAATTACCACAGTTATGGAACTGTACATTAACTGCCAGCATGAATTTCTCAACCTCCGCTTATCAGGAAGCAACTACTGGCTGGTTCTACAGTGACCCATAATCAGGGCAAGATCTGGTGCCTCCAATGCCGGGTTGGCCTTGGGTATGTCCCTACAGGGACTCCCCATCCCAATGGTGCTAAATATGCTCATTGTCCTCACCATCCTCTATTTTGAAGCAGTCTCAGTTTACTTATTTAATACCGAAAGCACATGTTTATGATTCTAAGTTTCCAGTCAGTCGACACACCATATCTAAGAAACTAGAACTGATGTGGTCTATCCAATGCAATTTTCTAAATCAGCTCTCCAAATAACCCCAAGAACAGGCCTAGAAACCAAGATATCAAGAAAAAAAATGTTGTTAGACTGTGTAATCTGATTGGTTTATACCTCTCCTACTCCAAGGAGAGACTCAGGTCCTTTTACACTGCCATATAATCCAGTTTAGCAAATCTGCTTTGAACTGGATTATATGGCAGTGTGGACTCAGATAACCCAGGGTGCTTCCACACAGCCCTATATTCCAGAATATCATGGCAGAAAATCCCATAATATCTGCTTTGAACTGGGTTATCTGAGTCCACATTGCCATATGTTCCAGTTCAAAGCAGATAATGTGGGATTTTCTGCCTTGATATTCTGGGATATAGGGATGTGTGGAAGGGCCCCCAGAATGCACCCAGCATAGCACCACTTCACAACATTGTGGGAAATTTAAAATGGCATCTCAGAGCCATTAGCACTGCACCTGATAAATACAGAGCTGAAGTCCCATCTACATATCATGTAGCCCACCATCTATCATCAGTGTCAGACATTATGAGAAATTTAAAATGGCAACTCAAAGTCATGAGAACCCATCTATGTGTGAGGGAACTACCAGAAGATCAATTGCACTGTTAAACTTGGAGCAGTTTATAATCATTAACTTTAAATGGTTCCAGAAGAGGGTGAACTTGGGTCAAAGACTTTGTGGTCATTGAAGAACTTTGTATCACAGCTGCTGTTGCACCCTACCCTTTCCTACCTGTACATTATATAATTGTGTGCTCTTTGGGATGTGAGAGCATTTTTTGGCTATCTCTGGATTCATACTCAAGAAACACATTTGTAGAGAAGACTGTGGAGTGACTTAAAGGGATCCTAGTACAGATGGCAACTGTGGGGAAGGTAAGTCAAGATTTTTCTTATGGGTCTTCCTACATCTATATGACTAGCAGCTGTTTACAGTTTGCAGTTATTAAATCACTTCTAGAATGGAAGAAATCAGAAAAAAACTTCTCATTGCCTTCTGTGAGTTTGATAAATAATTGTGTGGATACACTTTATGGTCTAAAAGTGAATCCACGGAAGTTGTGGATCTCTCCTGGTGGATCCAGAAGTTTGATCTGTAAGTGAATAAGAATAGGAAATGTAGCTGAGACTGATGTTTCTTAAAGTATCTGACTAGCAGAATACTTCCCAATCCCAGTGTGCCAAGAACTGGTACCATATTGGTACCAATTGACTACAGTTGGTTATTTCTTTCCTGTAATCTCACAGTGAATAGGACTAATGTAGACTATTCAAATAATGCTGAGAGCTAATGTTGCTCAGTACACAGGTGTTAGAAGAACCAGAAACCAAGTTCTGGAATTGTTTCAAATCTTAACTTGCACAAGAACTCAATTGAGATCCTTCCATAAGTCATTCTTTTTTATCTGAATACGTGGGCATAATAATACTGACCTACCTAATAGAGTTCTTCTTTTGAACAGCCTAAATCATAGCCCAGATACATAGAATTATTATAAGCCCATAAACGATCCATCTCAAATGCCCTTCTAAAGAATCCCAAGTAGGAAAACAGGAAAAAATCAAATGTGTGATATATTGGCAGTATCATAACAAACTAGATAAGCATTTGAATCAACGCAGGGAGGTTCAAATTATAGGCCTGACTAAAGAGATTTATTTATCGTGTCAGGAGCAGACCAAACAGTTGTGTTACATGTTTTAACAAACAAACAAACAAAACACAAAGTTTGCAAGTTTGGTAGTTGATTAAATGTCCTTTGACCAGTAGCTGGCCACTTGAAGTGCCTCTGGTGTTGCCGCAAGGAGGTCCTCCATTGTGCATGTGGCAGGGCTCAGGTTGCATTGCAGCAGGTGATCTGTAGTTTGCTCTTCTCTAAAGAGATAAAATTGTTTAATTTCAGGCATCTGACCCTGTACGTTTTCATGCATATATAATGTCCCTCAGGATACAAAAATGTGGCAATACACAATACTTGGGGTAGCTCTGCTGAGAGACACAATGCATATAATGAGAGACAGCACAAAAGTTTCATTCTTTTTCAAGCCTTTCTAATATAACATACTTAGATGCATAAATAAGAATGGTTGGGAGCAAATTGTGTTGGAAGTGTTTTCACCTGCAAGTGACATATCTTTTGTCCATTATATTAATTACTTTGGAAGTAAATCCAGGGTCCCACTTTATTCTTCCACTCTGACCTAAACTTTAATAATGCTTCAACAGGTTTCTAGCACAGCAAGGAATGGGTTGTCTGCAACCAGGAAACCTTATGTGTTACTCATTTAAAGGGCTATGATTATTATTTTACATTTCAGGGATCTATCTTATGGAATCTGTTTTTTAGTATAGGAAGCTGAATTCAAAGACATAGTCATGTTGGTCAGGAATATCAGCATGCAAAACACCTTAGGGACCAATTGAGAGAATGAATGCTACCAACTTTGTTGAGTAAGTTAGTTTATGCTGGCCAGGTAAGTTATTTTCTCTTTTTAAGGCTTTTCTGGGTGATTTTCTTTTGTGTCTGGGTGCCCTGCCAGGGCATTTGGACACCCCCCACCCCAGGAAAGCATTGGTTTTTTTGCCAGTGTAGGGACTGAAGTCCCACTTGACCCCAGTTTTTTAAATCCGGGTCAGACCAGACTATTCCCCTGTCTGGAACTGCCCTCTAATGCCTCATCAAACTACAAACCCAGGATTCCATAGGATGGAACTATTGCCATTAAAGTGTAATCATAATGCTATAATTCTGAAGTGTGAAATGGCTCCCAACATCCAAGAGAAATTCCTTGGCCTATTCATCTGCAGTTTAGGAAGTGGTATAACCGCAAATAAATTTTCATTGCAAACTACCGCTTCTTAAATTAGATATTTTCCCAACTTCTTAAAACATCCTTCTCTCCATGCATTCTTGGCACAAGTACATCCAAAAAGCATTATTTATTTTTCATTTGCAACAAATTATGCCACTTAAAAAATTGTGTTAAACAACTTTTCAAATCTTGTCCATGTCAAACACTGTCGAAACATGAGAAAAATGTTTGTACAGATAGATAAATGCTACTTTATCATATTGATAACAGCCCAGTGATTTGCAACTGAAAGTTACAGAACAAAACTAACCAGTTCAACAAAGACCAGGAACAGGAAAAAAAACAGGAAACTTTTGCTTCCTCACCATTGCATAATGATGAGGAAGCAAAAAGGAGGCAAAATACCAATTTCGAAAACATTTCTGTCCATTTGTGTGTGTGTGTGTGTGTGTCAGAAGCTACTTGAGAAAGTGCAAGTCGGTTCTGGTGTGAGAGAACTAGCTGTCTGCAAGGACCTTGCCCAGAGTACGCCCGGATGTTTTACCATCCTTCTGGGAGCCTTTTCTCATGTCCTTGCATGGTGAGCTGGAGCAGACAGAGGGAGCTCATCCGCGTTCTCCCTGATTCGAACCTCCGACCTGACAGTCTTCAGTCCTTCCGGCACAAGGGTTTAACCCATTGCACCAGCGGGAGCTCCATGCTGTCCATGCTGGTCTTTTTTACAAGACACTTCTCTGTAAAAGTTTTCAGTTAAACTTCCACATTTGTGGGTTTAGCTTTTGTCCATTTGATTATTTGTGGTTTTGATTAATACTGTTTCGTTAGAAAACTCGAGATCCTTTAGTATAATTATGATCAACCTCTGGTGGATATTGCCCAGAGAGTTGCAATGGAAGACCTAGGGATTTCAAGATAGGAATTGTATCAGATTTTTAAAAAGTATTTTTTTATTTATGGTATTACAACTTTTGCGGTGGTCCTGTGCCCCTAACCCGAGCAAATGTGAAAGGCTTGGAATAGTTACTGTTCAAACTGCAACTCTCTGCCTCGCTTGGCTAGGATATACACTGGCTGGAGGATTTCTGGGAATTCCAGTCCCCCAAAATAACTTTTCCAAGCTCAGCGTTTAACCTATACATTCTGATGACATGGGCTCAAAAGGCAGGATGTTACAAAGCACACGTGGCTAGGTGAGAATTGGTCACCCAAAAAGCAGAACACATGCTTTCTTTGCTTTTTTACTCACAAAACCATTATGGAGGACATATCTGACTCACTCTCTGACCCATTTTGCTGCCATGTCCTTCTGTGCAGGTAATAAAATGCAAGGCAGCAGTCATCTGGGAAGTTGGCAAAACACCTTCCATTGAGGAGGTGGAGGTGGCCCCCCCAAGAAGCCATGAAGTTCGAGTGAAGGTAAAATATATTTCCTTCAATTAACCAATTTTCTCTATCAGATATCCTTTGGAATATGCAATTAGAAATTGAACTTACAAAGTCCATGGTTATGTTCCAATGACTAAGCACAAAGCAAACATGATAAATGCAAGATAGGTGAGTGAAATAATGTGCTATGAAAAACAAATGTATTTCACCACTTGTGGGAGAGCATCTTCAAAAACAGACATATTCAAATGTTCCACTGACTTCTACAGCAAGCAAAACGATAAGAAATGTGATGGCATTGGAGTCATATACCTAAATTTGTATAAGAAGTTATTTCAGTTGTTGCTCAAATGGTCACTGAAGGGATCTCCCTGTAGACAGGCTACTCTCCCTATTTTGGTCAAGTCGAGATTGAGAGAGTAAAATCTAAACTCCATCAGCAACAGCAATTCAAAGCAAAGCAAGAAAGTTAAAGCAGTTTCCTCTCCAAGGGGAAAGGTTTTTTTTTTTCACCTTCTAGCTGAGCTGTGTATCTGGTTCCGATCTTGAATTGCTGCTCTGCAGCAACTATACGCTGACTGGATGCAGTGGAATTTTCGGCTGATTTCAAACTTTCCGTTGAGTCTTTTAACACACATTTTCCAGCTGTTGATGGTCACATTGGGGTGTATGTTTTCTAGACAACCAACTTTGAGCTGCTTCAAGATGGCTTTCAGTGGCTGTGCAAATGGGGCCATCTAAACAGGCACAATGGGAAGAACTAGAAATTCTCAGCAAAGTGTTCTCTCAGGTCAAAAAATATAGAAATTAATTTTGTTATGGGGATGGGGTGTTTAATTTCATGGGCATCCTGTGCCCCTAACCTCAGTGAATATGAAGAACTGACTGTAACAGGATACCAGCCAAAGTATTGAGAAACACAAGCACAACACTGCTCTTGTGTTCATGCCCTGCTTCTGAAGTGCCCTGGGGAACACAAAGTAACGCAACTCAGGTCTGAACTTGTACTGATCCAGCACAGCCCCTTATAGGGAAAGTTATGACCCTCGTATATGTTCAATTTTCCACAGATAGTGGCCACTGGAATCTGTCGAACTGATTATCATGTCCTGAAAGGATTTTTTCCTAAACTAGATTACCCAGTTATTGCAGGCCATGAAGGAGCAGGAATTGTTGAAAGCACTGGACCAGGAGTCACTTGTGTAAAGCCAGGTAAGTATTCTTTCATCAAACAGAGCTAAGTTTAATTGCACTGCATAGTCAAAGTATTCTATAGCATACCATAGGAACTTGGGGCTCTCCAGAGTTTGTGACAGATTGATGTCCACCATCCCTTGTCATCTTAGGCCAGTGTTCTCAAGCTTCCTAATGCCACGACCTCTTAAAACAATTTCTCATGTTGTGGTGACCCTCCAACCATAAAATTATTTTCATTGCCAATCCACAACTGTATTTTTGCTACTGTTCCGAATTGTAATGTAAATATCTGATATCCATGATATATTTTCATCGACTGGACAAAATCTGGCAGATTTGGGAGCTGCTAGGATTTATAGTTAACTTACAATTAAAGAGCATTCTGAACTCCACCAACAATAGAATTGATGACACTTGGCACACAGAACTCCCATGACCAACAGAAAATACTGGAAGGGTTTGGTGGGCATTGACTTTGAGTTTTGGAGTTGTAGTTCACCTACATCTAGAGAGCACTGTGGACTCAAACAGTAATAGATCTGGACCAAACTTGGCACAAGTACTCAATATACCCAAATGGAGTTTGGGCAAAATAGACTTTGACATTTGGGAGTTGTAGTTGCTGGGATTAATATTCATCTACAATCAAAGAGCATACTGAACCCCACCAATGATAGAATTGAGCCTAACTTCTCACACAGAACAAATTCACTTCAATGTCACATGCTCTCCCCACCTGCACATGCGCACCACTCAGCCATGCGCCGAGAACACCTGTTCTCTCCTTCCCACTTGGAGTCTCAGAAACAGTCCTCCCCTTGGCTGAGAGGCCAGCCAAGCACAGCAGAGGAAGGCTTTTGATGGGAGGATTTGCCGTCTGTTTCCAAAAAGGAAGAGGACAGGCGTAGAGATCTTCAGCCTTCTCTGCCAAAGGAGTTCCTAAGACCATCAGAAATATGTGTTTTCTGATGGTCTTTGGCAGCCTCTCTGAAAGCTCTTCGCAACCCCCCCCCCGGGGTCCCGACCCCCAGTTGCGAAATGCTGTCTTAGGCCATGCTGAGGGATAATAATATGTCAATATTTGGAAAACCACAGGTGCCTAACTTTTCAAGTAAAAAATTGGACACATCTTGATCATGCCACAATTATGCCTTTTCATAGGGATTGTGGGGTAAGATAGCAGCCTACTAGAGAAATGCTTTAGAACTAAGCCTTTTGGCAACTTCCTTGGCAGAAACTATGCCTGAGCAGTTTGTTAAAGAATAAACCCACACACAGCCTTTTTGTCCCCTTTTTTCCCCGGTAAGCCCCCTCTGAAAAAGTGTATGTTATATTTCATTGTGTCCCTCAAGAACTTCACCAAAACTGCTATCTAACTCTTGCAAGAAATATAGGTGTAAAATATAGCCTAAATAAAAAAAATTAAAGAGAGTTTTCATGCAGATTTGATCTTATGAATTTTGTTCACAAATATTTCAAGAGAACAATTTCACAATGGTGATTTCTCTTTCTCTCTGCAAGGTGACAAAGTCATTCCTCTTTGCCTTCCCCAGTGTGGAGAATGCAGTTGCTGCCGAAGCCCTAAAGATAACTGTTGCCTCAAAAACCAGTACGTGGTGTGATATTCATTTGCATAGTGGGAAAATTATGAAGAGCAGGCCTTAACTGACCATTCAAGACTAAGATATCTCATAACATACTGCATCCATTCTCCCACTAGCTGCTATGTAGAATGCGGATAAATCAGACTGAACAGGAAAGCTTGCGGGGATGGCAGATTAAGGCATCAGCCCTGCTATTGAAAAAATGCTAACATTTCATAGATTGGGAAGCATCTGTGGAGTTTTTGAGCAATATCTAACAATGCAATAATCTGCACTGATGATTACTAGT
This sequence comes from Anolis sagrei ordinatus, assembly GCF_025583915.1. NCBI lineage: Eukaryota > Metazoa > Chordata > Lepidosauria > Squamata > Anolidae > Anolis > Anolis sagrei. The sequence continues at coordinate 180,562,189 of NW_026847549.1, forward strand.
TTAGTATTGTGGCTCTGTAATGGTCGAAGAATAATTTTATCCTTATCTCCCTTTCATTATGGATTAATTTGGGTGGTGGGGGGTCAGAGCCCCTTTGTGTTTCAATAAATGACTAAGCATATAATATAATGATCTATGGCAGTAGTTCCCAACCTTTTTTTTTTTGACCAAGGATCACTTTGACCAGGGACCACTCTCCAACATTAGTACCAAAAAAGTTACAAATCACTTTTTAGTCAACTTTAGATTCGGTTTGGCTATTTGGAGCGCTGATTCAGAAAATTGCATTGGACAGACCACATTAGTTCCAGTTTCTGATAAAGAATATATGCCACCCAGTAGTCGCCATCTGCCCGCCCTCAGAAAACTGTATTTATTTAATAAGCCTTGGCATTATAAGAGGGTTTTACGAGACCAGTTGCTCTCGTTGCAACTCTGTAGTAATGGTGAGGCCGCAGACCATATCTTAAGTCATATAGACAACTGGTGGTCCACGGACCACAGGTTGGGAACCACTGATCTAGGGTGACTCCATAGTAACTTCCAAGGGAAGCATACCACAAAATACTCTGAAGGACCAATCACATTCCTGGAGAGACCATTTATCTTAGCCATGGATAAATTAAACTGCTGATATGGGTTCCGCTGATGCAGACGGTCTTATTGTACCATTGAAAATTCCCCTATTATCCATCCCAGTAATAATGACATTTCAGTCAAGTTCATTATACAAATCATTCTGAATCTCTTCACATAGCTTCTGTGAACGTCCTCAAAACCTGATGCCAGACCAAACCAGCAGGTTCACCTGTAAAGGAAAACAGATTCACCACTTTCTGTGGATGAGCACCTTCTCCGAATACACGGTTATGCCTGATGTTTCCATTGTCAGAATAGATGACAATGCTCCTCTAGATAAAGTCTGCCTCCTTGGCTGTGGGTTCCCTACTGGCTATGGTGCTGCTATTAATACTGCCGAGGTAAGTATCAGGCCATATTTGCTACCTGCTAAAGCAAAATAAGACTGCTTCTAATTTGCTTGGAGCTTGAGTGCTTTTAGAAATCACATTTCCTGAAATGCTTTGAAATGCAAGCATAACTACAGGCAGTCCCCGAGTTACTAACATCTGATTTGCAAATGATTGATAGTTAAGAACTGGGGCGGGACAACAGGAAGTGAGAGAAATCTACCCCTCAAAAGGGAAATTCACTCCAGAAAGAGTTATCATGGAGGAAAGGTGTCTCCACCGAAGCTTTATCACCAATCCTTGTTTCCACAGCAAGCCAAATTTTTCAAAATCCAATTATTACAGGGACAGAAAGCAAGGTGAAACCTTCTGAACAGAGGCACAGACAGCAAAACAAACAACATAGGGATACTAACACTTCTCTATGCTATCCAAAGCTTGCATGTGGGGAGGGGGGTGGAGTTATACTTTAAAAATGTACCTGTTCCAACTTACAAACAAGTTCAGCTTAAGATCACACCTACAGAACCTATGTTCATAGCTTGGGGAAGTGCCTGTATTTGAGTTTCCCATCTCTTCTTCGATGTACCTGCTCTAATAATCTGCCAACTCCAACACGGTGTTTTTGATCTAATCCAATGAATCCGGATGATATCAGACTAAGGAAAGCTGCTCAAAAAGGAAGCAGCACTGCTTTCTTAGTGGGCAGAAGATCATTGGTAGTTTCTGTTCATCTGGATTGCGTTGGAGAGTTTTGGAACATTTTTACTTTTGCTTTTTTAGTGATACAGACAAGATCACTAAAAACACCATACTCAGATGGTATTGAAACATGAGTAGTAAATTGTTCCTTCTGACTCAGAGGGCCTCTACGGCCACTGTCTTGGAGAGCTTCATCCTCTAGAAAAAGCCAGGATGCAAATGTTTGACATAGAATGGCTCACAGAACAAGCGCTTGTGGGTTAGGAGCCCTAGGAGGTTTCCAAGTATTCATTGGAGAGCAGTATCAGACACCTCGTACGACTTGTGCCTTCCTGCTCTCTGAGCCTTGGACCCATCTGCCAGAGCCAAATATCAAAGGTCACATATTGCATATTTGAGAGATGCCTTTGAGTACATCCTGGTCTTAGTACTCACAAGGTGCTCACACAAAAGCCAAAACCCAGTTACACAAATAATCCATATTGTCATCATATCTGAATAGGGCAGGAGGAAGAGAGGCATTTTGCACAGAGTTGGTACCAGACTGGGGAAGGCGAATCTAAAATGAACCACTAGTGCTTTTTTGATGGATAAAAGGTTAAGGATGACTTCTGATCATCTATATGGAAGTGGACAAATTTGGAGATTCCTGCTTTGGTCTTTTATTGAACTGGTAGAAGTTACTGAATGAAATACATCAAAAACCATTGCCAGATACCTTTGCAAACCATCCAGAGATGCATTAATATGCCTGAGATGAAAAAGAGGAGTCTATCGGCCTTATTTTTATTCCTCTCTTACTCCTTCCCTGTACATAGTTAGTTTCTTTTATTTCTGGCAAGAAGGAGCTACCTTTGAACAGCTTAGAAACCCCTTAGTCTGATCTTTTCCTCTCATGCACATATGCTCCTTTCTTTGCACTAAGATGCTTATGCCCTAGCTTTCCTCCAGTGATTTCACAGCAGTGAACTCCTCTTCTTCATCTCTAATTTGTCCTCCTGACAATCCTTCAGGGCAGTTCAGCATGAGAGAGGTTGCTTGCCCAGGTTGATCCAATCAGTTTCTGGGCTTGGTGCAGATTTGAACTCAAATGCCTCCATCACAGTTGACCATTTTAACCACGAAATCACATTGACTCTATTTTTCTGACCTATTCACTTTCTACTGAATCTTGCTTAGTTCTGTCCATGCTTGTATTTTATGTGTCTACATGAATTTTTAAAATCTTAACCTCAGCCCCACATCCTACTACACTGCTTATGTGTTGACAAAACCCAAACTCAAGTTTCTGGTATATGTGGACTTGCAGGTGAAGCCTGGTTCCTCTTGTGCCATCTTTGGCTTGGGAGGCGTCGGTCTATCCATCATCATGGGCTGCAAAGCAGCAGGAGCATCCAGGATCATTGGGATTGACATCAACAAGGACAAATTTGCAAAGGCCAAAGAGCTGGGAGCCACTGAGTGCCTCTCTCCTGATGATTTCAAGAAGCCCATTAACGAAGTGCTGGTGGAGATGACTGGTCTCGGTGTGGACTACACTTTCGAAGCAATTGGACTTGTGGAAACTGTGGTATGAGGTCTATCTTGATGTTCATTTTTCAATAGAAGGGAGCTTCAAATGTTTCACCAAGGCTTAATTCGTGCCAGCAAAAGAATTTAGCGTCAGAGGCCTGCCTTGGAGCTGCCCTGGATTCAATGTTAGCACCACTCCTGCTTGAAACATTCCTTATTCAAATTGTATTGATACTAGTCATATATTTTCCCTGGTTTGAAAGTATTATTTCCTGTTTGATTGTGTGGTACTTACTTTGGAAGTAGCTGCTATATTCCAGAAACGTTTGTGGCTGCCACAAACTAGGTTGAATTGGTTGAGACTATGAGATATTCACTGAAAAACTATAGCAAAATGTGCTACAAGATGCCCCCAAAAAATAAAGTTTTAGCAATTTAATAGGTTTTTCCATGCTTTTATGACAGAACAGATTAGGAAATTACATTTATAACCCAGGAACAAAAAATGCTGTTACATAGTGTTATCAGTGGTCTTCATTAATAAAATAACACATTTTTAATAAAATGTTAAAACATACAACCCAACAAGTAGGGAATTTCAGACTAAGGGGGGTTCTATACTGACCACATAATTGATTTATTATTTACTTCATTTATACCCCCACCCTTCTCACCCCGCAGGGGATTCAAGGTGGCTTAAAACACCAGCAAAATTCAATGCCATATACAAACATAACAATAAAAACAGACCCCATCAACTATAATACATATAAAACAGATGAGTAAATAAACTCATAGAGCAATAAAAACATATTAAAACATATAAAGTGCTTGAGTTAAAGGTTTAGGTCTGCAACTGGCACTGTACTTGAATTCTCATGTGGGCCTTTTTTTTTCTTTGTATCTCCCATAGACTGCTGCTCTAGCATCCAGCCACTTGGGCCATGGAGTCTGTGTGGTGGTTGGGGAACCTCCCGCTGGATCTCACCTCTCTGTTGATCCCGTTCAGCTCATTACAGGAAGGAAACTTCTTGGATGTTGTATGGGAGGTATGATACAGTTGATCAAACTACATTCATGCAACCATTTTGACTGATAACTTCACTTAAATGTGTGGGATGAGTTCATTGAAATAGGATGTGCAGTTTCAATGACTTTCTACATTGACTTGCACAGCCATTGGGATAGTTATCTTCTGCACCATAGCACTAACTCACTGTTGAGGTTAGATCTGGATTCAGGTATGAATGTTCTTGAACCCAGTTCCTCAAGATTACAAATATTAACTAGAAGGTCTTTATGAAGTGACATCACAAAGATGCCTTCCACAAGGATGGTAAAACATCCAGGGGTCCCCTGGGCAACATCCTTGCAGACAGCCAATTGCCTCACACCAGAAGCGACTTGCAGTTTCTTAAGTTGCTCCTGATACTAAAAAAATTACAAAGAAAATAAAAGGTAAAAGCCAAGGAGAAATGCTCTTTTCCCATGGATTCTACATCCACAGATTCAACTATCCATAGCTTTAAAAGGTTTAATAAGTCTCAAAGGCAACCAATGATTTAACAATTTTATATAAGGCATACCGTTTCACTATGACACTGTAGGCAAACATCTGTGAGATTTTATGCCTTGTTTGTTTTTTCCTTTAATTAATTTGCCGGTTTGGTTTTTTTGTTATGGTTAAATTGTTCTTTAACGTTTTATATTGTTTGACTTGTTTACATTGTTTTAGGCTGATTTCATTGTTTGTATCTTGTCCTGAGGTCCACTCATACAGGAAGAGCTAGAAATAAAAACATGTTGGATGACATCACCCGGGGGGGGGGGGGGGACCCAGAGGAAGAAATATGAAACCTGCTTCTTTCTCTGATTTGTTAGAAGGGAAAGAAACAAGGGAAGAGAGAACAACTGGATTTGGACCACATGAGAAAGCAAAACTCTATAGTTTCTTTAGCCATTCCTGTTGTGAGCAGAAGATGGAACGTTACGTAGTGGTTGGAGCATAGGGCTGCAACTTTGGAAACCAGAGTTCAAATCCTTCCTCAGCCATGTAAACTTTCTCTCAGCCTTAGAAGAAGGCAAATACAACTCCTCTCTGAACAAATTATGCCAAGAAGTCAGAAATGATTGATAACTGGCAAATAGAGGGAGAAAACATGGAGGCAGGGACATACTCTGTTTCTCTAGGTGCAAAGGTGTAAATAATAAATACCACTTTGAGTCCCCCCAGGGGTGAGAAAGGCAGTATATAAATACTGTAAATAATAATAAATAATAAAGATTAATGCAGACACAGACTGCAGCTAGGAAATCAGAAGATGTTTACTTCTTAGGAGGAGCGCAATGACCAATCTTGATGAAATAGTTAAGAGTAGAGACATCACACTGGCAACGAAGATCCACATAGTTTAAGCAATGGTATTCTCCATAGTAACATATGGATGTGAGACCTGGACCATAAGGAAGGTTGAGCAAAAGAAGATAAATGCATTTGAACTGTGGTGTTGGAGGAAAATTCTGAGAATGCCTTGGACTGCAAGAAGATCAAACCAGTCCATATTCCAGGAAATAATGCCTGACTGCTCACTAGAGGGAAAGATATTAGAAGCAAAGATTAACTACTTTGGCCACATAATGAGAAGACAGGAAAGCTTGGAGAAGATAATGACGCTGGGGAAAATGGGCGGAAAAAAGACAAGGACAAGATGGATGGATGGATAGAATCATAGAATCATAGAGTTGGAAGAGACCTCATGGGCCATCCAGTCCAACCCCCTGCCAAGAAGCGGGAATATTGCATCCAAAGCACTCCTGACAGATGGCCATCCAGCCTCTGTTAAAAAGCCTCCAAAGAAGGAGCCTCCACCACACTCCGGGGCAGAGAGTTCCACTGCTGAACAGCTCTCACAAGGATGGTATCCTTGGAGTGACTGGCTTGACATTGAAGGAGCTGGGGGTGGTAACGGCCAATAGGGAGCTCTGGCATGGGCTGATCCATGACGTCACGAAACGTCGGAAGTGAATGAACGAATAAACAACAACAAACTCAGAAATGTCTTGGGAGGTCCCCAACAACAGATGCCCACAACTGATAAATTGTGTGAACTAGTCTGAAACTAAAGCAAACATCTGAAACTAAATTTGGTGCAACATTTATTGATATGCTTTTTAAAAAATTATCCACTTTCAGTTACACAAGTCATCATCCCCAATTCGTCCTTTAAAAACGTAACAATAAAAGTTGTACCTGCTGATTTTCTTTTATTTCTTCCCAGGATTCAGGTTGAAAGATGCTATTCCTAAACTGGTTTCAGAATACATGGAAAAGAAATTTAATTTGGATGCATTAAGAAGTCATGTGTTGCCTTTTGAGAAAATTGGTGAAGGCTTTGAGCTTCTATGCAGTGGCAAAAGGTAACATTCTCAGCATGTTTAATACTTTTTGTGTTTTAAAATATGACAAGTGACACCTTTCATAGTTTGCAAATTGAATACGTTCTGGCTTTAGCTGATGCACATTAAAAGAAATGTGAAGGAACCAACAGCAACAACAGTGAATGATATTGGTTGTTGGGTTTGTTTTTCTTTTTTGAAAAAATAACATTAATCCCTTCCCTTTTTCTTTCTTCCTTGCAGTATCCGCAGTGTCCTGTTATATTAATCCTTTGCATACCTGACCAAATTCAACCGAATTTCAGTGAACACGTGTTGAAACTACTTGAGGTTTAGATCCAGATAGAAGTTGGCAAGCTAAAGAAGAAAAAGCCATTTTTGTTCTGCATAGAAACAATAAAGTATAAAGATGCTCTCTGTGTGCGTGGTGGGAGATCCTAATAATTCACTCTTGGGATAAACTGCTCCTATTTCCATACAATTCACCATTACGTGTGATTTGGAGCCACGACCTCCTCCTCCCCGTGGAAAACTATTAATTGGCAGAAAAACGGGAGAGGATCTGTAGCAGAGCTGATTCTGGAAGATCATTGTTTCAAACTCCCTTTTCTCCCTCAAACTGTGAAACTATCCCCCAATAAAAAAAATATTTTGTTATGCTTGCTTCTCTGTATCTTTTTTGACTTGCTTTTTCTCCTTTCTCTCTCCGCCACCGCAGCCAGCTTCTGCCCCTATGGAGCTCATCATCCCTGGCTGAGGTTCCCTGCCTACCCACTCCTTTTCTTTTCCCCCCTTCCCTATGAAGGCCCTTGCATGCATCACCAACCCCTGGAACAACCCCAAAACGCCCCAAAGTCCCGGGCCACTGCTGCCCCCAGGATCCGCTGGTCAGCAAATACCAGGACCCCTATGTGTGTGTTTAATCTTTTTGTGTTTTATACTTTTATATACATAACTCTTTGGAGTATGAAGCCACCTTGGTAACCTTTCACCGGCACATCACATCCTCCTTTGTCATCACCCCAACAATTAACTCAAACAATCAAGGGATTACCAAACCCTGAATTGGGCCAACCTTTTTTGAGCCAAGACACATGTTTTGCTGAAAAGGAAGTTGTGGAGAGTCATGGAGGGTCCCCTTTTGTGATGGACACGTGCTTTCTTTATTGTAGGGAAAGGGTTTATTGCAGGGAAAGGCTTTGCTGCCTTCTCTTTAGACACCTTTGTAGATTCAGTTTATTTTATATTTAGACAAAGACTGCTGCTTGACCATCTCGGATAATGAGCAGCAAGGCAGTGTGAAATTATTCTGTAATGTTCGGATGTCTCCCATGGTTATTTTGATTTTCAGAACCATTAAGCAAGCAACTTTGGTAAAGCCTAAACAGTTTTAAAATCTCATGGTTTCCCCTCCCTGGCGAGTGGCGATGCAAAGAGGGATGAGGTGGGCATGGCTAAGCACAGCTATTCTTGAAGTCCACACCCCCAGTGGTAGAGACTGCAAAAGGTCCTGTGGAATGTGTCCAGAGGAGGGCGACTAAAATGATCAAGGGTCTGGAGAACAAGCCCTATGAGGAGTGGCTTAAGGAGATGGGCATGTTTAGCCTGAAGAAGAGAAGGCTGAGAGGAGATATGATAGCCATGTATAAATATGTGAGAGGAAGCCACAGGGAGGAGGGAGCAAGCTTGTTTTCTGCTTCCCTGGAGACTAGGTCGGAACAATGGCTTCAAACTACAAGAAAGGAGATTCCATCTGAACATGAGGAAGAACTTCCTGACTGTGAGAGCCGTTCAGCAGTGGAACTCTCTGCCCCGGAGTGTGGTGGAGGCTCCTTCTTTGGAAGCTTTTAACAGAGGCTGGATGGCCATCTGTCAGGGGTTATTTGAATGCAATATTCCTGCTTCTTGGCAGGGGGTTGGACTGGATGGCCCATGAGGTCTCTTCCAACTCTTTGATTCTATGATTCCATGATTGAGGCTCTGGGTTTGAGCCTGCCACTTTTGGACTCTCGCTTGCTGGGGTGTTCCAGCGAGTGTCTCTGTAGCTCTTAGAAAACTATTTCTTGATTTAAGTAATAAATTTAATGATGATTAGCAAAGGTATCTACAGCTTTTTACATGAGCAGAAATTAGTTTGAATCTGAAGATGGGCTTTAAAAGCCACCATCCATTAATAAGCAAAGTTCTCTGTTGCAAGACTTATTGTTTCTTTGCATTAACCTCTAACACAGTCCATGTTCTATGGCAGGAATATATCAGGAATCAGCCACATAATGAATCCCAGGCTAGGGAATCTCCAACTCTGCAGATGTTGCTCAATGCAATTCCCTAACCAGTCCACACAATAGTGCAACTTACCATTGCCTTTCATGTAAAAGGGAAATGCTCTTTTCTCCCTTAAAGAGCACTGACAATTATTTCTGCATTATTGCATCTACTATTTAACTGATCAGGCTAACATACAGTGAGCTAGAGATATAATAAATATTATGAATGAATATTTCTAGGAGCTGAAAAGGAGAGAAATGCAAGTTTAGTAGAAAAGACTACATTTCCCAGAGATCCCAGCGGCATGCCTACGGTGGCTGAGTGGGCCCTCTTCAGTATTGTGGTTCTATTTGTAATGCATGTGGCTGGTGATTGAGTCCGGGGATTGTTCCATCCTTCCAAAGGGCGAGTCTGCAAAAGAGGGAAACTAGCTTGCAAATATGGATACTGCAGGGAAAGTAAGAAAACTGTATCTTTTGAATACATACATAGATATAAACATATGGAAGATATATATGTTGGAGAGATTATGTTCAGAAAGGGCTTACCTTTGTGTTCTTCTCTGAGGCTGAGAGAGTGTCACTTGCCCAAGGTCCACCCTATGGGTTGCATGGTGATTAGGGATTTGAACTGTCCTCTTCCAGAACCCAAATGCAACACTTAAACTATTACTATGACTGGTTTTCAGCTTGCAGATGGGTAACAAAACGTTTAGTTTTCAATTAGTTTCTTTTCACATATAAGAGTCTGCAAACCTTAAGATGCTGATCATCTCAAATTCTGAGAAACAAGTTATGCGTAATGCAATGGGACTTACTCCTAAACTAATTTGGGTAGAGGTGCATCTACACTGTACAATTAATGCGTTTTGACACCACTTTAAACACCAAGGCTCACTGCTATGGAAATATAGGAAGTATAGTTTTCCATGGTCCTTAGCTCCGGGGAGAGGCGGATGAGCTCCCTCTATCAGCTCCAGCTCTTCATGCGGGGACATGAGAGAAGCCTCCCACAAGGATGATAAAACATCAAATCATCCGGGCGTCTCCTGGGCAACATCCTTGCAGACAGCCAATTCTCTCACACCAGAAGCGACTTGCAGTTTCTCAGGTTGCTCCTGACATGACCAAAAAAAAAAGCTTTCTCTGCCAAGGAGTGCTAGTGCCTCACTAAACTACAACTTCCATGATACTCCCATGACACCATAGCATTGAGCCAAGGCAGTTAAATTAGTGTCAAATTGCAATAATTCTACAGTGTAGATGCACCCTGTAAGTGTTGCCTTTGAAATGTACTTACTCCAGAGGCAGGAAAACTGAGGCCCCTTCTATACAGTCATATAATCAAGGTTATCAAAGCAGATAATCCACATTATCTGTTTTGAACTGGGTTATATGAGTCTACACAGCCACATAATTTAATCCAGTTCAAAGGAAATAATCTGGATTGTATATGGCAGTGTAGAAGGGGCCTGCCATATAAAATCCAGATTAACTTCTTTGAACTGGATTATATGGCAGTGTAGACTCATATAATCCAGTTCAAATCATAATCCAGTTCAAAGAAAATAATCTGGATTTTATATGGCAGTGTAGAAGGGCCTGCCATATATAATCCAGATTAACTTCTTTGAACTGGATTATATGGCAGTGTAGACTCATATAATCCAGTTCAAATCATAATCCAGTTCAAACAAAAGATAATCTGGATTTTATATGGCAATGTAGAAGGGGCCTGAGGGAGCCCCTGGTGGCGCAGTGGGTTAAACCGCTGAGCTGCTGAGTTTGTTGACCAAAAGATGTAGGTTCGAATCCAGGGAGCAATGTGAGCTTCTGATGTCAGCCACAGCTTCTGCCAACCTAGCAGTTAATAAACATGCAAATGTGAGTAGATCAATAGGTACCGCTCTGGCGGGAAGGTAACGGCGCTCCATGCAGTCATGCCAGCCACATGACCTTGGAGGTGTCTATGGACAATGCCGGCTTTTCGGCTTAGAAATGGAGAGGACCACCAACCCCCTAGGTAAAGATCTTTACCTTTACCTAGAAGGGCCTGTTGATGGATAGCAGTGGGATTCAAAACAATAGCCTTGTCTGAATTATCACTATGCAAAGGGATCTTGTAAGCATAGGCATGGGCAAACTTTGGCTCTCCAGGTGTTTTGGACTTCAACTTCCACATTTCCTAACAGGAGTTGAAGTCCAAAATACCGGAAGGGCCAAAGTTTGCTCATACCTCTTATAGCACTTTTCAAACTCACTGAAAGAAATTAGAAGCACAAGATTTCATAGGGGCCAAGGTGGCTGACATTATTAAATAGATAAATAAGATACAGTTAAGCAAGGGATAATAGAAAGTTAACACAAACAATTCAATTTAGAAATAAGTTACATCATCTAGAATACAATTAAAGTATTAAAAACATCTCTTTTTCCCCCCTACAGATTATAAAATGTAAGGCTGCAGTTGCCTGGGAAATAGGCAAGCCACTTTCTATTGAAGAGATAGAAGTTGCTCCACCAAAGTCTCATGAAGTTCGCATCAAGGTAGACCAGATTTTTCCTTGCAAACCCTTAGGTTGAGTCTCAAGGAGCTGTCCGAGGTGCTGAACAAACAACATTCAACTCAACAGTAGTTTGTTAAGCATTCAGATTAAAACCCAAAATAGATTCATCTCCACTGACATGGAGAACCTCCAGTCCTCACTGCTTCAAAGACCAGGAAATGTAGCATTGTTGGTCCTCTTTCTGAGGGCCCCTCCAGACAGGCCCTATATCTCAGGATCTGATCCCAGATCTGATCTGCTTTTAACAGGATTTTAAGAACTAGGAAAAACAGAAAACCTGGGACCAGATCCTGGGATATAGGGCCTGCCTGGAAGGGCCCTGCCTTCACTTCTCGATTTGTGTTTTTCTCTTACAGCCTGCAAGAATAGGCAGCGATGCTGGAAGAAGGCAGATATTTCGGGGAATTTGTGTGCTCCAAGGAATTTGGCTACATTGCATATTTTTTCTATTATTTTTGACACCAATTGGAAAAAAACAGTGAATGTCAAAAACAATTTGGCCTGCCCACTATGTTTTATTTTACATTATGTTATTTTGTGCTGTTTATTTTACTTGTTGGTTTATTTATTTTATTGTGATGTTATTTTGTGGTTTATTTTTTATATTGCTGTAATGTATCACTGGTTTTGGCCTCATGTAAGCCGCTCCGAGTTCCCTTTGGGGAGATGGTGGCGGGGTATAAATAAAGTTTATTTATTTATTTATTATTGACAATATAAAATTTTGAAATTCCATATAGACTCTTAGCCTGTCTGTCAGAGTTTCCAAGCTGTTGCTAAATGGGCCAGAGAGGAATCTGGCCTCCTTGGAAGTTGTTCCTGCACCATGCTGCAGGACCTAGAAAATATCCCAAAAGGCATATTTTGTTGAATATGGATAAATGAAACAATGGATACCAATACTGTATATGATGTCCTCATGTTAGTGGAGTCTGGAGTCAAGGCACTGCCGCTTCCAAGTCATCTTCAAAGACAGCTTGGCATATTTGTGGGTATATGGGTTATCTAAGATGTTGACCAAATGTTGTATCTTATAGATAATAGCCACTGGGATATGTGGAACCGATGACCACGTTCTGTCAGGTTCCTTCCCTAAAGTCAATTATCCTGTTATCCCAGGACATGAAGGAGCTGGAATTGTAGAGAGTGTGGGTGAAGGAGTGACTTGCCTGAAACCAGGTATGTGAGTGGATGGGCTCCAGCATTTTAAAATGCCTTTGGATTTAAATGCCACAAAAGCTGCTGGTAGTAGAGGCACTAGATCAGGGGTCCTCAAACTAAGGCCTGGGGGCCGGATACGGCCCTCCAAGGTCATTTACCCGGCCCTCGCTCAGGGTCAACCCAAGTCTGAAACGACTTGAAAGCACACAACAATAACAACAATCCTATCTCATCAGCCAAAAGCAGGCCCACACTTCCCATTGAGATACTAATATGTTTATATTTGTTAACATTATTCTTCATTTTAATTATTGTATTGTGTATAAGATATGTGCAGTGTGCATAGGAATTCATTCATTTTTTTTCCAAATTATAATCCGGCCCTCCAACAGTTTGAGGGACTGTGACCTGGCCCTCTGTTTAAAAAGTTTGAGGACCTCTGCACTAGATAGAGGATATGCACAATTTGCAGTCTTAATTTCTGAAGGTGCTTTCAATGTTTAGACTCTCATTAGAGTCTAAACATTGAGGACCTTTAGATTCTTTATTAGTACTTTATACTTCTGAGATTGAATACTGCTGTTTTATCAACAGCAATCACTGTATTTTATTATTCTTACCAGGGGGTACTGTGAATGTATTATGTTGTGTTGATTGTTTATTGTCTGCCTGTATGTTTTGCCTTGCACATGCTGTATTTTGCATGTCACACCTTGAGTGTTTTGTGAGCCATCCTGAGTCCCTTTGGGAGATGGTGGCGGGATATAAATAAAAGATTATTATTATTATTATTATTATTATTATTATTATTATTATTATTATTATGTGTGCAAATAATGTGTGCAGATCCCAGTAAGGTGGCCTTTTGCAGCTGGCAGATGGTAATTTTGTCAGCGGCAATTGTATTTAAGCGTAGGCCAAGGTCTTTAGGCACCCAGTGTGTCGATCATTATTATTGTGTATTTTAGCATGAGAGAGCACAAGACAAGTTAATTTATGGTGACGTTTCAGTTCATAAATTGGTTGTAGAAACAGGACCATCATGTATGTTTATTTATCCAACTTCTTTTATTTTATTTCTAGGAGACAAAGTCATCCCACTTTGTTTGCCTCAGTGCGGAGAATGTAGCTCATGTCTAAAATCTAATACCAACTGTTGCCTGCAAACCCAGTGAGTTCTTTTTGCAATTTATCTTGCATTTCACTTGGCTGTAGATTATGAGCAATGCACATTTCAGAGGGTTGTGTTGTTGTTGTTGTTACTGACGACTCCAGTTTCTCTGAAACAGCCTCTGTGAACCTCAGAATCTGATGCCAGACAAAACTAGCCGGTTTACCTGCAAAGGGAAGCTAATCCACCACTTCCTTTGGATCAGCACTTTCTCTGAATACACTGTCATGCCTGACTCCACTGTAGTTAAAATTGATGCTGCTGCTCCATTGGATAAAGTCTGCCTCTTTGGCTGTGGGTTTTCCACTGGTTATGGCGCTGCCCTCAATACAGCTCAGGTGAGGCAACTCATAAAAAATATTCTATTACTGTTCCATACATGCTGCTTACAATATTTTCTCTTTTACTATGTCCCATTGCAAAGCTGGCATTGATCCTGTCCTTTTTTTTCTTTGCCATTTGTAGGTCATGCCTGGCTCCACTTGTGCCATCTTTGGTTTGGGAGGAGTGGGTCTTTCTGTGGTCATGGGGTGCAAAACAGCTGGAGCTTCTCGGATTATTGGGATTGACATCAACAAAGACAAATTTCTGAAGGCAAAAGAATTGGGAGCCACAGAGTGCCTTAACCCTCAAGATTACAAGAAGCCCATTCAGGACGTACTGGTTGAAATGACTGGTCATGGTGTCGACTATGCATTTGAGGTCGTTGGATGTTTGGATACATTGGTACGTACTCTGTTTCCTGCTTGCAGTTCTGTTGTGTTGCTTCATGTTAGAGTCCTGCATATAGGATTTAATACTTTCCTGGAAACAAGATGGCCTGGAGTAGTGGTTTTCAAGGATTCTGCCTTTCAAACTGCTTTTTCTGTATTTACAAATGAGAAGGAAAAAGCTGGGCAAGGAGAAAATTGTAATATAAATAATGAAACTACAAATCTTATATTTTCTATCCCTACTTTAAAGGGCTACTGGATGATATAGCCATTTTACCTCTTTTTCCTTCCTTCAGATACATGTTTGGGTCATAAATATTTTTTGCAGGGGAAGGGTTTCCTTCACAGTGCTAAACTATACTTTTGTTTGGTTATAACTTTTTTCCAATTGGTCTTTAAGATAAACAAGGAAATGGAAAGAAAAGCAACTGTAACATAAGCCCCAAGAGCCTCAGGGCCCTTCCACACAGCCATATAACCAGAATATCAAGGCAGATAATCCACAATATCTGCTTTGAACTGGGTTATGTGCCATATAATCCAGTTCAATGTGGATTTTATACATATAATTATGTGTAAAGGGCCTCAAATTCACATACCAGGGGTACCATGCCCTGGAAACAGTTTTGTTTCATTTTGGAAATATTTGGCAGCCCTTTCTCTCTGGAATCCTAGAGACAGAAAATTGGCCCCTGGATTTGCAACAGCTGTCCACTTCTTCCTTTATGTATTTATAATGATTTTTTATTTTGATTACATGGTTTTTAATAATTGGTTCTGTATTGAGGTTAGATGTTTTTAACTTTTGGTTTTCATTTATATGTTTACTTCATTTGTATACATATATATTATTCTTACTTTATTTGTGGAGCTCCCGCTGGTGCAGCAGTTTAAACCACTGAGCTGCTGAACTTGCTGACTGAAAGGTCGGTGGTTCGAATCCAGGGAGCAGGATGAGCTCCCACTTGTTAGCCCAGCTTCTAGCAACCTGGCAGTTCCAAAACATGCAAATGTGAGCAGATTAATAGGTACCGCTCTGGCGGAAAAGGTAATGGCACTCCATGCAGTCATGCCAGCCACATGACCTTGGAGGTGTCTACGGACAACGCTGGCTCTTTGGCGTAGAAATGGAGATGAGCACCAACCCCCGGAGTTGGACACACCTGGACTTAATGTCAGGGAAAAACCTTAACCTTTACCTACTAGGTAAAATAAAAAGACCAAAGTAGGAATCTCCAAATTTGTCCACTCCCATATAGATGATCAGAAGTCATCCTTGACCATAAAAAAAGCACTAGTGGTTCCTTGATTTTGGGAGCAGAGGTGCCTATTTGCTGCTCAAGTAGCAAGTGGACTGGTCTCAGCACTTGGATGATGCATGCTATTTAAAGCCAAAGGGGAATATTGTAGTCCAGTTTCTGCTGTGCAGACCACATAGCCATGGCTGGAACGAGTGTGAGCCAATGAAGGAGGAGGTTGCGGCTGCATATAGACAGCAGATGCACTGGATGCAACTTTTGTTATTCTTCAGAATGATAAAACATAAAATGTCATTGCTGCTTTGCTTTTCCTGTTTAACATCTTTCCTCCTTCATCAGACGGCTGCGCTAGCATCTTGTCACCTTGGTTGTGGCATCTGTGTGATGGTTGGGGTGCCTCCTTTGGGGTCTCGACTCTCCTTCGATCCTATGCTGCTTTTTACAGGGCGTACCTTGAAAGGGAGCTTCATTGGAGGTATATTTATTTATTTATCGTGTCAGGAGCAAACCAAACAGTTGTACTGAATTTTTTAACAAACAAACAAAACACAAAATTTGCAAGCTTGGTAGTTGATGTCATTTGACCAGTAGCTGGCCACTTGGAGTGCTTCTGGTGTTACTATAAGAAGGTCCTCCATTGTGCAGGGCTCAGGTTGCATTGCAGCATATGGTCTGTAGTTTGCTCTTCTCCACACTCGCATGTCGTGGATTCCACTTTGTAGCCCCATTTCTTAAGGAGGTATGATGGTGCCAAACAGAGAAGTGAAAACATTGAGCTACGAATGTTTCTTAATGTTGTGGTTCAGGACACTGAAATTACTATTGGTATATAAAGATGCTTAAAAGAGGAGGAGAATGTCCACATGTATAAATTATATCAGATAGTTTGGATTCTTGACCATATTTCATAATATTATAATAATTTAGACTCCTAAGCTTTGTTGGTTTGTGCTTGGAACTTAACAAAGCACTAAATCTAATAATACTTTGCCCAACCATGAGGTCCTCCAGAAGTTTTGAAGTAGATTGGCCATCCACACTAACCATTAGGTTGTGTATATCAGAGTATAATTGGAGCTAGAGGCCAACATTTTTGGATAATGTTAGATAACAAAGCAATGAGTTAGAAAAAAAGAACAGCTTATGCATAATGTAAACCATGTCTTTCCAACTGTCATCTAGCATACTTTTGTTTTTACAAGATACACAAGTAAGCAATATGCATTTTGTGTTGGGACATGCAAACGTGCCCACGAGGATGAAACCTGACAACGTTGTGTGGGGTGTGGCAGATATTTCTGTTTGTTTTCAGGGTGGAAGATGAAAGATTCTATCCCTCAACTGGTATCCAGTTACATGGAGAAGAAATTTAACTCAGATGCTTTGATAAGCCACACTTTGCCATTCAGCCAAATCAGTGAAGGGTTCAATTTGCTTCATTCTGGAAAGAGGTGAGGTGTATGACTTGTTGAGATTTGCTTTTAGTGAAGCAGATCTCAGCACAGGAATCAGCAGGGAAGGGCAGTTGTTAAAGTTTCTGTGGAGCACGGGATATTATTTTCCTAGAGCATTGTCTGACATCAAAGGGAGAGAAAAAGAGACTGGCATCATTCTTGGATTAAGTCCAAGGCCCATCTAGTCCAACTTTCATTTCTCACAGTAGCCAAGAAGAGGACAGTAGGAAGCCCACAGTGAGGACATGAGCACAACAACACCTTTGTACTCATGTTTCCAAGTAACTGGTCTTCGTAAGAATCTTGTATCTAACTCTGAAGCTAATATAGAGTTAGTGTATTTTGTAGCCAACTTGTAATGCTACAAGTTGAGCCAATGCTCCATGGCCCTCAATGGGTAGCGACCCCAAATTGCTTCTGCTACTGTACACAAACAAACACACACAGAGATACACTTCAACAACTGTGATGTTATTGAGAGAGAGAAAACCTTGTAGACTTCTCTCCTTATGATTGACCCAAAGGTTTGTTGTATTTACATAGTGGCTGAGATTTTACATGTATGTGTATATCCACAGGCATAGCTCTGTGTTCTTCTACTGATATCAACTGCAAAGCTCCTGTGACTGTAAGAGAGATGGAGGAAGGTAATTCAGACCACAAGCAGCTGGTCTCAGATTGTTCAGAGGGAAACAATGGGTGTACCTGCCTTTTTCTTCCCCAAGAACTGAGAGCAGTCAGATCTTCATGGCCTCAGTTGTCTTCTCTCTCCCTCACCTCCACACCATCAAACAACAACAGGTGTCACTCCACAACTTGATATTTGCCAGGTATCTAAGGTGTCACTTACCCCCACATTTATCCTAGATGGTTACTTTACTTTTAAGGCAAACTTTGGGATATTATTGGGTGGGTTACATTCCTTGTTTCTCTAAACACTGAACAGACTCTTAACAGGGTTGCTGTAGGTTTTCCAGGCTATATGGCCATGTTCTAGAAGCATTCTCTCCTGACGTTTCGCCTGCATCTATGGCAGGCATCCTCTGACCTCACAACCTCTGAGGGGCCTGCCATAGATGCAGGTGAAATGTCAGGAGAGAGTGCTTCTAGAACATGGCCATATAGCACAAAAAAACTACAACAACTCAGTGATTCCAGCTATGAAAGCCTTCAACAAAACTCTTAACAGTTCCTATTTACTTACGAGTACTGTAATGCATTGTGTTACTTGTTCCTAACATACTAATACAAGCTTGTCATTGTCATTGGCCCCTTGGAGCCAAGTCTGGGCTGCAGCACATATTTTGACCTCATTTCCCTTTTGTAAAATAAAATCAGAGCTGTGTATGTCTCACATGATTTCTTTGCCAGTCCATAAGTGCCCCGTGAGGCCTCATGAAAGTGGTAATGTTTTAATTTGTGGATCATAAATGCTATGGCACCATTAGCATTTCTGAGCTGCTTCCTACAATGCTCATTACACTGGCTATTTGGGAAATGCATAACTTGAATTTTGTTTTTAGAAGGGAGTTAAGATGGGGACAAGGCCATCAGCTTTAATGAGGGTGTGACCCTTTACTTATTGGAGGAAAAATGCCATCTTTCCTCATCTCAGAATCAAGACATTTTGGCTCCCATTACTGCAAAAACAATTTCAGGAAATACATTACTCTGTAATGCATGGGATGTAGGTTGTGTTCCTATTAGATTGCAATTACAGCAAATCCATCTAGTATGGTGGCTTCAGATGGTGTTGGATTGCCAGTACCATGAGCCCTAGCCAGCACTGTCATGGTAAATAATCCTGGGCATTGTGATCTAACAACATCTGGAGGACCACACTGTTCTCACCCCTGCTTTTTTAAAGATTCCTCCCTGCCATCCTACCCACTGTTTAATAAACAGACACAGAAACAACAATATCATAATGTCTGCTCAACAAAGCCTTTCTTTATAAACTTTATTTACTGAAGCCATTTCAAGTGCCAGTCTTTCAAACACCTTGGTATGTGGTAAAATCGGCTTTGCAAGATCACTGATATTCTGTTAGATAGTAAATGCTGTTCAGGTGTGCCTTCAAGGACAGATCCAGACAGCCCCTTTAACGTGGGAATTCCTGCAATTAAAAGGGGGCCTCCCAGATGATGTCCTAGGGAAACACAAATTAATTCTCCACAAACCAGGCTAATTAATTTGTTAGTGGGTTTATTCCACGCCTTCTCGGAAGGCCCGGGATAAATCCACTACTTCTGCTGACTGGACTGCTCCCTCAAAAGTTCTGGGCTTTTGAGGGGGTAGTCCAGAGAGTAGCCCCACGGTTTTCCGGGCTAAATTAGCCCGGAAAACCGTGAGGACACTAACCCCCACCCCAAAAGTAAAAGAACTTACCCGGCCTCCATTAGAGTGGTGCCGGAGCTCTCCCGGCGTGTAGAAATGATGCGCCAGGAGAGTAGGGGTAAGGGGGTAAGAGAGATTTTCCTCTTCCTCCACTTTTTCTCCTGGCACATAATTTCTATGCACCAGGAGAGCTCCAGCACCACTCTAATGGAGGCCAGGTAAATTCTTTTACTTTTAAAAGGGCTTTTGGGGAGGGGTTAGAGTGCCAGGAGAACATCTGGACACCCACTCAAGAAAACACGCACTTTCTAGGGTGGGTGTAGACTAGGATCCAGGAACATTTGTGTTTTTAAAACGCGAATGTTCTCAGATTAAAAGGCCATCTGGAAGCGCCCCAAGTTATTAACAAGCTATGGAAACCTTATCACAAGGTTTGTTTGGCAAAATTTGTTCAGGGTGGGGTTGCCTTTGGCCTCTTTTGAGCCAAAGAGAAAGAGTGACTTGCCCAAGATCATCCGATAAGTAGCCATCGCTGAGTGGGTATTTTAACCCTGGCCTCCAGAGTTATAG
This sequence comes from Anolis sagrei ordinatus, assembly GCF_025583915.1. NCBI lineage: Eukaryota > Metazoa > Chordata > Lepidosauria > Squamata > Anolidae > Anolis > Anolis sagrei. The sequence continues at coordinate 180,582,266 of NW_026847549.1, forward strand.
TCTACAAACCATTACACTACATTGGCTCTCAATAAATACTGACCTAATCACAGTTTCATAAATAATGCCAAAGAACAGTGCCGATAACTATCAACAGTATTTTCTTAGTCAAAATCCTGCTCGATTGTTTTTTGTTTTGTTTTTTTGCAGACAATTTTTAATGTCAACCCTGTTTTTTCTCTTTCAGTATTCGTATTGTCCTAGTGTTTTAAGTTCCTGACTTGATGAAGCAATTCTGCTGGCAATTTCTAATCAAGAATTCTATTGTTTAAGTTTTAACCACTGCCTAAATAAATCAGCTTTTATTTATTTATTTATTTATTTATTTTATTTATTTGCTATGCTTGTATACCACCCCTCTCAGCCCGGAGGTGACTCGAGGCTGTTTACATTTGACAATCAATGCCCCCACAAGATAAAATACAGTCAAAAACAATAACATATAGTATAAACCATATAAAAATAATAACAATAAACAATTAATTTTCTGTTCCCCTTCCAAGTTGTTGTGGACGAAGCAGTATAAATAGTGTGTGGAAAGCTGGCTTTACTTAATTTCAGATATTTAGAAATTCTGAAGTCATGTTCTTGGTTCTAAATCATACCGAGGGAACACGAGGCAGAATTTTGAGTTAACCACAAGTGAAGTACACAAAACATTTACTGGTCTTTAGAGTGCAGGATGCCGGTGAAAGTGGAGAAATCACAAATACAAAAAAATGGTTTTTTGGGGGTTTTTTTTTACCTGAGATGTTCTAATAAACACTTGGTCCTTCAGTATGATTCTGTAGTCAACATCCAGCAAATGTTGATCATAGCGTCATGCTGGAGGACCTAGAGATTCACACAGAGAACATTTTAATCAAATCTGCAAATAATCAGATCCACAAAAATCAAATCTGCAAATGTGCCTGCTGCACGGCAAAAGGCTAGAACGGAAGCTTCCACAGCTCTTAAGCAGGGCTGAGTTTTCAGGCTGATTAAAAATCAGTAAATAAATCATGCAGGTAGCTAACTGGGTAGAATATTAAAGAAAAATTGAAATTATGTGAAACTATAACAAACAAGGCAGAACTTGGAAAAATTTCTTCTTTGGATCACAGCTCCCAGAAACCTCCAGCTCCCTCACTCATTCTCACTGAAAGAAATTCATGCATTATAGTCAGAAACTGTAACTTTTACAGTTTTGGGGTGTAGAAAATAATGATGAACACCATGGCATAAATGTCACTTTTTTGAAAGTTTGAGTCTTAAGTTCTATCCCATCAACATCATCAAAACAAGACAAAGCAAAAGTCATGAGTACATTCTGCAAGTAGTAATCACTCCAACAAACAAAAATGGACAATCTTAGCTTGTAGGTCCCCAAAGCACAACGCAAAACATGATGCCTAAGCAATGGCATGCAAGTCCAACAATGGATGGGGAAAGCCCCAAAAAAGCACTGGGTGCAAAAGAGAAACTGGGCCAGATCACATGTGACGAATGGGTAGGGAAAGTGTAGATCTGGAACAGATTCACTGCCATAACTAAAGCAGCTAATCAAGCAACAATACTCTGCAACAGCAGAAAGCAATTACAGTGTTGGCATACTGCATTTTAAATCTCCAACTACACTGGGTCTTCTTGGAAAATAGTGAATTCTGAGAATTAGAGGACTGAATAATCTGCCAAGGGAGTGAATATGCTGAATTTTTAAAAGCTTAATTGTTGGAAGAGCACCAAGGCTTCAGCATAATTAAAGATGACATGATATGTGTGCTAAGCTTTTGAAAGGAAGGATGCCAAGGAACCTAACTGCCTACAGTATTCAGGAAGAAGAACATAATATTATCTTGGCTTCTAGCAAAAATAAAAGGCAGATCACTCATTATGGTACTATGTATAGCTGTTGCAGTACCAGTATCTAAAAACAAGAGACTTTTAGATCATATATATATATATAGAGAGAGATTATTATATAGCTTAAGCAATTTTTCCAGAATGTCCGCTATACTTTTTTTCAATGCCTCTCAACTTTCAATGCCTCTCAACTATAGAGTGTGTAGGACTGGGCTACCATTTCCAGATATCCTCAACCATTGGTTATTTTGGCCAGGGGATCTTAACATTGAAGACAAAAATATCTGTCAAGATGGCCACATGACCTTGGAGGTGTCTACGGACAATGCCGGCTCTTCAGCTTAGAAATGGAGGTGAGCACCAACCTCCAGAGTCCTTAATGTCAAAGGAAACCTTTACCTTTACCTTACCTAAGCTTTAAAATAGTGGTTCTCAACCTGTGAGTTTCCAGATGTTTTGGCCTACAACTCCCAGAAATCCCAGTCAGTTTACCAGCTTTTAGGATTTCTGGGAGTTGAAGGCCAAAACATCTGGAAATTCACAGGTTGAGAACCACTGGTTTAGGACCTCATCGCTCAAAACAGAAAATCCTAAAATTCAATAGGATGCAACTATGACTGTGGGATAACAGTGCAGTAATTATGTGATGTGAAATGGCCACAAGAAATAAAAAAGTACTGTACACAGAAAAAAATCCAGATAGTGTGTCTCCAACACAATCATATATATAAGAAAGCAGCAAGGTGAAGAGATGCAAAGGATGCCAAGAGGAGCTGAAATTTACTCATTAACTGCTCTATTGTGCAATTTGGAGGAGGAATTTCACCCAGCATCCTGCAATCATAATGTTTATGATGCAGGATTACATGAAGTCTCTGAAATTAAATTATCTTTTATCACCTCCTGGCGTTGTCTCATTTTATAGCAGGTAATGAAAGAGCTGTGCTTTTGGGATATACGGTTGTTTAATGTTATCTAAGTTAGCATTGTCGAGACTGCAAGTTCCTTTTGCTTTATTGAACAGCCTAGCTGAATGCTCTGTTTGCTGCCCTTTGTTGTTAGTTTTTTGGTTTAATGAGTCTATGTGTATTTTAAGAAATGAACTTCGTTCTCATCGCACCTCCCCAATTGCTTTTAGCTATTGTTGTCATTTGCCATCTAGAGAGACAGCCTGATGTAGTGATTTAAGGTTTGGACAGAAGCCCCATCTACACTGCCATATAAAATCCAGATTATCAGTGTTGATTATATTAGTCTACACTGCCATATAATCCAGTTCAAAGCAGATGATCCAGATTTTATATGAAAGTGGAGATAGGCCCTAAGACCTTAGAGATCAGGATTCAAAATTCTGGTCAGCAGTGGGACACTTCCAACCTCAGAGGAAGGCAATGGTCAACCTCTTCTGAATGAATCTTGCCAAGAAAAACTCCATTATAGGGTTACCTTAGGCTTGCCATACATTGATAACAAATTGAAGAACACACACACACGCACATATATATATGGAAGGTCTTATCATAAACTTTTTAGAACTTCAGGTAGAACAGAGGATAACATATAGATCAGTGGTTCTCAACCTTCCTTATTGCCACAACCCCTTAACACAGTTCCTTATGTTGTGGTGACCCCCAAGCATAACATTATTTTCCTTGCTACTTTCATCACTGTAATTTTGCTATTGTTATGAATCATAATGTAAATATCTGATATGCAGGATGTATTTTCATTCACTGCACCAAATTCGGCACAAATACCCGATACGCCCCAAATTTGAATACTGGTGAATACTTGATTTTGTCATTTGGGAGTTGTAGTTGCTGGGATTTATAATTAATGTACAATTAAAGAGCATTCTGAACTCCACCAATGATGGAATTCAACCAATCTTGGCACACAGAACTCCCATGACCAAGAGAAAATACCGGAAAGGTTTGGTGGGCATTGACCTTGAGTTTTGGAGTTGTAGCTCACCTACATCCAGAGGTGGACTCAAACAATGATGGATCTGGACCAAACTTGGCACAGATATTCAATATGCCCAAATGTGAACATTGGTGGAGTTTGGGGAAAATAGAAATTGATATTTGGGAGTTGTAGTTACTGGGATTTATAGTTCGCCTACAATCAAAGAGCATTCTGAATCCCACCAATGATAGAATTGGGTCAAACTTCCCACACAGAACCCCCATGACCAACAGAAAATATTGTGTTTTCTGATGGTCTTTGGTGACCCCTTAGACACCCCCTCATAAACTCCCCCAGGGGTCCCAACCCCCATGCTGAGAAACACTGCTTTAGGGTATTTCAGCCCCTTATAGTCCCATGCTGCTGTTGTGTGCCTTCAATCATTTCCAATTTAGAGAAATGCTGATAGAGAGAGTGCCAGTATGAGATAGATAGATAGATGATAGATAGATAGATAGATAGATAGATAGATAGATAGATAGATAGATAGATATGTATTTAGAGCAGCTTGTCCAACCTGATGCTATCAATTCCCAGACAGAATAGCCAATTCAGAATAGATATGGATAATGGAACATGTAGTCCAGCATCTCTGGTGTATAAGAGTACAAGGCTAGAAAGACTTTGGTTACAGCTAGCCCCACTATGGCATCCCGCTGTGTCCAGATCTAACTTCTCCAGGGACAGGTGTTGTTGGCGCATGAGCTTCAACTATACAAAAACACTCACGAACACTGTTGAAACCTAAGTCTCCAGGCTCACAGCTGAATCCAAGAGAACCACCAAAGTGTTTCTCATGTTGAAAATTTCAGTGAGATTGCAAATCATCATGGGTTGTTGTAGGTTTTTCGTGTTGTATGGCCATGTTCTAGAAGCATTCTTTTCTGAATGCTTTGAGAACATGGCTATACAGCCCAAAAAACCTACAACAACCCAGTTATTCCAGCCATGAAAGCCGTCAACAAGACTCTTAACAATTCCTATTTCCTTACGAGCAATACATCAAATCGTACATCTTTTCAATGGAGGAAGCACATATTTCCTCATTCATTTTTTATAATCTCATGAGAGTTTCAGTTGTCAAACTTTTTGAATTAATGAGGATTTTTTTTCTTATAACAGGAAAAATTATGATACAAAATGGATTCATGTGCTTCTGAAAGAACTGGGAAAGGATGTAGATACTTGTCCATCAAAACATTAACTTTTATTTAAAAATTGACATTTTCTTTCCATGTTGTTTTGGACGAATCTATCAGGAGCATAAAATACAAGCCAACTAAATTAAAGTTCCTGCCAATGAATCATCCTTCACTGAGGTCACGCCATGTCTATGTGAAACTGATCTTTTTTCCTTCACGTGGCGCTTTTGTCTACTGACTGCCGGTAGAACTAGACCTCAGACTGTTTTATTTGGCCAAACTGATAGGGAACTAGTTAGTGTTTAAAAAATGTTTATATGACAAGGATTAAATGTACAAGTTTCTAGGGAACCCATGTGTAAGGAAATGCAACACAAACTAATAAGATTAAAATCCAGGGTTAAGATAAATAGTGAATATGCAGTGAAAGGGCTAGTCTATCAGTGCAACTTAGGTGTTTTGGAGGGCTCTTCCACACAACCATATAACTCAGAATATCAAGGAAGACAATCCCACAACATCTGCTTTGAACTGGGATATACGCTACAATATATTTCAGTTCAAATCAGATTATGTGGGATTTTATTCAGCTGTGTGAAAGGGGTCTGAGTGAGAATGAAATCTGTTCCTAGCTTGACATCACTTTGGGGCACATGTCAAGACATTAGGTCAGTGATTCTCAACCTTCCAAATGCCACAACCCCTTAATACAGCTACTCGCATCATGGTGACCCCCAACCATAACATTATTTTCATTGCTACTTCATACTGTAATTTTGCTACTGTTAATAATCGTAATGTAAATATCTGATATTCAGAATGTATCTTCATTTACTGGATCAAATTTGGCACAAATACCCGATATGCCCAAATTTGAATACTTGTGGAGTTTGGGGAAAATAGACCTTAACATTTGGGAGGTGTAGTTGCTGGGATTTATAGTTCATCTACAATCAAAGAGCATTCGGAAAGATGAAATTGAACCAATCTTGGCACATAGAACTCCCATGACCAACAAAAAATACTGGAAAGGTTTGGTGGGCATTGACCTTGAGTTTTGAAGTTGTCGTTCACCTACATCCAGAGAGCACGTTGGGTTCAAACAATGATGGATCTGGACCAAACTTGACACGAATACTCAATATGCCCAAATGTGAACACTGGTGGAATTTGGGGGGAAATAGACCTTTACATATGGGAGTTTAGTTGCTGGGATTTATAGTTTACCTACGATCAAAGATCATTCTGAACCCCACCAACCATAAAATTGGGCCAAACTTCCCACACAGAACCCCCATGGCCAACAGAAAATACTGTATTTTCTGATGGTCTTTAGTGACCCCTCTGATACCCCCTCATGATCTTCCCAGGGGTCCCGACCCCCCAGGCTGAGAAACGCTGTCTTAGGTCAGCCGAATGCCCTACCAGTGTTCAATACTACTTGATGCTTCTTGCTTCAAGTTGCCAAGGTAGTATCCACATTACAAAATTATAGCCGTTTGATACTACTTTCACACTCAGTGCCCTTCCTGTCATAGCTTGGGATTTATAGTTTTGTAAAGTAGTACTTAAAATTCTCTAGTTCACTCAAATAGACTTCATAACAGGAGCCCTCTTCAGAGAATTCCAAATACTTTGTGAAACTAAAAAAAATCCACGATTCTATAGGATAGATTTATGGCAGTTAAGCAGTATGACTGTGCAATATCGGGCTCGACTTACTTAGATCCATGAGAAACCGATATAAGTTTCCCTCAGTGCTTCTAAGAGCCGTAGTAAACTACTGGAAGCGAGAGCGAGCTTGTGCTCGAGCTCGCTCCGAAGCCCCGCCTTTTTTCCCGAGGCTGCTCTCTCTCTTGCTAGTGTGCCTGTTTTCCCTTGCTAGGGAAGCGATGCGAGTGTACTCTCGCAGTTGGCAGAATTCAACTGTGAGCGTACGCTCGCATCCCTGCCCTCTGCAATGGAAAACAGCAGTTGGCAGAATTCAACTGTGAGCGTACGCTCGCATCCCTGCCCTCTGCAATGGAAAACAGGCACGCTAGCAAGAGAGAGAGCAGCCTCGGGGGGGGGAGGCGGGGCTTCGGAGCAAGCCCGAGCGCAAGCTTCCTGTAGTTTGCTGCGGCACAAGCGTATGCTCGCAACGCTGCCCTAGCAAAGGGAAATAGGTGGAGAAAGAGGCGGAGCATCGCTCGTGCTGGCTTAGTTTGCTCTCGCAAAATCCTAGTTTGCTACGGCTCTAAGATTCAAGAGCCGTAGCAAACTAGGATTTTGCGAGAGCAAACTAAGCCAGCACGAGCGATGCTCCGCCTCTTTCTCCGCCTATTTCCCTTTGCTAGGGCAGCGTTGCGAGCATACGCTCGTGCCGCAGCAAACTACAGGAAGCTTGCGCTCGGGCTTGCTCCGAAGCCCCGCCTTTTTTCCCCTGAGGCTGCTCTCTCTCTTGCTAGCGTGCCTGTTTTCCATTGCAGAGGGCAGGGATGCGAGCGTACGCTCACAGTTGAATTCTGCCAACTGCGAGAGTACACTCGCATCGCTTCCCTAGCAAGGGAAAACAGGCACACTAGCAAGAGAGAGAGAGCAGCCTCGGGGGGGGGGGAAAGGAGGGGTCGGAGAGAGCTCGAGCACAAGCTCGCTCTCGCTTCCAGTAGTTTGCTACGGCTTACACAGCATAGAATCATAGACTCCTAGAGTTGGAAGAGACCTCATGGGCCATTCAGTCCAACCCCCTGCCAAGAATCAGGAAAATCGCATTCAAAACACCCCTGGCAGCTGACCAACCAGCCTCTGTTTAAAAGCCCCCAAAGGAGGAGCCTCCAAAGAGCTCCACTGCTGAATAGCTCTCACAGTTAGGAAGTTCTTCCTAATATTCAGGTGGAATCTCCTTTCCTGTAGTTTGAAGCTATTGTTCTGCGTCCTATACAACAGGGCAGCTCCTCCTCCCTATTACTTCCCCTCACATATTTATACATGGCCCTCATCATGTCTCCTTTCAGACTTCTCTTCTACAGCTAAACATGCCTAACTCTTTAAGCTGCTCCTCATTGGGTTTACTCTCCAAACCCTCGAACATTTTAGTCATCCTCCTCTGGACACATTCCAGCTTGTCAACATCTCCCTTAAATTGCATAATTGGAAGGTATTGTAGGAAATTTAAAATGTCAGTTCATAAATGCCAGCATTGCCTCCACGTCAGCCCTATTTGAGAGCGGTTCTCCCAAAGGGGTTTTGACAAGGATCGTGCCAAATCTGGCCCAGTCAGCCCTTTTATACGTTTAGTATTGTGACATACATTTATCATGGCAAACGTGATGGGAAAAATTAATTAATCCCTTAATCCTAGTGGTCATGTGGTCTGGAGGATTTGGGACATTGTAATCCAATTTTCAAAACATTCTAAATAACAAGTGGATCAAACCAGTCTTTTTGAAAGAGAGGTGATAGAATCTCTCTCTCCTGGTTTTGATTTTCTTGACATCTGTACAGTGTTCCCTCACTTATCGTGGGCGTTACGTTCCAGGACCACCCACAATAAATGAAAATCCGCAAAGTAGGGACTAGATAGATAGATAGATAGATAGATAGATAGATAGATAGATAGATATAGATATATATCACATTCCGAGGAGAGATTTAAAGGCACCACACACCTTTTTTTTTTTTTTTGCTAGCTATAAGGAAGGGGCTCTAGGGCCATGATGTACATACAGCTTTGTATCTCCTCTCTCTTTTTTATGAATGAAAACGCTCCTCAAAACAATATGTAAATCACAGCCACCTTGATTGGCTGCCTCTCTCCTGAGTGGGAGGGTGAAACGCCCTTCCACGCTCCATTATTGCCAGGAGATGGGATTATAACGCCGCTCCGGACAACATCAACCTGTCATAAACTGGGAGGCAGCCTCACCTCTGAGCCTCATTGGCAGCCCGGTAGGGTAAACAAGCTGGGAATGACCGCTGGCAGGGCTGTGGGCCAATGGCGGATGTACTACGTGTGTATGAGTACCGCAAAAACCCGCAAAATAGCGAGTCCATGAAAAGCGAGCTGAGAAGTAGTGAGGGAGCACTGTATTTTATTTTATACCTCCGAAATCTGTAGGGTCTCTCTCTGCATGGCTCCAACTCACCTATCGATTTATAGCAGTAGTTCCCAACCTTTTCTTGACCAGGGACCACTCTCCAACATTGGTACCAAGGGTTACGAATCAGTTTTTGGTCAAGTTTAGCTTGCTTTCTGGAGTGCTGGTTCAGAAAATTGCATTGGATAGACCACATCAACTCTGCATTGGATAGACCAAATGCAACATCAAATTGCATTGGATAGACCACATTGAATAGATGACATCAACTCTAGTTTCTGATACAGACAGGGGCGGCTCAACCCATTACGCAAAAAAAGCATTTGCAGTATAGTTTATTTTGCCCAGGGGCGCTCTTGAGGCGCTCTTGGGGGGAAACAGACCTTGACATATGCGAGTTGTAGTTACTGGGATGTATAGTTCACCTACAATCAAAGAGCATTCTGAACCAAATATGGCAAACAGAACTCCCACGATAAACAGAAAATACATATCAGTGATTGGTTGGGGGGGGGGGGATACCGTTTGCTTACCATTGAAAATTACCTAGGGCCGCCTCTGGATACAGAACATATACCGTCACTGTGGAAGAACATGTGGGTCAAGAATAGGACTCTACAGTCACCTACAAATCCACCACCAAGACCCTACACTTGGAAGGCCATCATACTCAACAGGGGAGGCCCTCCCCTTGGTCCCACCATCGTCTCAAGCACAGTTGGTGGGGACGAGAGAGCGGGCCTTCTCTGTGGTGGCCCCCTAGCTCTGGAATACCCTCCAAAAAGAGATTAGATCAGCCCCTACCCTTCAATCCTTTCGTTCCAACCTGAAAACTACCCACATACTAACCAGGCCTGACCCTGCTTAGCATCTAAGATCAGATGGCTTATGCATAAATCTATGTAATTTATACTATGTTTTTCTGTAAAAATTACAGTCTACATATTCTGACCAAGAGAATAGACAAGTTATACATATTTTGTAGATCCTGTCTTCTCTCCCAATAATTGACTTTGTGCTTGAAGATAAGAATAGTATGAATCCAAACTTTGTGGGGCACTGGAAAACTTTGTAGCACAGCTCTCAATGGGCCCTCCCTTTTCCTCATTGGTTTATCATAGATTATACAATGTGAGTGTTGTGCACACTGGAGCAAAAAGAGAAAAAAATGTTTGGGTGTATTTGTCTTCCTGCTGGAGACAAAGGAAGCAAGAAAGCAGCAAGTCCTTGAGAACTCTGTCCACAGCATAAAGCTGCGATTCCGACATACAATGGCAACTGCAGGAAAGGTAAGCAAAAATTGATTGAATCTCTATGAAACAGCTGTTAGAAATGTCTGTGAGTGCCAGTATTAAATCCCTTCCAAAATAACAGGACTAAATGTGCAAACCTTTCATTCCGTATAGAAGCATTCTTCCTATTTAATTTGGATGGATTCAGTTTATGCCCTTCAAGTTTTGCTGCAGAGCTTGAGTCCCTGTTTATGGTTTCAGAGGGGAAATTAGAAGAACAGGTTTAGACAATCCTGCAAACTGATATTACTGATTCAAATGTCACTTCAAGCCTCCTGGCACACCTCAATACTTTCTGATCCCCTTCACAGATATGGCCATAGTAAGGTAGACTTACCTGACAGAGGTTTTGTACTGTACTTGGTGTGCTTGGAAGAACATAAAGCACAACATAGATGCTTATAATCATTATTTTGCCATAAGTTAATTATTGATCTTTTTATAAAATCCAAGCAGGAAAGCAAGCAAGATTTGTGGTATTTGACATCGACTGACAACTTGTCTAACAAGTTCTTTCCTTGCCTTAAAAAAACAGGCTGGATTCATTTTACGGTTTGCAGGAAATCAATTAACAGATATATTCCTCTGCGTATGTGTGTATACATGTGTGCACACCTTCAAGTTTTCTGCTAACTCACAGCGAACCCATTAATTCCATAGGATTTTCCAAGGCAAGCAATACTCAGAGGTGGATCTGCCAGCTTTTTTGTCTGAAATGTAGCCGGCAACACGTGGTATTTTTGGCAATTTCCTATCCAAGCACTAACTGGGGCTGACCCTGCTTAGCTTCCAAGATCAGATAGGACCTGCTGCCTTTAGGGCAATGTTTCTCAACCTCCCTAATGCCGCAATCCCTTCAAACAGTTCATGTTGTGGTGACCCATAACCATAACATTATTTTCATTGCTACTTCACAACTGTAATTTTGCTACTGTTATGAATCATAATGTAAATATCTGATATGCAGGATGTATTTTCATTCATTAGACCAAATTGGCAGAAATACCCAATATGTTCAAATTTGAATACTGGTAGGGTTGGGAGGATTGATTTTTGTCATTTGAGAGTTGTAGTTGCTGAGATTTATAGTTCACCTATAATCAAAGAGCATTCTGAACTCCACCAATGATGGAATTGTTGGCACACAAAACTCCCATGACCAACAGAAAAGAACTGGAAAGGTTTGCAGAGCACTGACCTTGAGTTTTGGAGTTGTAGTTCACCTACATCCAGAGAGCACTGTGGACTCAAAGAATGATGGACCTGGACCAAACTTGGCACGGATACTCAATATGCCCAAGTGTGAACACTGGTGGAGCTTGGGGATAATAGACCTTGACATTTGGGAGTTGTAGTTTCTGGGATTTATAGTTCACCTACAATCAAAGAACATTATGAATCCCACCAATGACAGAAACGGGCCAAACTTCCCACACAGAACCCCCATGACAAACAGAAAATACTGTGTTTTCTAATGGTCTTTGGTTGACCCCTCTGACTTTACTTACTTAGGCGATCCCTCGTTGGCCGAGTAGGATAGTCTTCCAGGATCAGTATTCTTGTGGGTCCATAAGTGACTGTGGAGCTCTATTCTTGATCTGAATCTTCTTCCGCAGTGAGGGCATTGGTTTCCAGGTAGAAGGCGGTCTCGGTCGGGGTTGGCTTGGTGCACCTTCCTCTTGGTACATTTCTCTCTTTCACCCTCCTATCGTGCCTCTTCAAATTCTGCAGCACTGCTTGTCACAGCTGACCTCCAGCTGGAGCGCTCAAGGGCTCAGTGTCTTTGCCAGAGTTTTTAAGGCTGTCTTTGAGCCCATCTTTAAATCTGTTTTCCTGTCCACCAACATTCCATTTCTGTCCTTGAGTTCGGAGTAGAGCAACTGCTTTGGGAGACGGTGGTCGGGCATCCAGACAAGGTGGCTGGTCCAGCAGAGTTGATGGCGGAGGACCATCACTTCAAGGCTGGTGCTCTTTGCTTCTTCCAGCACGCTGACGTTTGTCCGCCTGTCTTCCCAAGAGATTTGCAGGATTTTCCGGAGCGCTGATGGAATCATTCCAGGAGTTGCATGTGACCTCTGTAGACCACATTTCGCAAGCATATAACAGGGTTGGGAGGACAAACACCTTGGTATCCCTACGGATGTCCCAGTCCTCAAACACTCTCTGCTTCATTCGGAAAAATGCTTCACTCGCAGAGCTCAGGCGGTAGTGTTTTTCGGTGTCGATGTTGACTTTGGTGGAGAGGTGGCTGCCAAGGTAGCGGAAATGGTCAACATTTTTTTCTAATGACCCCTCTGACACCCCCCTCATGACCCCCCCCCAGGGGTCCCAACCCCCAGGTTGAGAAACACTGCTTTAGGGTATTTCAGCTGTTTATAGTACCATGCAGTCATGATGTGCCTTGAAGCCATTTCCAATTTATGCCGAGCACAAGGTTACTCTTAACATGGGATTTTCCTGGGATTATTTGTTCACAAGGAACCTTGGCCTTCCTCTGAGGCTGTGTTCCAGAAGCATTCTCTCCTGACATTTCACCCATATCTATGGCAGGCATTGTGAGGTCTTTTAGATATAACTATTCTATAACATAGTTTTCAGCCTATGTGTATAAGGTGCTGTGAGGAGAGATGCTAAATAATAACAAGAGTAGTTGTAGTAGTAGTAGTAGTTGCTGCTGCATTGTCTCTCTTGATTTGGGTCTCAGCTCCAAGATATCCAAAACACTTCTGGTCCCAAGGAATTTGGATAATGTATACTCAACATGTAATTGGAACCCTTCAAAATCAATTCTAATGTATATAAAATACATTACAAATTTAGACCTCAAAACCTCTGAGGATGCCTGCCATAGATACAGGCAAAACGTCAGGAGAGAATGCTTCTGGAACAAGGGTTTATATATCTGTGGAATGTCCAGGGTGGGAGAAAGGAAAGGATTCCCCCAGGCAGGAAGCAGCCAGTCTTTGAAGCTACAAGGTCATTCAATGCTAATCAAGGAGGCCAACTGCAACATTCACACTTGCCTCAAACAGACAAGAGTTCTTTCTCCCACCCTGGACATTCCACAGATATATAAGCCTCACTTGCCTAGTTTTCACTAGACCTTACAACCTCTGAGGATACCTGCCATAAATGTGAGCAAGACGTCAGGAGAGAATGCTTCTGAAACACGTATTCCATGCAGCCCGGAAAACTCACAGCAACCCATTTCTCACCTATTTTCCGCTATGTCTGATATACAGGTGATTAAATGCAAGGCAGCAATCATCTGGGAAGCTGGGAAAATGCCTTCTGTTGAGGAGGTGGAGGTGGCACCGCCCAAAAGCCAAGAAGTTCGAGTAAAGGTAAAAAAAATACTCAAAAGTGTAAACCTCACGTTCCTCATCTTTTCTTATGTGACAGAATGAATTACAGGTACACAGTGCAGATATTGAAATGATGTGCCTGTATTACATTTTCCACACAGATTGTGGCCACTTCGATCTGTCGGACTGATGACCATGTGTTGAAAGGTATTTTCCCTCACCTAGAGTACCCGATCATTGGAGGTCATGAAGCAGCTGGGATTGTTGAAAGCGTCGGGCCAGGAGTCACTTGTGTAAAGCCAGGCAAGGGTTTTCATACCTAATTCATATTTGACATTAAAAGATGTTCTTTAAAGGATTGCTTTGTTTAAAAAATATTTCTGCTCCTAGAACTTGTTTTAATTTAGTGGCTCATTTGTTTTGTCTGCAAATGTGTTAGTATATATAAAAAATATGGTGGTTATGGGTTATTTTTCTAAACCTTTAGGTGACAAAGTCATTCCTCTTTGTGTCCCCCAATGTGGAGAGTGTGCCTGCTGTTTGAGTCCTAAAGCTAACTGTTGCCTCAAATCCCAGTAAGTATGTGTCATTTGCTGGTATCCTGGTAAATTCCTGGTAAAGTGGTTCCCAACTTTTATTATTTTTTTTGGACCAGGGACCACTTGACCAGGGACACCTCTCCAAACATTAGTACAAAAAGGGTTGAGAAACTGTTTTTGGTCAACTTTAGATTTGGTTTGGTTATTTGGGGTGCTGATTCAGAAAATTGCATTGGATAGACCACATCAGCTCTAGTTTCTGATACAGTACATATACCATCCAGTAGTCACCATCTGCTCACCCACAGAAAACCATATTTAATATGCCTTGACACTATAAGAGGGTTTTGCAAGACCAGTCGCTCTCATTGCAACAGTGTAGTAACAATGAGCCTGCAGACTATATTTTAGTTCTTGCGAATGGAGCCCCCAGTGGCGCAGTGGGTTAAACCCCTGTGCCGGCAGGACTGAAGACCGACAGGTCGCAGGTTCGAATCCGGGGAGAGGCGGATGAGCTCCCTCTACCAGCTCCAGCTCCTCATGCGGGGACATGAGAGAAGCCTCCCACAAGGATGATAAAAACATCAAATCATCCGGGCGTCCCCTGGGTAATGTCCTTGCAGACGGCCAATTCTCTCACACCAGAAGCGACTTGCAGTTTCTCAAGTCTCTCCTGACACGACAAAAAAAAGTTCTTGCGAAGCACTGGTGGTCCATGGACCACAGGTTGGAAACCATTGGTCTAAGGCCATGCTCTCCAGGAGAACCTAAAAATGTACGATACCAGGTTAATCCATATCAAGAAACCAATTCTAGTAATCTGCATCTAAGAGCAAGTCTTGGGACATTTAATAGATTTTTGTTGTCCATTCAAAACTAAAACACCCCAGAATACTTTGCATGACAACAAGAGTAGCTCCCAAAAATATATTGTTACTAAGAAAATCCCTTTTCTCCCAAGCTGTTGTGAGGAAACCAGTTAAACTCAGAAGTTTAAAAAAGGTAGCACTGCTCCTACTAATCTAAAAATCTTGTAACTTCAACCCTATAATAATAAATAATAAAACTTTATTTATACCTCGCCTCCATCTCCCCAAGGGGATTCAGGGCAGCTAACATTAGTCTAAGCCCAACAGTTAAAACAAGGCAAAACGAATACAACATACAATCATAAAATAATGCATAAAATACAATACAATACAGTATATGGAAAAAATAGTACAAAACAAACACATGGCCAAGTACAATGGATAGGATTTTAAAACTGGGTGAGATGGATAAGTAGGGTAATGTATTTGGTGGGACTCCTGGCCCTATGAGTCCTGGCCCTATTATCTGTTTCACTTATATTTCCTTTTTTGATTTTTGAGTGCCTTGAGTCCCAATTTGAGGTGAAAGGGCATCATCATAATCATCTTTGATGGTATTGGCTATTCATGATTTGTGTTTCTTGGCGATATTGACATCATTTTAGCTCAATATATAAAACAGATCAATCTGAATCTCCTCACATAGTATCTACAAACCTCTTCAAAACCTGATGCCAGACAAAACCAGCAGGTTCACCTGTAGAGGGAAACAGATTCATCACTTTCTGTGGATCAGCACCTTCTCCGAATACACAGTGGTCCCCGTTGTTTCCATTGCAAAAATCAGTAATGATGCTCCTCTGGATAAAGTCTGCCTCTTTGGCTGTGGGTTTTCTACTGGTTATGGGGCTGCTATTAATAATGCTCAGGTAAGCATTAGTCCATATATGTACTTTAAAAATTAAAATAAGAGGTTGTGGCCAAATGAAAATCACACGTAGTTCATGTCTTTACCAATCCACATACTGTCATTCTAGAGAAAAAATATGCCATGCAGATGATCAGTTTACTCTTTGTTATGCAGAGCAATATAAGCTGTTTACTCTTTGTTATGCAGAGCAATATATTTACAGTCATGTGAACTGTTGCATTGACTCACACAATGTCCTTTGAGAGAAATACAGATGGTCCTTGGGTTTCCATGTGAAAGATCTTCTTCCAGCACCTCAGAAGCAAAAAATATACTCACTGTCTTGGCAAGCTTCTGCACAGAAAACCTTAACATGTAACTGTTGCCAAAACTCCCAAGCTCAGCTAGCCTCTCAAGCATGGCTCAATCAATCAGCTTCATGCTTTGCATTTTTCAGTTAACAAACTCACCAACTGATTTTTTATATGCTCCAACAGAGTTTCCTTCCTTCTTGAAGATGAGATGCTTTCAGAAATTGTTCTTCCTCAAATACTTTGAGATGGAAGTACGTCAGCTTGAGCTTACCAGTTCTTCTGGAGTCCAGGTGCTCCAAAACAGCCTCCTTGTTTTGAATGTAAACTCCACAGATTTCCCAGCCATCCTCATGTCCAATGCCAGCCAGTCAAATACTGGCTCTGAGGACACATTAAAGGTGACATGCCCTGTTAGAACACTTGTCTGATGAAACCCTTCTACAGTACTTGGCTCTGGTCAGTATCTGAGCCAGATAAGCTCCATAGAGAGAACATTGCTAACAACTAAATATGATTTACACAGAGATTTACACAGAGCCCCATTCACATTCACAGGGCATGGGCCACTAGTAACTCCAGAATCCAGCAACTAGTACCAGAAGCACTTCAATGCTATTTTAGTTAATCCCCAACTAAGATTTTGCTTATTTGCTTGTAGGTGGAACCTGGTTCCTCTTGTGCCATTTTTGGCTTGGGAGGTGTCGGTTTGTCTGTCATCATGGGCTGCAAAACAGCTGGAGCATCCAGGATCATTGGGATTGACACTAACAAAGACAAATTTGCCAAGGCCAGAGAGCTGGGAGCTACTGAATGCATCTCTCCTGAAGATTTTGAGAAACCCATTAATGAGGTGCTGGTGGAGATGACTGGGCTTGGTGTGGACTATGCTTTCGAAGTGGCTGGACATGTTGACACTGAGGTATGAGTTACTTGTGAACGTTCCTTCCCTGTAAACTAAGGAAAAAGTGAACAATTGTAGACTCTTATACCTCATCTATTTTTGTTCATTCATACCTTTTGCCATCTTGACCACATTTCAGTGTTACTTGTCCACATGTCCTGATTTTCATCTGTGGCACGTGAACTACTCTGGATCAGATCAAAGATATGTCTAGTTTAGCCTTCAATGTCCTGATTTTTTTTCAGCTTCTTCTCTTGGTTTTCTTTGTCTCTACAATAGGCTACTGCTCTTGCATCCAGCCATTTTGGTCACGGTGTCTGTGTGCTGGTTGGGGCACCTCCCACAGGATCCAAGCTCTGTATCCGTCCTTTACAGCTCCTGACTGGCAAGAAACTTATTGGAAGTATGATTGGAGGTAAGAATTTGTTCAACAAGATTTTATGATAGTTACTGCATGTGTTACTGAATCAGCACACGGCAGAAAAGCCAGCTTGGTCATATCTCTGAATCTCATCAGGCCCATATTCTTTGCTTCAGAATATTTACTCTAAAGCCATAACATGGACTAAAACAAACTCACTTATAATCAAGCCAACTAAGACAAAAATCTGTGGTTTTTCTCCCTATCCTTTTCTTGGTATACTTTCTCATCTGGTTTAGATTTCAGGAAGTCCAGTGGTTCGATGCATCACTAGAAGCAGGAAGAGGCAAAATGGCAGGCATTCATTTATATGCATCCTCTTCAACCATAGACTGATTTCTGCAGTTTCTTTCATCCACATGCAGCACAATAGACCTCTGGGTCAGGATCCCTGGGGAGTCGCAAAGGGGTGTCAAACGGGTCACCAAAGATCATCAGAAAACACAGTGTTTTCTGTTGGTCATGGGGGTTCTGTGTGGGAAGCTTGGTCCAGTTCTATCATTGGTGGAGTTCAGTATGCTCTTTGGTGGTTGGTTAACTATAAATCCCACCAACTACTATCAATCCCCCCCACAACCCCACCAGCATTCAAATTTGAGCATATTGGGTATATGTGCCAAATTTGGTCCAGTGAATAAAAATACATCCTGCATATCAGATATTTACATTACAGTTCATAACAGTAGCAAAATTACAGTGAAAATAATTGTATTGTTGGAGGTCACCACAACAGAAAGAGCTATATTAAGGGGTTGTGGTATTAGAAAGGTTGAAAACCACTGCTCTATTGGCATTTTCTAGGTCATAGTCTGTTGTATTCTTGAGCAATTTCCATAGGCTTTGGTATTATCTGTGGCTTCACAAAGTCTGGAAATTTATCCCTCATGGATATGGAGACGGTACTGTACATGCATGGATATGCATGAACAATGGAAAGGGAGTCCTCACAATTGCTGGACACAATCCTAGTGCATCCTGGGTTGATATAGACCAAGCCCTTGCGTGGGTGCAGTGGGCACTCCAGCAAAACAAATAAATCCCAGAAATATGTGGTGCGTGGCTCAGGGTCCTCCGTGTATTATTCTGTGCCAAAAAAAATGTTGTGAAATTCTTGGGTATTATCATAAATCAACAGGCAACTTGAAGCCAAATATACGTGGCTCGTGGTCCTGGAGTCACTAAAATCAGCCTACATTCCTCCATGATACCAAATCAGTTGCAATGGTCAGACTGGTCAGCCACAGATTGATCAGGTTGGATCTCAATAAATTGCTTATTTAGTGCCAATGCATCATCTTGATCTATTGCAAATACCATACGACAGAGATTGCTTTTGGAGAATGTGTATCCTGTACCTGGATATCCTTTTCCTGGGTGCCAGTTCCTCAGGTACTTTACAGGCAGTCCCCAAGTTACAAACATCTGGCTTACAAATGACTCATAGTTACAAACAGGGAGTGAGACAACAGGAAGTGAGAGAAATCTTCCACTTGGAAGGGAAATTCACTCCTGGAAGAGTTATCATGAGGAAAAGTTGTCTCCATTGAAGCTTTCTCACCAATTCTTGTTTCCACAACAAACAATTTTTTTTTCCAAAATCCAATTATCACAGGGACAGAAAGTGTGGTGAAATCTTATGAACAGGGGCACAGACAGCAAAACAAACACCACTGGGGTGTTTACATTTCCCTATGCAAAGCTTAGATAGACAGACAGACAGATAGATTGATAGATAGATAGTAGATAGAAAATCCAGATACCCAGCATATGTTGTGCAATTATTGCATTGCCATAGGGGTAGACACACTGTGCTATAAAAACAAGAATCTTATTGGTTGCTTATTGGAGACATCTCAATTCAAGATCTGGAAGTAGAGCCTGCCAATCAGGCCTGTAGCCAGGATTTTGATTCGGGGGGGGGGGGGGGCTGAGTTTGATTCGATTCGGCGGGGGCAGTCTGAGTGAAAGAGGGTCTACCCTAGCAAACCTTTTGTATCGTTACCCCAATACCCCATGCATATGGGATATATTGAGCATGGTGATCAGCTCATGATATGAATAAACATAACAGTTTAAATAATGTACCAGTAAGGCCTTCTCGCGGACCACCATGAGAATTTGGGGGGGGGGGGGGGCTGAAGCCCCCTAAAGCCCCCCCCCCCAGCTACATGCCTGCTGCCAATGAATCTGTGTGCAACAATCCAAAGAAAGTATTAATGGACATCATATAAAAGGATCAATGAACATTAATCATTTCAAAACTAGATTTGGGGCAATAATTATTTATGTATTTATTAATGAAGGATTTCCTCCCTTCCATATTAGGCTTTTATTGTACCAAATATATGTTTAACAGATGAAAATCAAATGTTTCTCCCTCTTCTAAAATGTGTACAAAATTTAACTATTGACTAGTCGTGTGCATTCAGGGCTTACTTTCATCCGTTTTGTGTCCCGGCTTTCAGTTTGGGGGGATCTGTTTCATCTGAGCCTCCTGAAATCAGGAGATCAGACATTTGGGGTTTTGTTTGTTTGTTTGTTTGTTTTCGGGGCCAAAAGCTTTGTTTTCTTTCAGCCCATTATTGGGGGGGGGGAGACCACCCGGAGGCCCAAAGCACTCCGGCCCTATGTGCCTGGTAGGGCCTGCAGCCAAGTGTCGAGTAAGGAGCACTCCTTACACGGTGCTCGGCTGCAGGCCCTGCCAAGCCTGAGCGCATAAATCAAAGTGCCGGGGTGCCTGCAGCCAAGAGCTGAGTAAGAAGCATTCCTTATTCGGCGCTCGGCTTCAGGCCATAGCGCTTTGGGCTTATGCATGCGGCAATCAATCCAAAAAGCAGGCTTGGAGGTGGTACCCGCTCCCACCTGCCCTTTCGTTTCAAAACCATTTTCGTTCCAGGACGGGCCTTCCTGTTTTGTGCCATCTGAATTGACGGAACAAAAAGGAAACATGAATCAAACAGATGAGACACATTTCAGGCCCATTACTACAATTACCTGTCTATAAACTATATACATAAACAGGGCCGTAGCCAGAAAAAAATTTCGGGGAGGGTTGACAATTTCAGGGGGGGAGGTTGAAAATTTCGGGGAGGGTTGAAAATTTCAGGGGGGGGGTTGAAACCTGCCTCCTAGCTCACGCTGAAGCAAAGAGCACAGCAGGGGGCGGACCAGCCTTCAATAGCCTGCAGTTCCACCCCTGTCAACCACCTCCACCAAGTCTGGCCTCCTTAATGAAAGCATTCAACACACGCACACACAACTTGGTTGCTTCACTACATCGGCTATTGCTGCAAGTAATTACAGTGTGAATAAATTGTCAATATTTGCTTGAGATAGTGCTTACAGTTCTGGAGGGACTCTTAATTTTTTGCATCTTATAGACTTAGCATGGGGATTTGGTTAACCAGTTAAAATTCATGAGTAAACCAGGTTTTAAAAAAAAAATCTGAAACATTTCAGGGGGGGGGAGGTTGAACCCCTAAAACCACCCCCTCGCTACAGGCCTGTACATAAATCATGAAGTGTCTGAACATACTTGGTTTCCTTTCCCTCCCAGGTTGGAAGCTGAAAGATGCTCTCCCTAAACTGGTTTCTGATTATATGGCAAATAAATTTAATACGGATGCATTAATAAGTCATGTGTTGCCTTTTGAGAAAATTGGTGAAGGCTTTGAGCTGCTAAACAGTGGTAAATGGTAAGTTTTCCATCATATTTGTTTGATTTTCAATGCTTTTGTCCTCCCCTTTTCTTCAAAAAGATCAGGATAATGGGTTTTTATCCATGTAACAGCTCTTAGAATTGGGTTAGGTTGCCCAGAAATATCATTTGTAATCTATGTCTGAACACGCATTTGAACACAGGCAACCTCTATTTAAATCCAATTATTTCATCTCAAAGTAAAATTTCAAGACAAGAGAAGCTGCCATTTGATGGGGAAGTCTAAAGTAGAAATTATCCCTGGGTTGCTGTGAGTTTTCCAAGCTATATGGCCATATTCCAGAAGCATTCTCTCCTGACAGTTCACCCACATCTATGGCAGGCATCTTCAAAGGTTGTGAGGTCTGTTGGAAACTAGGCAAGTGAGGTTTATATATCTGTAGAATATTCAAGGTGGGAGAAAGAACTCTTGTCTGTTGGAGGTATGTGTGAATGTTGCAGTTGGCCACCGTGATTAGCATTGAATGGCCTTGCAGCTACAAAACAAACACAAATCCACTACAAGTCATAGTACATAAATCACAAAGGTAAATGTTTTTTTTCCAGCTTATATAATGCAATATTAAACATATAACCAACTTATATGATGCAGCATTGAGCAATATACAGTGAATAAAAAACTGTTGTTTATACAGTGATTTTACATTAGTAACAAAAGTAGAGTCTTTCTTGCTGTAGATCCCTTACTTTAGAGAAAGATACTCTTGAGTGGAGTTTCCAGTCCGTTGTAAGAGGATATCCACGTAGAGAATATCCTCTTAACCAGACTGGTTTCGACTAACTTCTTCCTCAGATGGAGAAATGTGAAGAGTATAATGGACGTCAAGTTCTCCAAAATAATAGTTTGTAGTTGTAGGCCAGGGGTATCTGGGGACTCCAGGTTGAGAACCACTGCTTTAGATCCACTGTTTCATAGTATTCTTATCCACCCGAAGAAGAATTATTATTTTGGAGAATTATTATTTTGATACATAATGGATATTTTTATGGATTTTTGACCAGAAATTAATGTTTTCTTCTTTTTTGTCTTTCAGTATTCGCTGTGTCTTGTTGTTTTAACACACACTACCTATTCTACAAATCCTGTGCATATTGGGCCAAATTCAGCAGAATTTCAGCAAGCAATAACATTCAGTGTACAGAATCTATTGAGGTTACATTTAATCATGTGGCAAGGGACTGACGGACAAAAAACAAAAATCCTCTGTATAATTTGTAATTCACAAAGTTTCCCTCTCACTCTCTGGTGAAAAATTCTTCTGCCAGTTTTAAGACCATTTGGTCCAAACTAAATCTTTGCAAACCAATTGATTGCTACAGAGATGACTTTCCAGCTTTTGAAAAGATCAAGTTTTCTCAGTGAGATTCTATGCTTGAAAATGTTATTTTCTGGATTCTTCTCGGCTTCTTTCAGATCATCTCTTTTCTCTCTCTCAGAACAATAGAAAGGTCTAGATAAAGTCTAGAAAACCTAGGACTTTCCAGATGCTGTTGAATTCCAGATCCCACCCATACAAGCCAGCCTAAGCAATGGTGGGTTGTCTTTGGAAAAGTAACAAATAAACATTTCAGACAAAGCTTGGAAGTAATATATTATGTGCAATGACAGTACTAGTGAACCTTTATAAATGAAATTACTGGTGGTGCTATTATTTTTTGCCTATGGAATTTATTACATTTACTTTCTCCTCCTCCTCCTCCTCCTCCTCCTCCTCCTCTTCCTTTCACATTATGGAAGTAGAGCAAACATGATATAGTGGTTGAGTGGTTGAGCACTGGACTGCCCTGATTGTGCATGAATAGCTCAGTTATTTAAATTTGGTCCATTCCTTCCAATTTGATTTCCCGTTAACAGTCTATACATGCTAAGGGCTAATGCAAAGCTACTTGTCTGTATAGAGCAAAATAATGTCTTCCCCCTTCTCTTTTATTTGCGTCTTTTTAAAATTATCCATCACTTCCATAAGCATTACAATATTTTTTCTACAAAAATCATGAAATAATTGTACAGTCTTAAACCTGTGGTATATATCGTTTAATAATATGTCCATACTGAATTATTCTCAAAATGAAATTTATTATCGTCAGCCATTTTTTACTCTTACAATTCAGTTGTACATAAAAAGCATTACATCACTAACTTCAAAAGACTTTTTGTCAACAAAGAAAAAGAACAAAAAATCTTTGGCTAAGCCTACTATAAACTCAATATATGTACATATTTATTAGAACTTCCTGGTAGGTTTTTGCTTCCATTCAAGGACATAAAATCTCTTGTTTTAAAGTAGACGTATTTTTAGAAGTCAGCAAGAGAACAGAAGGACAAACAAAAAACACATGTCTTGTATTTAGTTGAATTAGCAATAAATGTTTCTAAGCATTGGTCAAAGCATTGGCACCCCTTAGACTACGTAATCACACATGTCAGAGACTGCCGTGACATGCTTCTCACAAGAGCCATGGCAGATGCTGACAACTGCTGGACAGACCACAAGCTAATCCGATGGCTATCAAGATCACCCCCAAGCGCAAACTCCAAGGAAGAAAGACAAGGCACAAAAAGCCCTTCAGGAGCCCTCCAAACAAGCCCTTCTCCAAACAGCACTCAAGGACCATCTACCCATAGAACACCTTGAAAATGTTGAGGAACATTGGAACAAACTGAAGACCTCCATCATCACAGCCTGCGAAGAAACTATTGGATATCAAACCAAGAAACATCAAGATTCGTTTGACAAAAATGATGAGTTCCAGCAGCTAATTGACAAGAAAAGGAAAGCCTTCTAAACATGGCAGAGAGACGTCAACTGTACTGCTAAGAAAAAAATCTACGCCAATGCAAAAGCTGAGGTCCAACAAAGGACAAGAGAACTCAAGAACATCTGGTGGACAAAGAAGGCTGAAGAAATCCAACACCTGGCAGATATCCATGATGCTCAGGGATTTTTCAAAGCCACAAAGGTCATCTATGGACCAAGAAACCATGGCATACACCCTCTATGCTCATCAGATGGAACCAAACTTCTGAAGGACAAAAAAAATTAATTGAACTACCTTGGAAAGAACACTACCAAAGCCTCTTGAATCGCAGCTCCAATGTGGCTGAAATGGTTCTCTCACAAATCCCGCAACAACAAACCAGGGACGAGCTTGCCGCACTGCCTAGTTTGGAAGAAGTCAGCAATGCCATCAGCTAACAAAAAAATAACAAAACCAGCAGATCTGATGGGATCCCTGCTGAAATCTTGGACAGCAGTGGCTCCCAAAGTGACCCATTTAAGGTGGAATTATGTATCAAACAGGGATGTATTATTGCTCCAACCTTATTCCCTATCTACATCACTATGATACTGCACCTTGTTGATGTGAGGCTTCCTCCTGGCGTGGAAATCATCTGTCAGATAGATAGCAAGCTATTTAACCACAACAGACTGAAAGCCAAAACCAAAGTCACAACAACTGTTATAGAACACCAAAAGGCTGATGATAATATAATCTGTGCTCATTCAGAAGAAGTTCTACAAGCAACTCTAAACACCTTTGCAGAAGCATACAAAAAGTTTGGCCTGTCGCTGAACATCAAGAAAACCAAAGTGCTCTTTCAGCAGGCACCAGCCAATCCTTCTGCAGTGCCAGAAATGCATCTTAATTGTGTAATTTTAGAAAATGTTGATCATTTCCGCAACCTTGGCAGCCCCCTCTCCACAAAAGTCAATACTGTAATACAAAACCATTTGAGCTCTGCAAGTGGAGCATTTTTCCAAATTAAGCAGGGTGTGTTTGAGGATCGAAACATTCATAGGGAGACCAAGACGCTTTTTTATAAAGTCATTATCCTCCCAAACCTGTTATATGCATGGACCACCTACAGACATCACACTCAACTTCTGGTACAATTCCATCAGTATTGACTCCGAAAAATCCTGCAAATCTCTTGGGAAGACAGGTGGACAAATATCAGAGTTCTGGAAGGAGCAAAGACCACCAACACTGGAGTGGTGATCCTCCGCCATCAACTTTGCTGGACTGGCCATGTTGTCCAAACGCCCGATCACTGCCTCCCAAAGCAGTTACTATACTCTATACTCAAGAATGGAACATGGAATGTTGACGGACAGGAAAAGAGATTTAAAGATGGGCTTAAGGCCAACCTCAAAAACTATGGTATAGATACTGAAAACTGGGAAGCCCTGTTCTAACTGGAGGTCAGCTGTTACCAAAAATGCTGTGGAATTTAAAGAGGCACGAAGGGAGGAAGAAAGGGAGAAACGTGTCAAAAGGAAGACACGTAAAGCAGGCCCGTAGCCAGGATTTCGTTTCGGGGGGGGGCTAAAAAATTTTCAGGGGGGGTTTCGGGGGGGCTGAGTTTCGGGGGGGGGCTGAGTTTGAGTGAAAGAGGGTCTACCCTAGCAAACCTTTTGTATCATTACCCCAATACCCCCATGATATGAATAAACATAACAGTTTAAATAATGCACCAGTAAGGCCTTTTCGCGAACCACCATGAGAATTTCGGGGGGGGCTGAAGCCCCTCAAGCCCCCCCCCCTGGCTACATGCCTGACGTAAAGCCAACTCTGACCTGGCTCGCCTTCCATCTGGATACCAATATCCTCACTACGAAAGAACATGCAGGTCAATAATAGGTCTCTACAGTCACCTATAGACCTGCCGCCAAAACTCTACACTCATATCATATTTGGACATGAGTGATAGCCAATGATCAGTTTTGGATTATATGGTTCAAAGCAGACAATTTGGATTATTTGATTTGATAATCCGGATTATATGGCAGTGTAGATCCAGCTTGTGAAATTGCCTCTAAAGAAGACTTAAAATTCTTGTACAAATGGTTACATGTGATTTACAGTCTCCCAGAAAATATTTGCTGGACTTTGGTTGCATGTGATTTTCAGCCTGTCCATCATTTTCTAGCTTTTGTTCTTTGCTTCTTTGTTATCAATCAGAAGTTCATCACTCTTACAACAGCTACTCGTTTCTACAGTGTGGTTATATTTTACAGTATAAATCTTGGTCTCTTATGTTTCACATCTTTATATTGTGATCTATTTCATTTGTTCTCTTGGCATGGAATGTCAAATTATTTTTGTTATATGTTATTTGTATGTTTAGCATAATATTCTGTTTTACTTGATATATATCTTCAGTTCTCTGGTGTTCACAGTTGCCATAAATATCATATTTGTTCATTTCTTTATTTTCATATTTACTATAAATGTCATATTTATTGGTTGCTGGTATTTGTTATATATTTACTATGTTTAGGTGGCGGTCTTGTGGTTGTGGTCCTGTCCTTTGTTGTTGATGAATGCAAAAATTTAGGGCCAGGGATGCTGCTGACCTGGAAACCTTAATCAGCAGCACAATGTGATCCCCTTGTCATCCACAGATTCACTTACTCACACTCCAAAATATATTCCCCTTCTCCAGAAGTGTTTATGGGCCGCTTTAGGTCCTCCGGTGTGATTCTATATTACGCTTCACTTGTTAGAAGCACTTGTTAGGCCAGACCCCGCTTTCCTGCAGCCTGTCAACGTATAGTTCCAAAACTTCCATAACGTCAAAACTTCAAAACGCCAAAATGCCAAAACTTCTTTCCCTAAGAACAATGCCAACGACCAGATCTCTGTTTTCCACACACCAGAACCTGACTCCCTGCACAAAATGTAAGACTCCAAAAGCGCACTTCTTCCTCTTCCGTTGAGAAAGAAGCCCCAAAGTGATCAGAATCATCCTTTCCCATAGCATATCTGACACTCTCCAAATACACCATCTCTCTCCTTCCCAGAGCATGGGGGGTGAACCAGACTCCTCAGGTTGGTCACAATTTGAGCATTATTAGACTGAGTCTTTTATAGGAATATTCTGTTGATGTAGTCCTAAAGTTGTAAATTAATAATAGACGACTTCCATCCTGGATCCATCTCAGTTTCCTGGCCAGATGTTGACTCTTCTTGATTGGTGTTGACAAATACAAGGCTTTGTTGACTTCCTTCTTAACATAAGGAATATTGCAAACATTTCCATAACTTGAAAGAACCATTGTCACAGTTCTTATCAATTTTCATTAGCAGGTTTTGATCACAGTTCCAGTAAGCAGGTAATTAGTCATTGCAGGCCTTAATATTATATTAAATTATTAACTCCAACCACACATCATTCCATTCTTCTATTAATTCCACACATCATATTAAATTCATATTTGTTAAATCTGAACATTGAATTTATTGTGACATATTTGTATATAATCATGCAGAGATATCATGTAAATCAGGCATGCTCTACCAGTAGAAGTCCAAGTGTTTTGGACTTCCAGACCATTTGACAAGATGGTCAGGGCTTCTGGGACAACAGGCTATGCAGGTTTGGTGAAAATTATCATCCCTGTGCCATTAAGATCACTTTTACTAGCGAGGGATAGTTCACATGAGAATGGAACATTTCAAGATCTGTTATTTCCCCCTTCCTGGCTCTTTGTCTTGGTGCTGAAAAGGAAGGGAAACAGAATAATGTATGCTTCCTTTTCTAAACAAAGCAATTGCTAAAACAACCTGTTCTCTGTATATTTTACTGGCAATTGCTACTCAGACTGGGAAAATCCTTAACTATGGGCCAATTCAGTATGTGAAAGGTTTGTGTGGTCCAATTTGGGCTGCCAACATCTCTAATTAGGAACTATTTCAATGTGTAAAATTGTTTAATGTATATCCACACAACTTAGTTATTGCATTTTAATGCTACTTCAGCTGTAGTGGCTGAATATTACAGGAATCATAGTCTATTAAGGTACTAAAGATTCTCTGCTAGAAGACTCTAATACAGTAGTTCAGACTCCTAGCTTATATTGGAAATAATAGTGTTTCCAGGAAAGTTTTTTGTCATGGAATTGCCTTGCCTTAATCACTAGATTCAGACATGTAGCCGGGGGGGGGGGGGGGGCTTGAGGGGCTTCACCCCCCCCCCCCCGAAATTCTCATGGTGGTTTGCGAAAAGGCCTTACTGGTGCATTATTTAAACTGTTATGTTTATTCATATCATGATCTGATCACCATACTCAATATATCCCATATGCATGGGGGTATTGGGGTAATGATGCAAAAGGTTTGCTAGGGTAGACCCTCTTTCACTCAGACTCAGCCCCCCCCCCCCCCCCCCCCCCCCCCCTGAAAAAACTCAGCCCCCCCCCCCCCGAATCGAAATCCTGGCTACAGGCCTGACTAGATTCTACTACAAATCCTGCAAAGTGCCATGGCGGTTTCCATCTTTGCAGATCTGATGCTTTTTGTGAATGCCAGTTCTTTATATTTCCACTTCTGTGTTACCTTTGTGAATTTGTAGACAAAGCACTATGGAGAAACTCTGTACCATGTCATTCAAAGGCAAGCAAATCTCTTGGTGATACTGGAGGAATTTCTCACCACTTGAGGAAGCAATGATTTTGCAGTGAATACTGTTGTTTGATGGGTTCAGATATGTTTAATGTGCTCAAATATTTCCTTCCACTGTATTTATAATTAGCGTACATGCAACAAGAAAGCCTACATGGCATAGTGGTTTGAATGCGGGACTACATGTTTGGAGACTGGAATTCGAAACTCTGCTCGGTCATGGAAACCCATTGGCAGACCTTGGGCAAGTCAACACTCTCTCAGCCATAGAGGAAGGCTAAACCCCCTTTTACCAAGAAAATACGATATGTTCACTTTTGGCTGGCCTGAAACTATGTTGGTACGCCTGAAGCTAGGCAACCAGCAGGTTCACCACCAGACATGAATCTTATCAGCACCTAGAGCACTATCACTTTGGAGGTCGATTGCAGTAGCTGAAGACATTCGTTGCGAATCAGAATACGTATTCTCTCATTAAAGTAGTCGTTAAATGTTGTTTAAAGCTGTCATAAAAGAGAGAAATTCCTATGACAAGCCAACAACAAGGTGTTTAAAACAAAAAATGATAGGCAATAAATGCCAAAAT
The DNA here is from genome assembly GCF_025583915.1 of Anolis sagrei ordinatus. NCBI lineage: Eukaryota > Metazoa > Chordata > Lepidosauria > Squamata > Anolidae > Anolis > Anolis sagrei. The sequence continues at coordinate 180,611,496 of NW_026847549.1, forward strand.
GCAAGTTTCGCAGCTCAGATTTGCTTGGATTTGTGGGAACTCATAAAAATGTTGCTGGGCGACAGATGCTTTTTGCAATGAAAACCCTGGTCATTGCACATTAGAAAACTCCAAAAACAATACAGTAACATTGGAACCTGGCCATCCCTTAATGGTGCTGAATTTCACAACGGCTAAGAAATATGTATATGTGGTTTGGGTTTCCTTCAACAAAACTTATTTGAGCAATATGTTCTAAGTCTTTAAACCTATCTCCAGTCTACTTAGAGAGTAAAAGATTATCCACCACTGCTGGCAGAAACAGTACAATCCAATGCATTTTTATTTCAGAATTAAGACTCACTATGTTCATTAGGGTTTACTTATTTTGGGAAATGGGTGATTTTTGAGATCATAACCTTTTGGAAAACCAGAATCTCCAAAGCCTTTTGGAAGCATGACCTTTAGGAGATTGGCATTCACTACCATTTGGAAAATATGATCTTACTGGGAAAAGCTAAAAACTTGTTTGAGTCAATCTTCTCTATATCCACTAGTATACATGCAAGGAAAATTAAGTTTCTCAGCTGTTAGACTGATATACCTGGTTGTCTCTTTGAAGTGTCAGGAACAAAGATTTATGCCAATGCACAAAATATGTAGCAGACCTTCAGAAGTGTTATTTCAGTTGCCCAAAACATCTACTCCCCTATAAAATATATTTGGTTTTAAATCATGTTCGCAAGAGACAAAATAAGTAGTCTTCATTAAAAGTAACATAACTGATTTACTTACAACCTTCATGTATTCAGCATACAGGTACATTGCTTATCAGTTGAAAGTTTAAACAGTAAGTTCTCTGAGGCATTATGTTGCAGTTTCTTCTCTAATGCAATCAGACAGTCTGATGCAGTCTCATGTCTAATGTATAACCAACACAATACTAAATACACACACTGACTTCTAAAATGGAGTCTTAGTCTGAATAGTCCCAAATTTGATCACATGGTCTGCAGTCCCTCCCACAACCTCAAACAACATAGAGTTAAGGGGAAAACTGTATACCTGTGCTGGCACAGCAGTGCCAGGAGATTTGAATATCTTTTTCTTGCTTTGCTAGTTTGTATGAATTTTTATAGTGCCGAAGTAACGGGAATGTCAAGAGGAGAGAGGCAGAGTACCCACGAAAGGCGCAACAACAAGCCTGCTGACTGTTGCTTCTCCTTCTCCTCCCTCTCCCTGGGTGAAGCCATTCCATGTGGCACCTGGAAGCAAGGGTGCCTTGATGTCAGGCATGTAGCCAGGAGGGGGGGGGGCTTATTTAAACTGTTATGTTTATTCATATCATGATCTGATCACCATACTCAATATATCCCATATGCATGGGGGTATTGGGGTAATGATACAAAAGGTTTGCTAGGCTAGACCCTCTTTCACTCAGACCCCCCCCCCCCGAAACTCAGCCCCCCCGAAACCCCCCCCTGAAAAAAATTCAGCCCCCCCCCCCCCGAAACGAAATCCTGGCTACGGGCCTGCTTGATGTCTTCATTTTTAGGCCTGTTCCTGGGATTATTTGGGGTGTTGATTCAGAAAACTGCATTGGATAGACCTTATCAGCTCTATATTATTTAATATGGTATTCTGTGGATGAGCAGGTGGCGACTACTGGATGGTATATGTTCTGTATCAGAAACTAGAGCTGATGTGGTCTATCCAATGCAATTTTCTGAATCAGCACCCCAAATAACCAAACCGAATCTAATGTTGACCAAAACTGATTCTTCACCTTTGTGGTACTAATAGTGGAAAGTGGTCCCTGGTCAAAGTGGTCCCTGGTCAAGTTGTCCCTGGTCAAAGTGGTCTCTGGTCAAGCAGTCCCTGGTCCCTAGTTAAAAAAAAGGGTTGGAACCACTGATGTATATGTATAAGTCCAACTCTGAAGGTGAGGTTCAGCAGCTCCTTTAAAGTTCAAGCTAAAACAAAGAGCAGATTCATCTCCCCAATTGCGTTGGAGCAGCCAGCCACATAAAAGTGAGGATGCATTTGCAGCCTTTCTGGTCATATTCTGTTTCCAACAACAGCCAGTTAGATATCTCCAGGAAGTCTATAAATATGGTGCGAACCATCAAGATACAAAGGATATGTCCTATATTGAACACGTGGAAACGTATTCAAGCTAATCATTATACCCTATATAACAGCTTTGATTCCAGGGTCATAAATAAACCTTACAAAGAATAATGGAACAAGGAAAACAAGGATAGCTTAAACAGATAAGGTAGCAATGAGCCCTTTATCAGCAATAATACACTAGACAGAATAAAAATATTGTGTTTCAGTGATTAGATGCTAAAGGAAGCAAAGCGAAAGAAAAGATAAGAATATTAAATGGAGACTGATTACGGCAACAAGATGCCAACCTGCAGAGAATCTCAGCCAAAACGATAAATGTTGTGCACTCAGTGATAATGGAAAATTCCATTGAAATTAACTACTCAATAAACATGGTCCAATCTCCTTAGTCTCACCGTTTTGCTAGATTAGAATTCTCTCTTAGTTTGCAAAATATTCCTTATTGAAAATTAATACAATGTTCTTGTATATACATTGTGAGAAGTCTAGTTACAAATTAAAATGCTGAAAGATCAACAAGCAGTCTTTTTTTGGAGCAGATGGCTCATTCAAAGCCATGTTGACAAGTGATAAGCTAGCCTTTACAAGAAATATTTGTGTTCAATAAAGCAGAATGCCATTATTTTTATTCTACTACTTGATCCTAACCTCACAGTATTATTTCAGCTTGTATACACTTCTGATGTGATGTCTCCAGAAACTCCAGGCTGAGTTAAAGAAATACTATCTTTTCATTTCGCTTGGCAGTATATTTGCAAACACTGCAGATGTTTGGAAAGGGTTGCCTAAATTAGATTTTAGGGCAGGAGGACCACAGATGTAGTATGTCCATAAAATATGTAAAATAAACAGTGCCATAAGTGGAATTATGGCAGCTGTTAACTATGTTGTTAAACCAGCTTCAGAAAGACACTATATTAATGTCTACTAGTTTAGATGGCTTGGAAGTACTTTAGGAAGGAATTTCAGAACACAGGCCAAAGAACAATCCAGATATGTGTTAGATTTCACTTCACACAGTAGGGTGATGTTTTAGCAATATATTCTGCCAGTGCAGAATATATTGCTAAAATAACCCCAAGATACAGGCATCCAATATATGTTTTAAATCCTCTAACAAAAGGGAATCCATCACCTTACTGCTGAACTGGTTTTATATCAGGAAGTTCTTCCAAATGGGTTTCCCTTTGACGTTAAGTCCAGTCGCGCCCTACTCTCAGAAGTGGTGCTGGCGATGTCCATAGACACCTCCAAGGTCATCTGACCAGCATGACTGCATGGAGTGCCTTTTTCTTCTTGCAGAAGCAGTACTTATTGATCTACTCACACTTGCATCTTTTCGAACTGCTAGGTTGGCAGAAGCTGGTACTAACAGCAGAAACTCACCCTGTTCCCTGGATTCAAACCACTAACCTTTTGGTCAGCAAGTTCAGCAACTCAGCGGTTTAACCCTAATATCTTCCTAATATTTAGCTGGAATTTCTTTTCTTTGCTTTTTTGAATCCATTGGTTCATGGGCTGGATCTACACTGCCCTGTATCCCAGGATGTGATACCAGTTTATCTTCTTTGAACTGGATCAAATGAGTCTACACTGCCAGATAATCTGGGATAAGCAGATAATCTGGGATCAGATCCTGGGGCAGATCTACATCCAGACATGGTCTACCTACTGAAGTAGCAGAAAATCAGAAAATCTTCCACACAGGAGCAGTAGTTTGATGCGGCACCAGCACTCTTTGTCAGAGATATCTCAGATTATATATAGGAGCCCCCTGTGGCGCAGTGGATTAAACCCCTGTGACAGCAGGACTGAAGACCAACAGGTCGCAAGTTCGAATCCAGGGAGAGGAGGATGAGCTCCCTCTATCAGCTCCAGCTCCTCATGCGGGGACATGAGAGAAGCCTCCCACAAGGATGATAAAACATCAAAAATAATCTGGGTGTCCCCTGGGCAACATCTTTGCAGACGGCCAATTCTCTCACACCAGAAGCGACTTGCAGTTTCTCAGGTCACTCCTGACACGACAAAAATAAATAAATCTCAGATTATCCGGCCATGTAGATTTATACATATACAGATTATCTGGCTAATTGCAACATTTACACGTGCCTCCAACAGACAAGAGTTCTTTCTCCCACGCTGGACAATCCACAAATATATAAGCCTCATTTGTCTAGTTTCCAACAGACCTCACAACCTCTAAGGATGCCTGCCATAGATGTGGACTAAACGTCAGGAGAGAATGCTTCTGGAACATGGCAGTACAGCTCAGAAAACTCACAAGAACCCAATGTTTCTTTACCTTAATTACTTCTTTTGGATTGTTTTAATATTGTCATAATGTGGGTTATTCTTGAGCAACCTCAGGAGACCCCCCACAAGGATATCTGATTTATTTGTATTGAGTTGTCTCCCATTTGGAAGAGTTTTGCAATCCAAGAATTATTTACAAGTCAGATTGTTCCATTTCTGAGAAACAAATCAAAACTCGTTTGTATCTCCTTCAGGATCCTATAAACCTAAATATCAGTGGCCATATAATCCAGTTTTTGAATCCAGATTATCTGCTTTGAACTGGATTATGTGAGTCTACGCTGCCATGTGATCCAGTTCAAAGAAGCTAATCTGGATTCAGAAACTGGAATATATGGCAGTGTAGATGGGGCCTCAAAATCCCATTCAAAGATTCAAACCAATGCACTATGCTGGTTCTCACATTTATTTACTCTTTCTCAGATTTTAAATACTCTAATATGTCAGCTCACTAATCAATCCTAGGCCCTTCCCACACAGCCGAATAAAATCCCACATTATCTGCTTTGAACTGGGATATATGGCAGTGTGGACTGAGATATTCCAGTTCAGTAGTACCTTGATATTCTGGATTATATGGCTGTGTGCAGGGGCCCTCAAATAACCCAGTTCGAAACAGATATTGTGTACTATCTGCCTTGATATTCTGGGTTATATGGCTGTGTGGAAGGGTCCCTAGTCTGGAAGCATTCACAAAAAACTTGAAATCCACAGTCAGGCAGCTGTGATAAAACTATAATCTTCAATGTTATAGTGCCATCTAATGTTCGCTTTTTCCCTGCTATGTTTTTCATATTGTTTCAAGTCAGCAAAAATATGGAAATAATTTGTTTGTATTATTCCTATATACCGTATATACTCGAGTATAAATAAATACCGTATATACTCGAGTATAAGGCGACCTGACTATAAACTGAAGCGCCTAATCTTACCACAAACTGATTGATTTGAGTATAAGCCGAGGGTGGTAAATACATCAGTTACTGGCAAATTTCAAAATAAAAATAGATATCAATAAAATTACATTTATTGAGGCATCAGTAAGTTAAATATTTTTTAATATTTACCGTATTTCAAAGAAAAACAGTAAACTAGCTCTGTAAGTGGAGAAAGAGAGTCAACAAAAACAATATGTTATCAACAATAACTTTATAATAATACTAGCCGTCCCCTGCCACACATTGCTGTGGCCCAGTCTGGTGATCTGGAAAATAGAGTAACGAGAAAGTGTTGATTTCTAATATATGTAATTTCTTTATGCTTGTAGATAAACAGTATTTTTTGCTGTTTCTTTGCTAGTGATAATGTGGAGATTGTCAAGGTCAATTTCCCCCAAATGTCAAGGTCAATTTCCCCCAAACTCCATCTGTGTTTATATTTGGGCATATTGAGTATTCGTGCCAAGTTTGGTCCAGATCCATCATTGTTTGAGTCCACAGTGCTCTCTGGATGTAGATGAACTACAACTCCCAAACTCAAGGTCAGTGCACCACCAAACACTCCTAGTGTTTTCTGTTGGTCATGGGAGTTCGGTGTGCCACGTTTGGTTCAATTCCATCATTGGTGGAGTTTAGAATGATTGTAGATGAACTATAAATCCCAGCAACTACAACTCCCAAATGTCAAGGTCTATTTCCCCCAAACTCCATCTGTGTTCATATTTTGACATATGAAATAATCGTGCCAAGTTTGGTCCAGATCCATTATTGTTTGAGTCCACAGTGCTCTCTGGATGTAGCTGAACTACAACTCCCAAACTCAAGGTCAATTCCCACCAAACACTTCCAGTATTTTCTGTTGGTCATGGGAGTTCTGTGTGCCAAGTTTGGTTTAATTCCATCATTGATGGAGTTCAGAATGCTCTTTGATTGTAGGTGAACTATAAATCCCAGCAACTACAACTCCAAATGACAAAATCAAAAAAATTTTGAGTGATGGTCACTCATTGGGTTGTTAGCCGTATTCTGTCCAAATTTAGTGTCAATTCCTCCAGTGGGTTTTGAGTTATGTTAATCCCACAAACGAACATTACATTTTTATTTATATACAAGCCGTCCCCTGCCACACGTTGCTGTGGCCCAATCTGTGTATAAGTGTTTTGTGAGTGTGTTTGTGTGTTTTGTGTGTGTGTGTATGTGTATATGTGTGCATTTATGTTTGTGTATATGTGTATATATGTGTGTTTGCGTATATATGTAGTTTTGTGCATGCATTGTAATGCATTTTTGGTTTTTTTTGGCTTTTTAAGTCTCTTCTGCTGTGTTTTTCAGTGTTTTTATGAGTGATGGTCACTCATTGGCCTGGTTGCTTCTGAGACGAGAGAATCAGCTGTCTACGAAGACATTGCCCAGGGGACGCCCGGATGTCTTGCAATCCTGCGAGGAGGCCAGTATTGCACCACCTGACATCCGCCGGGAAGTAGCAGCCAATAGTGAAAGGACCAAGGCAGAGACATCTCCAGCTCATCCCGTTTGGGTATCAGCCAGCACGTCAACGACTTAAATCTAGAAATAGTTTTCTAAGATCTACAGAGACACTCGCTGGAACACCTCAGCAAGCGAGAGTCCAAAAGTGGCAGGCAAAAACCCAGCACTCAATCCGTGGGTGATACCAGATGAGAGACTCCCCCCTGGGCACACAGAAGACTGGGCGACTTGGAAGGCGCTGAACAGACTGCGCTCTGGCACCACGAGATGCAGAGCAAATCTTAAGAAATGGGGCTACAAAGTGGAATCCACGACATGCGAGTGTGGAGAAGAGCAAACCACTGACCACCTGCTGCAATGCAACCTGAGCCCTGCCATGCACAATGGAGGACCTCCTTGCGGCAACACCAGAGGCACTCCAAGTGGCCAGATACTGGTCAAAGGACATTTAATCAACTACCAAGTTTGCAAAATTTGTGTGTTTTTTAATCTGTTTGTTTGTTTTGTTCTGTTAGAAATAAAATACAATGGTATGGTTGCTGATGACACGATAGATAAATAAATACCCATTGGCCTATTAGGTGTATTGTGTCCAAATTTGGTGTCAATCCCTCCAGTGGCTTTTGAATTATGTTAATCCCACAAACGAGCATTACATTTTTATTTATATAGAAGAAGATAGATAGCGGAATTGATTCTAATTGAACCCTTGGGAAAGAGCGCCCCCTCGCGCCCTAAATCAGTGAATGCAGGCACAGAAGCCGGTGCCTTTCTTCGGAGGCGGCGCTCAGAAGCGGACGCATGCGCAGTGCAGCAGAAGGGGGGGGGTGTCTTCCAAGAGGCAGACCAAGAAAGGGCTCTTTCTGGTGAAGGCCATGGCGAGCGGGGTAGGTGTTTGCATTGCAACCCATTGGAGGGCTTAAAAGTCTGCAAGGAGCTGCATTGGAAGGGGTTGCTTGGTGGGAAGTGTTGAGGGAAGGAAGCCATAGGGAAGGGTTGCCTTAAAAGGAGGAGGAGGAGGAGGAATGGGAGAAATCCATGGCTTTTGCATCCCTGAATTATAATCTGTGCATTATATTTTTCAAAAGGCTGTTTTGCAAAGGGAAGGAGAGTTGGAGAACAGCAGGTGCCTGCATGCTGCTCTCCTACTTTGTGGGAGGATCTGTTTTGCACTTTGCTCATGCTCAGAGGCAGTCTTTATAGCCTTTTTCCTTCTGAGTTTCTCCTGGGGGAATGGTGCTACAGAGCAGGAATAATAGATATGCAAAAATGCTAGAGCAGACCTGGGCAAACTTGGGCCCTCCAGGTGTTTTGGACTTCAACTCCCACAATTCCTAACAGCCTACCGGCTGTTAGGAATTGTGGGAGTTGAAGTCCAAAACACCTGGAGGGCCCAAGTTTGCCCATATCTGTGCTATCGCCATTCAATCAAAAAGCTTAATTAATTTGGTGTCAATTCCTCCAGTGGGTTTTGAGTTATTTCCATATCCAGTGTATCTATGACAATTTAAAGACTTGCTGTTTCTATTTCTCCAAGTTCTGCAGCTTGCATTTTCCCTGTCTCCTTTCCCTTTGTTGAAAAAGTTTATGGACCTCTGCCTTGCTTGAAGACATCCTTTAGTAAACACGTTGTAAAACTCAACATGGCAGAAATTCAACATAATATACCAAGTTCTGACTCAAACCGCCTATCAAATCAGGCCTTTTAGTGCATTTTCGAAACTTTTCATGCATAATATATAAATCATTTACTTTGATCTACTCCATATTTTCACTCAATATTCATCCGGTCAGTGTAAAAGTAAGAGAAATGGAAGAAAGTAAATATTTTATTGGGCATCAGGCCTGGTTGTACCTTGTTCCGTTTAGTAATAAACTAATTTGTGGGCAGGCATGTTGAACTTTTCTGCAATTATCCTCCCCCCCCCCCCTTGGTGCAGTGGGTCAAACCCCTGTGCCATCAGGATGGAAGACCGACAGGTCGCAGGTTTGAATCTGGGGGGAGCACAGATGAGCTCCCTCTGTCAGCTCCAGCTCCCAATGCGGGGACCTGAGAGAAGCCTCCCACAAGGATGGTAAAACATCAAAACATCCAGACGTCCCCTGGGCAACATCCTTGCAGACAGCTAATTCTCTCAAACCAGAAGCGACTTGCAGTTTCTCAAGTCACTCCTGACACGAAAAAAAAACCTTTTTCCCTCTCATGTTTTTGTATAATACTAGAAAACGTACACTATGATATCAGACTTTTGTGTTCTATTTAAATACAACTGAAACTACATACCATTGTTTGTATTCCACTAACTACTAAACGGAGGGGTGCAGTGGGTTAAACTGCTGAGCTGCAGAACTTGCTGACTGAAAGTTTGGCAGTTTGAATCCATGAAACAGGGTGAGTTCCTGCTGTTAGACCCAGCTTCTGCCAACCTAGCAGTTCTAAAAAACATGTAAATGTGAGTAGATCAATAGGTAACGCTTCTGCGGGAAGGTAACAGTGCTCCATGCAGTCATGCCGGTCACATGATGTAGGAGGTGTCTATGGACAACTGCAGCTCTTCAGTTTAGAAATGGAGATGAGCACGTCTTTATCTGTACTTTAACTGCTAAACATCAGTGACATTTCTCTCTATCCAGGCTGGCTCCATTAGAAATAGAAAATAGATTGTACTCTATTAATCTTTCCTTTTGGCTCCGCATTACCATAAGTAGTTTTTCTTTAGCCTTAAATACTAAACTTGGAAGGGAGACACAAAGGACTGATTTGTTTTAGCACAGCCTTTGGTGAATTTCAGTCCATGTTTACAGATGCAATAATAAAGCCAAAAGTATAATAATTAGGTAAAGGTGAAAGTTTCCTCTTGAAATTGTCTAGTTATGTCTGACTCTGGGGGGTGGTGCTCTTCTCCCTTTCTAAGCCAAAGAGCCAGCGTTGTCCATAGACACCTCCAACGCTGGAATGACTGCACAGAGCACCATTACCTTGCTGCGGAAGTAGTACCTATTGATCTACTAACACATGCATGTTTTTGAACGTCTAAGTTGGCAGAAGCTGGGGCTAATAGCAGGAGCTCACCCTGCTCCCCGGATTTGAGCCACCAACATTTCGGTCAGCAAGTTCAGCAGCTCAGCAGTTTAACCCACTGCGCAACATGGCAGCAATTGCAATTAGCTATTCCATAATTGTGATGGTGGAATTGTAAGATACAGAAAGATGCAAAATACAGTATAACCATGGCTACAGATCTTCCAAGAGTTGGTTAAAATGGCACAGGTCTCTCTAGCAACACCTGCTAATCTTGAAATGTCACAATAATATATTCTCCTTTTCCAAAAATTATTTCCCATGATTTAATATTTTTTTGAGGAAAAATGTTTTCTATAACTATGCTATGCCAATTAAAATCTGTGGTTGTGTGCCACAAAGTTGAGCATCCCCCGTCCCCCCGACGAAATAATGAAATAACACAATTCTCTTTTTCAAAATGTCTTTAGGTTATCAAATGCAAGGCAGCTGTTGCCTGGGAAGCTGGCAAGCCTCTGTCCATTGAGGAGGTCGAAGTTGCACCACCAAAAGCTCATGAAGTCCGCGTCAGGGTAATTAAACAGTGCTTCTTTTATTTGGCTGTACATGTTGATATTTTTCAAGAGACAAAATGAAACCTAGAATATTTATAAAGTATGTGGAGCTGAAGGGGGGAATCGGCTGTAGCTATCCAAAAACCACTAGAAGTGTTTTTTTCACTAGTTCATACTTTAAAACAGGCATGGGCAAACTTTCTAACTTTGGAGGCCGCATGGTGGGCTGGAGTGGGGTGGGCGGGCTGGGAGGGAGGGGGTTGATGGTGAGACCCTGTATTGCCTACTCCCGATATAAAATTCTACAATCTTGGAGTTGGAAGAGACCTCCAAGGGCCATCCAGTCCAATCCCTTGCCATACAGGGAGGCACAGTCAAAGCACTCCCAATAGACAGCCTCTGTGGAAAAGACTTCACCACACTCCAGTGCCACCTATGCCACTCTCCAGGAAGTTTTTCCTAATCTTTTCAGTTAAATCTATTTCTGTGCCGTTTAAACCAATTGCTCCCTTGTTCCCTGGTCTCTAGAGCAACAGAAAGTCAGTTGTCCTCCTCCTCCTCCTCAATGGGACACCCTTTTACGTCTGGAAATATGGTTCTCATGTTCCCTCTCTACCTTCTCTTCTCCCAGCTAAACATCCCCCAGGAGGAAAGGAGGAAGAGAAAAGAGAAAAAAGGAAGGAAGGGTGGAAGGGAATGGAGGGAGGGAGGAAAGAGAGAAGGAAGAAAAGACAGAAAGGAAGGAAGGGAAAGAAGGAAGAAAGAAGGAAAGGAGAAAGAGGGAGATTATTTATTTATTTATTTACTTTATTTATATACCGCTTTTCTCAGCCCTCAGGCAACTCAAAGCGGTGAACAACATCATACAAAACATCACGAGACAAGTATAGGGCAATTAAAAACAATTGTAACGTAAATCATTAAGGAAGGAAGGGAAGGATGGAAGGAGGAAGGAAAGAGAGAAGGAAGAAAGGATAGGATGGTGAGAGAGAGGAGGGCCTGAGAAAAGAGCCCAAGGGGCCACATCCATCTCCCGTGCCTGGGTTTGCCTATAACTGCTTTAAAACATATTATAGCAATTTATAATTATTTATATTCATGTATACATTATTCCTGTAATGCCTTATGGTTAACTGTGTCTTTATGTTGTGGTTGTGTTGAGGTGTAAGATGTGTTAGGATTTTCTTTATTAGTTAGGGGGAAACAACCCCAAAATACAGCAGAGCATCCAAAATACAAAAACAGGTTGCTTATAGTTGAGCATTCAGTTCACAGCAAGCAGAGTGTGAAGTGTCATGTGGCTGTAAAGAATTAAGATCTTAGGAGGCAAATATCCAGCGTTCAGTCTTTAAGATTACAAAAAGTTTATTTACATCCAAAAATAATAAGTACATTTCTTAATAGTAAATAACTGGGTCCTAGCTACTCTAACTCCATCTCTTTAGGGTTCAAAAGAGAGGGGAAAAATCTGACGCACAAGCAGAGAGAGATCTCAAAACACACAGCACACACTCAGATGCAAAAGTAGAGGTCAGAAGTAAAGGCTTGCAATAGGAAAGTTAGAGCAGAAACAGAGAGAAGAGAAAAGAAATACTGTCATACACGAGACTTTGGGAAAGGGAAATCTTTGCCCTATTCTAAGCTTACTAACTTGTTCCTCATTCAGGGCTAGAGACTTGAGCAATGTGGGGTTGGATCCCAACAAGATGAAGTGTAATATGAAAGATCATAGAGGCTGAGTATCCATCCCTCTATGTTGGAGAGAGGGCCACTGTTGTATTACTCAGTTACTCCTTGTTGGGTCTCTAGGAGAGAGAAAGGAGGACAACTGACAGGGCCTTCTCGGTAGTGGCCCCTCGGCTATGGAATGCGTTACCAGTGGACATCAGGCAGGCCCCTTCGTTGCTGGTGTTTCGAAGGAGGGTTAAGACGTGGCTCTATGAGCAGGCATTCGGTTAGCTATGCAGTAACAACCACCCAATAATGACGGCATTGAACAAGGATTGAATTAAGGACTATGAGAACGGGATCTGATTCTAAGTAGGCGTTGATGATTATGTGTATTGTTTGTCGATGTGCGTCTTATTTATTGTTCACTGTTTATTTTTACTGTAAACCGCATTGAGTCGCCGCTCCAGGCTGATAAATGCGGTATACAAATGGAGTAAATAAATAAATAAATAAATAAACTTGGAGCTGAGGTGTAATTTGAACCAGAGATATTGTAGTGATGAAGATCTTGAACTAAGATCTCCAACAGCTCTGAAGTCTTGAAAATATCAAGCCTGTTGAATTGTCTGTTCAACTTGTTTTCCGTGATTTCCTAGATCATTGCCACTGCTGTGTGCCATACTGATGCCTATACTCTGAGTGGTGCCGATCCAGAAGGAAGTTTCCCTGTCATCCTGGGCCATGAAGGAGCCGGCATTGTAGAGAGCGTTGGGGAAGGAGTGACTAAATTTAAAGCAGGTAATAAATACATTCAGTACACTGTTACTGTTTCCAGAATGATTGTCATATAGTGTTAGTCTTGAAGGTGCTGTTGGATTCTTTGTTGCTTCTGGAAGGTTAGAAGGAATCCAAAGGGTAATCTATTCGAACCTTATACTAATACAGGAAATTGTAAATAAAACAGTTCTTTTTCCAGCCTATTTAAAAATCTCTGAGTAAGGCTGTACTCAAGAGATTTTTAAATACGTTGGAAAAAGAGGGCCCTTCCACACAACACAATGATAGCACAACGATTCTACTCTAGTTATGGACACATCCTACAGGCTCCTAAGCTTTGTAGTTTGTTGAAACAGCAAAACTTACTTCCCTGAGATTTCTAAATGTCTCTTTCTAAACTGCAAGGATGTTGCCATGACAAAGTGAAATTATAGAGTTGTAATTGCATATAGTTTGTAAGGGCCGTTCCATATTCGCACAACTGTTAAAGATGCTCAACTGTTCATAGTTTGGTAATTTTAAATTTATAGTGTTTAATTTGCCCTGAATTTGTAACTGCCATGATAGATTATGAGGAGGCACAGGCAGGCCATTTCATCACTTTGTTAGCATTCCACATTGTTATGCAATATCTAGTTAAATATCCCTTTGGTCCGTTAGTTGTAAAACCAAGTCAACTGTTTATATTTTTCAGGAGACACCGTTATCCCTCTGTATATCCCTCAGTGTGGAGAATGCAAGTTTTGTTTAAATCCTAAAACCAATCTCTGCCAGAAAATAAGGTTGGTGCTCTTCTCTTGTGTTGCTCATCCTGTCTTTCTCTCTCTCTTGTGGTACAAAGCAAGGATTGTTTGTGAATACAATATGTCGGTGTTAGAGACAGCTAGTGGGACACACTAATCACGGGCGCTAATTGTCCAGAATCATTTGTCCTTGAGTTCTTTAGATATTGCAGAAAGGCTACTCTTTTCCAATTTGATTTCTTTCCAAGTATGTTGTACTACACCCCCTTGCTGGATTGTCACCTTCTATTATATGCCTGTGAAACACAGACCATCTACAGATGTCACTCTCCGCTGCAAATCTCTTGGGAGGATAGGCAATGTCAGCGTTCTGGAAGAAGCAAAGACCACCAAAATTGAAAGGATGATCCTCCACCATCAACTTCTCTGGACTGGCCGCATTGTCCAAATACCTGATCACCATCTCCCAAAGCACTTACTTCACTCTCAGCTCAAAAATGGTAAAAGATGGGCTTAAAGTAAACCTTAACAAATGAAGCATAAACACCAAGAACTGGGAAGCCCTGACCCTAGAGCAGTGTTTCTCAACCTTCCTAATGCCGCAGCCCCTTAATACAGTTTCTCATGTTGTGGTGACCCCCAGCCATAACATTATTTTTGTTGCTTCTTCATAACTGTAATTTTGCTACTGTTATGAATCGAATGTAAATATCTGGTGTGCAGGATGTATTTTCATTCACTGGACCAAATTTGGCACCAATACGCCCAAATCTGAATACTGGTGGGGTTGGAATTGATTTTGTCATTTGGGAGTTGTAGTTGCTGGGATTTATAGTTCACCTAAAATCAAAGAGCATTCTGAATCAAACTTGACACACAGAACTCACATGACCAACAGAAAATACTGGGAGGGTTTGGTGGGCATTGACCTTGAGTTTTGGAGTTGGAGTTCACCTATATCCAGATAGTATTGTGTATTCAAACAATGATGGATGAGGACCAAACTTGGCATGAAAACTCAATATGCCCAAATGTGAACACTGGTGGAGTTTGCGGAAAATAGACCTTGACATTTAGGAGTTGTAGTTGCTGGGATTTATAGCTGACCTACAATCAAAGAGCATTCTGAACCCCACCAATGATAGAATTGGGCCAATGTCAGAACTCCCATGCTTTGAAGAGACTCGCTGGCACAAGCCTACCTAAAGCCTCACATGCTTTCTCTCGCCTGTGCACCATGCTGCCATGTGCTGAGCACGTCTGTTCTCCCCTCCACACTTGGAGTCTCAGAAACAGCTCTCCCTTTGCTGAGAGGCCGGCCAATCACAGTGGAGGAGGGCTTTTGGGGGGCGGATTCACCTTCTGTTTCCAAAAAGGGAGAGCAGGACAGACGGAGAGATCTTCAGCCTTCTCTGCCAAAGACGTTCCTAAGACCATCAGAAATATATGTTTTGGCGACCCCTCTGAAACCCCCTCTCAACCTCCAGGTTGAGAAATGCAGCCCTAGAGTGTTCTAACTGGAGATCAGCTATTCCCAACAGTGCTTTGTATTTTGAAGAGGCACAAATAGAATGCGAAAGGGAGAAATGTGCCAAAAGGAAGGTGTTTCGAACAAACTCTTGTCACCTTCCATCTGAAAACGTGTGTACCACTGCAAAAGACCATGCGGATCCAGAAAATGTCTCTACAGTCGCTTAGAGACACCCTGCTAAGGCTCTAATCTTGGAAGACAATCATATTCAGCCACGAGTGATCACTTATAATTATAATAATGAAATCTATTATCAGCAGTAACTCTGGTAGCTGCTTGCTGCTGCTTTTCTATTTGTGATTATCTTTTGCCTTCTTCCCCATATGGAAACATTCAAATCTACTATTCTACATTCCAAACTCAAGATGCAAGTAAAGTTTGACCATTTGTAACCTTCTGCATGTTTTTCCAATGCGGCTTCAATTTCTCCCACCAGAAATGTCTCCCAGGAAAAAAAAAAACATAGTTGTACAGGTGTTACTTTTTATTAGTAACACTACAAGGGTCAGAGTTTGAGAAATTTTCTTGCCCTGGGAATTCTGTCTTAAAACTTTTCTGTGACTGTAACTTTACATAATATGTAAATAACTTGTTTTCCTTCTCTCTGAAGAGTCACCCAAGGAAAAGGAGTGATGCCGGATGGCACTACTCGCTTCATGTGCAAAGGGAAGCAAGTTCTACACTTCATGGGGACAAGCACTTTCTCAGAGTACACGGTTGTTGCTGACATCTCCCTGGCTAAAATTGATGCTTCAGCTCCCTTGGATAAAGTCTGCCTGCTGGGATGTGGAGTTTCTACAGGATATGGAGCAGCCTTGAACACTGCCAAGGTAAGCCACTGAGCTTCCAGGTGAGTTTTCTTTCACTTTGCTACCCTAAATGGTTCAGGTCTTACTTACCTATCTGACTGCATCTCCTCATACCAGTGGTTCTCAGCCTGGGGTCCCCAGGTGTTTTTGGCCTACAGCTCCCAGAAATCCCAGCCAGTTTACCAGGCATTAAACTGTAGCTGGCAGATTGTAATTTTGTCAGCGCCAATTGTGTTTTTAGGCACTGCACCCAGTGTGCCGATCACCACTGGGACCACCATTATTATTATTATTATTATTATTATTATTCTGTGGTGTTATTTTGTTAGCCTTAAGTATTGCTCTTTTTCCTTATTCCTTCAGTCAAATAGTCATTTTTGTTTTTAGGTGGAACCAGGCTCTACTTGTGCCGTCTTTGGCTTGGGTGGTGTTGGGCTTGCTGTCATAATGGGCTGCAAAGTGGCAGGTGCCTCCAGGATCATTGGGATTGATCTCAACAAAGACAAGTTTTCAAAAGCAAAGGAATTCGGAGCTACAGAATGCATCAGCCCTGAGGACTCCAAGAAGCCTATTCAAGAAGTCCTGGTTGAGATGACAGATGGAGGAGTAGATTACTCATTTGAATGCATTGGTAATGTTCATGTCATGGTGAGTGTGGCTTGTACATCGGTCTATTGTAGTTGTGAGGGCCTGTGTTGCAGGACTTTTATGAAATAGAACCTGAAGAATGGGAGGTCTTCTCTAATTCTGGACAAGATCTTTGGCTCTGGCCTTCTCTGGATAAAAGTGCAATAAAAAAATGTTTGGGCTTCATTGCATTTCCATTGGCTGTAGATGATAATGAAGCAAGATGGACTATAAGCAAGGCCCAGCTCCAGAGAGAAAGTATGCCTCCATCTGAAATGATGGGAGTAAACCTGTTGGGCGAGTGGGATTATTAAAAAAAGACCCTCCTCATAAATGCACAGCAGAGTAACTTATTAGCAGCAGCGTGACCCAGCACCAGTAGCCCAAAAGTGATAAAAAGAACAAAAAAATACGCAGACATTATGTTGGAAACCGCTTTGGGTCCAGTCACAGGTGAGAAAAGCGGTATATAAATGCAGTAAATAGAGAATGCTGCCTTGTACAAAGCCTGAATGTTGATTCACCTAATTTAATATTGTACTGTTTTGACTGCCAAGCACTCTTTTCTATTACTTGCACTCTGGCTCTTTTAATGGGAGACACCAGAGATCCAACATAGGATCTTTTGCCATATACTATGCCACTAATCTTATTATCTTCTCCCTCTGCCCTCCAGTTTGTCTTTGTTAAATTAATTTGTGCATCCTCCCACCTCTATGTCTTACAGAGAGCTGCCTTAGAAGCTTGTCACAAAGGTTGGGGAGTCAGTGTGATTGTTGGGGTTGCAGCTGCTGGTCAAGAAATTGCCACCCGCCCGTTCCAGCTGGTCACTGGCCGAACATGGAAAGGGACTGCCTTTGGAGGTATACGTTTATCCAGCTACTAACATGTCCTAAATGGGCCAAACTTTGGGGTGGGGGGCAGGTAATGGCTTCTGTTTCAACACAGAAAACTAGCAGTACCTGCCACTCTTTGCCCCCAGTAAGACCATCTTTTGTTTTCTTTCCATTTTGCAGTGATAGTAAATTTCTTTGCATGTTTGTGACTACTGAACTCTTGAAATCCTGCTATAAAAGCCACATTTATATAATTTCATTTTGTTACGTGTCACTATTATTTCATGCTCCTGTATTTCTTTAGTTCTAAAAAGCACTTTTTACTATATAAACATCTCTAGAAATGTGGCGCAGCTTAAAATCTCAGGTGTATCTTATGTATTTTTGTTGGCGGTGGGGGGACTGAAATTAGAGCGCATCTCACAATTGAAGAAATCCGGTATTGTAAATTACAATCTGTAACAAAATTTGGAAAGAAATTGTTCCTGGTTTGAAAGTATAATTTCCTGTTTAATTTAGCAGTACTTACTTTGGAAGTAGTTGTTATACTCCAGAAACTTCGTTTTTGTGGCTGCCACAAACTATGTTGAATTGGTTGAAACTCGATGGGATATTTATTGAAAAACTATAGCAAAAGGTGCTGTAGATGTCCCGCAAAAACAAACCCTTTTTCCATGTTTTTATGATAGAACCAATTAGGAAATGATGTTTATAACCCAAGAACAAAAAATGTGTTACATGGTGTTATATTATTTTATGATACTGCAACAGAAAACAAACATTGTAATTTCTTACCAGGTTGGAAGAGTGTAGAAAGCGTTCCAAAATTGGTAGCAGAATACATGTCCAAAAAGATGAAAGTGGATGAATTTGTGACTCAGAACTTATCTTTTGAGAAAATCAATGAGGCCTTTGAACTCATGCATGCTGGAAAGAGGTGGGTGTCTTCCTGCTGCTTGTCTATAAATGTCAATTATTCAATCCTGCATGCATCTACACATCCCTAATCCCCCTTGATTTGATCGGACTTGCATTCAACTAAGAGTAGGGTTGTAGCTGAACTGAGAGTCCTCATTTGGTATGTCTAGTGCTAGCGATGGTGGGTTTAAGCCAGTGGAACAGAGGCTTCTAAAGAGTTGAAGCCCAAAACAGCTGGAGGATCAGATTGCATATGCAGTTGTTTCTTGTGGCCCTTTCACTGCCTTCATATTGAATATGTCTTGCAGGCTTAATCATCATTGGGAGGGCAAAATAGATACAGTGTATTGAAATAATTAATTAGGGTATTTTGAAAACTCTTTTTTATCCTATCTTTGCTCAATAGAATCCAAGCATTTGTTTAATTTCTCTTAATGGTTGATTGATGACCTTCAGGTCCGTCCAGACCAAGTGGAAATCGGAATTCTTTGTTGTTGTTTGTCTTCAAGTTCCAAACTATTGTGATCCTAAGGCAGCACTATCATAGGGCTTTCTTGGTGAGATTTGCTTAGAAACAGTGTCACTTCCTTCCTGTGAGGCTGACTTGGCCAAGGTCGTCAAGTGGGTTTCCATGGCCAAGTGAGAATTTGAACCCTGGTCTCCAGACTTGTAATCCCAGTGCTTAAACCACTACACTAGCTCTTCATTTGAACTCTGGTTTTCCTTTAATCCAGAGTTTCTCAAACTGTGCTCCCCCAGGTGTTTTGGACTTCAGCTCCCACAATTCATAACACCTGATAAACTGACTGGGATTTCTGGGAGTTGAAGTCCAAAACACCAGGGGGAGCTCAGTTTGAGAAACACTGCTTTAATCTATGCAGTATTTTAATCTTTGTGATACCAGACTTATTTCTTTAAAAAGACTGAAGTAATTTTTACAGGGCAAATTAAACTTACAATATTTTTCTTTCTATTTCTAGCATCCGAACTGTTCTAAAGTTTTAAGAAGCTGGAAGAAGGAACTCTTTTTACTGCAGGAGTAAAACATTACAGTTACCCAATATGCCTTACTTTAGGAAACATGAGGAAACGCTTGTTCAAATTGAATTAGACCTACTCTGACAATGTAGATTTAAAAAAATACTGATCTCCATATTGGAATGGTAGTACTAGTACCAGCGACTGATTTTGAATGGATCAAGTATCTTACTATTTCCTATCTTACTGCTGTCCCCAAGGACTAGCAACGTAACTGTACATTGAACCCACTTAAAATCAATGGTGTTACCTTTTCTTCTAGAAGATTTTGCAATGAAAAAAGTTGTCTTTCAGAGAGAATCATGATTAAAGCATCACTTTCCTATGTAGTTGCAGAATTGTGATCTTCCTTCCTTTTATTGAAATCATATTGTATGCATTGCACAGATGTAGTGTGCGGTTCTTACCTATCTTGACGGATTTACTACTGAATACAGTATAAAATAAAACAGTAGGAAGCAGCACACTATACATCCCACAAAACTTCACCGTGTTTGCTGATAAGGCAGATAGAAGTTGTATGCCAAAACATGTCACATTTGACATAAAATGCTGCAGGTCATTGGCTCAAGACAAGTGTCAGAGTTTTTAGATAAGGGAGATTAGATCACACCTGGATTACAAGAGTAACTCTTTGTTGTTTATTCGCTCAGTAACTTCTGACTCTTTGTGACCTCATGGACCAGCCCACACCAGAGTTCCCTCTCAGCCGTGGCCACTCCCAGCTCCTTCAAAGTCCAGCCAGTCCCTTCAAGGATACCATCCATCCATCTTGCCCTTGGTCGGCCCCTCTTCATTTTTCCATCCTTTCCCCCCATCGTTATTTTCTTCTCCAAGCTTTCCTGTCTTCTCATTATGTGGCCAAAGTACTTCAGCTTTACCTCTAATATCCTTCCCTCCAGTGAGCAGTCAGCCATTATTTCCTGAAGCATGGACTAGTTAGACATTTTGGAACTGTGGTGATGGAGGAAAATTTTTAAAGAGTGCCTTGGATCGTGAAAAGATCTATCCTCCTTCATTCAGCATTCCTTATGGTCTAGCTCTCACATCCATAGGTTACTATGGGGAATATCATTTATTTAACTATGTGGATCTTTGCCAGTGTGATGTCTGTCACTGCATCCACGTTTTCTCCCTCTATTTGCCAGTTATAAACCAGTCTGATTGCCGTAATCTTGTTTTGTTGTTGTTGTTGTTCAACTGCAACCCTGCTTTTGCACTTTCTTCTTTCACCTTGGTTAGAAGGCTCCTCAGCTCCTCCTCGTTTTCAGCCATCGAAGTGGTATCATCTGCATATCTAAGGTTGTTAATATTTTGTCCAGCAATTTTAACTTCAGCCTTGGATTCATCAAGTCACGCACGTCACATGATGTGTTTTGCATACAAGTTGAATAGGTAGGGTGAGAATATACAGCCCTGCCGTACTCCTTTTCCAATTTTGAACTGCTTTGTACTGTATTGCAATAGAGTTACGGCTATATTCTATGGTGCACCACATATGAGCATAAAAGTCCATTACATGGACACAGTGCACTTTTACTTGTATTGTTACAATCAATGCCAAGAAAAGAGAACGGATTTGTTATGATTATTGTTGAAGGAAGATTGGCAGCCATGAGCAGTGTATTTTCTCCAATGCCAGGAATTGGTAGCATAAGCTTTTGTAGAATAGAGTCTACTTCAATCTGTGATACATTTGGTTTACTTTACTGTCCTGATTTTAGAGGTTTTTAAAGAGATTTTAAAGAGATTTTTAATATTGGCAGAGGCTACCAGCATTAAACAAAATCTAAAATCAGGACAGTAAATAAAGAACAACACTCTGAAAACAAGGGAGTTCCAGACAAGAAACAATCGGGACCAGCTAATCACCTCCCAACATAGGATTCCCCCCAGGCCGGAATCAGCTGCAAGGCTTTTCAGTGGTGATCAAGCTGATTAACTGCAACATTCACACATGCCTCTAACAATCAAAGAGTTGTCGAAGGCTTTCATGGCTGGAATCACTGGGTTGTTGTAGGTTTTTTCGGGCTATATGGCCATGTTCTAGAGACATTCTCTTCTGACGTTTTGCCTGCATCTATGGCAAGCATCCTCAGAGGTAGTGACAAAGAGTTATTTCTCCCACACTGGACCTTCCATACCTAGTTTCCAATATACCTCACAGCCTCTGAGGGTGGCTGCCATAGATGTGGGTGAAACACCAGGAGAGAATACTTATGGAACATGGCCATACATTGTGGAAAACTCATAGCAAGCCAAATGCCTAGTGCTTCAAAGTAACTGGCCTTACAGAAGAGGCTAGGTTAACCATTCCAGACTTTTAATCCCTTAATGCATTGCATACATAGGTTAACTCCACTCAGACATTGCAGGATGTTTGTTTAAAAAAAAAAAAAACCTTCTGCCCATGTACACAAGTGTTTGTCACACTGTGGATCCATTTACTGCTTCGAAACACATTACAGAATGAAAATGTTATCCAACAGTACAGTTTCAGCCAAGAAAGAAAGAAACCCTCAAAGCAAAAACAAATTTAAAAAGTTCTGAGGCACTCGGGGAAAGAGACATTTTCTTTTCAATGTTTCTGTTTAACTGCCCTATCGCTCCAAAGAACTGTCGAAGTCATATGTTACTGGAATTGTGGGAGTAGAGAGCCTTGAAGCTCCTTGCAATTTTTCTGTAGCCGATAAGATACCAGGAGCGAAGCAGAAGTAGTTATCAAGCCCAGGGTTTTATGACCTGACTTGTCTTCATCGGTGTGCCAGTTCTTCCCTCCAACGTGAGGAAGAACCAGATTAGAAAATTAGGTTGAAAAAAAATAATCTTTTTTTAAATGCAATCCCATAAAAAATAGCGACGGGCAAACTGCATCCCATGTGCCACTCGGTTCCTTTGAGTGCACAAGTGTAATGTTTTGAATATGAAATTGTCTAAGGCAGTGGTTCTCAACATGGTGGTCCCCATATGTTTTCACCTTCAACTCCCAGAAATCCTAACAGCTGGTAAACTGGGATTTTTGTGAGTTGTAAGCCAAAACACCTGGGACCCACAGGTTGAGAACCACTGGTCTAAGGGAAAATTTCAAGGGCCATCCAACAAGTTTTAGGCCTGGACATCCCAGGCAGAGTACCTCTTTGGAATGGAAAAAAATCCCCCCCTGCCCAAGATAGAACAGGTCAAAAGGACTAAAGAAAAGAGAGAAGTGAACTTCTCTACCCAACCTAAAATTAAAAAAAAACTAGGGGGCTGTCAACTTCTTGAGATGAGAATGGGAAGCACTTGCAGCCCCTACAGCACTAGACTCTGCCCAACTTCAATATATCAATCTGGCCAATCTTCCCTCAATGTCATCAGGAGCATGATCTTCCAGACCTGGACTTGCTGAGACAAGTGTATGTCTTGAATGGTATCTCTATTACGTGTGCTGCAGCTGGTCCAAGGACCTTTTGGGAAGGATTGCCAATTTCTTCCATCTTTCAAGTGAATTATCATTACTCAAACCAATCTGTTTCTGATGAGAAATCATGGTGGTTAGCTTGGATGGTTTTCTTCTCGCTTACACACAGGGGGGATGGGAACAGGATTTTTCAGAAAGGGGAGCAGTTCCATGATAAGACAAGAATTTGAAACTTGCAGCATTATTTTGTTTTTACTATTCTCATGCTCACACTGGTGTAACTTTCTCCAGTCCTTTGTGATTTCGTGTCGTTATGGATCAAAAGGATCTGTAATGAAGTGGCCATCTAAGTACACAGCCACATATTGGATGGTTGTATGCCACAAATTCAACAATGTAATTTGTTGTGCCATGGTGAAATCTCATTAAAGTGGTATTCATGATAGGCAGCCACTTAACCCTGCTGATACGCACAAAGTCACCACAAACTGGAGAGGGGAAACAAAGCTCAAAATTGGCTCAAGAGTGCCTTTTATCTTTGGACTGAAAGGATTTGTAATGAAGTGGTGATCTAAGCACTTGGCTGTGTATTGGTAGTGGAATGCCTTAATATGCCCTTCATTAGGACATACCTGCAGGAGAAAAGAAACTCCAAATATTTCAAGTTGTTCTGAATTTCAATTTCAAAGCAGAGTTTCTACAAGTGAACTTCTTGAACATAATTGACTGTCAAGCACTACCTACTGAGGCTGCGTTTTGGTAAAAGCTTGAACAAGGCAGAATCTCAGTGATCTCCCCCTCTTTACAACGGGCACAAAATCATCAGTCCAAATTAACAGCCGAAAGGAAAATGGCCCCATCTTGTTAAGAAGTGGTTATTATTCTTCCATACACAGTTACAATAGAAGCAACCAGATTGGAAGAGAGGAAATCTGAAAGCAAACACTTTCTGGTACACATTTCTACCTCTGAATTAGAAAACAGGTGAGAGCCTGGCCCATTTAAAACTGCCTTTACAGCAACACTATGCAGGACTTGCCTTTCTCAACAAGAAAAGTTTAAAAACTCAGGTGACGCATAGAAAAGCAGAAAGGCTCTTTTTCCAAAACCTTGCATCCATCTGGACCAAGTTGTCTCGTATTTGCCATTTGATAGCTATGGCAATGACAGGACCACCTGAAGTTCAGCTGTAGGAAAGCTGGAAATAAAAGGGTGTTATAAGGACAAAGGACTTGGAAAAAATATTGAAACTGTTGGGGCACAGGAGAGCGGGGAAAATGCTCCAAAACCTCCATTTTGAATCCACTGTATCAGGCTATTCCAAGCCAAATAATGCAAGGTTGCATCTGTCTTACCTAGAGTCAACAAGAAGAAAACAGGTGATAAAATCTCCCTTTAGCCTGTACTTTACTTAAATGAACCGTACAGAGTCAAGAGATGCTTGGTTCAGACCTCCCAGTTTGGCCTTCATTAGCACTGGGTCATGAAGTGAGGGCGAATGCTATCCAACCGCCGGGTTAAGATATCACACCCAGTATCTGTGACCAGAAGCGTGTGTTCAAACTGGGCGGACCGCTTCCCATCTCGTGTCACTGCCGTCCAACCATCCGGCCAGGTTTCATCTTGCCAGCCACCTTAAGAAAACAATGCAAAATACTGAAACTTTTTTTCCCAAAAGAAAGAAAGTCATTTCACACTTTTAAAAAAGGAAGACAGCATTTTAACTTTTGATCTACAACAGTGTTTCTCAACCTTGGGGTCGGGAACCCCTGGGGGGAGTCGCGAGGGGGTTTCAGAGGGATCACCAAAGACCATCAGAAAACATACATTTCTGATGGGAACCCCTTTGGCAGAGAAGGCTGAAGATCTCTCCACCTGTCTTTCTCTTCCTTGTTGAAAACAGATGGCAAATCCTCCCACCAAAAGCCCTCCTCCACTATGATTGACCAGCCTCTCAGCTAAGGGGAGGACTGTTTCTGAGACTCCAAGTGGGGAGGGGAGAGCAGGCATGGCATGGCAGCATGGTGCACATGTGAAGGAAAAGGAGAGCATGTGAGTCTGGAAGGAGACACGCACCAGAGAGTCCCTGCAAGGCATGGTGGTTCTGTGTGTCAAGTTTGGTTCAATTCCATCGTTGGTGGAGTTCAAAATGCTTTTTGATTGTAGGTGAACTATAAATCCCAGCAACTACAGCTCCCAAATCCCAAGGTCAATTTTCTCCCAAACTCCACCTATGTTCACATTTGGGCATATTGAGGACTCGTGCCAAGTTTGGTCCAGATCTATCATTGTTTGAGTCCACAGTGCTCTTTGCATGTAGGTGAACTACAACTCCAAAACTCAAGGTCAATCCCCACCAAACCTTTCTAGTATTTTCTCTTGGTCACAGGAGTTCTGTGTGCCAAGTTTGGCTCAATTCTATCACTGGTGGAGTTCAGAATGCTCTGATTGTAGGTTAACTATAAATCCCACCAACTACAACTCCCAAATGACAAAATCAATCAACCCCACCACTATTCAACTTTGGGCGCATCAGGTATTTGTGCCAAATTTGGTCCAGTGAATAAAAATATATCCCGCATATCTGACATTGACATTTCCATTCATAACAGTAGCAAAATTACAATTATAATGTAGCAATGAAAATAATTTTATGATTGGGGGTCAACACAACATGAGGTTGATCTACAAGGTTTCCCCTCTCTTTCTTTGACCATGTACTGAATACAGTTTGCCCCTTCTCCCTGAATTAGATTTAATAAGCATGTTTCAGCTCTAAGACTAAAAGAGACCATATATGGATGTTTTACATATATTAGTGTATTCCTTTGTGCTGCCATACCCCCAAATTCATTTTGACAATCTACTTCTCTGCTCTCTGCCATGCAACCCTTTGATCAAAACAAAACAGAACAAAACCTGTATCTGATTCCTTGGCAATTTCTGCTTCCAAATATTTTGCCAGTGCACTTAATTGACACAGTTTGTGGACATAATAATTTCGCCCAGATGAATAAAACATAATGCAAGCAAGCTAATCTTCACCAAGCTTGCTTCACCAAGCACTTTACATGACTGAGATTGATTATTGTTGTTTTATACCTGCATCTATTGCTGTATTTTACTGATTTTAACCAAGGGGTTTTGTGAAGTTAGATATTTATGTTGGCTGTTATTGTTTTAAGTTATTGTTTCTGGAATTTTTGTATTCAGTGTGTTTGCATCTTTGAGTGCTTTGTATGCACTCAAAAGAAATGGTGGCAGCATATAAATAAAGTTTATTATTATTTATTTTAAGATCATATTACAAATAAATAATAATAATAATAATAAATGGGATCATCGATGTTGCAATCCTAGGAGACAGCAGAATTGACAAGAAGCAATAGGAAAAGCTTACACGATATGAGGATTTAAAGATAGAACTGCAAAAACTCTGGCACAAGGCAGTAAAGTTGATCCCAGTGGTGATTGGCAGACTGGGTGCAGTGCCTAAAGACCTTGGCCTGCACTTAAAAACAATTGGTGCTGACAAAATTACCATCTGTCAGTTGCAAAAGGACACCCTACTCGGATCTGCACGCATTATTCGTCAATACATCACATAGTCCTAGACACTTGGGAAGTGTCCGACGTGTGATCCAATGCAACAGCCAGCAGAGTGATCTTGTTTGCTGTGTAATCTTATAAATAATAATAATAATCTTTATTTATACCCTACCCCATCTCCCCAGAGGGACTCGGGCAGCTTACACCCAAACAAACGGATATAATAAATGATATACACAAAGTAATCACATAAAAGCAAAATAGCACAAGAATATAAACACTAATAAACAACTTTAAAACACTATAAAACCCTATAAAAGCAACAAAGACTATTAATAATAACACTGACTAAGACACACTTTGGTGTCTCAAATGTTAGACCTGTTTCTGGGTATATTTAACTACTGGTTTCAAAAATGGCATCGATTTTCCCCTATCATCTCAATTTTTTGAGATACAAAACATATGCTATATCAGTTTCATCTGCATGTCCACAGAAAATCACGATACCCATATTTAAGAAACTAAAGCTGAAGTAGTCTATCCAATGCATTTTTCTGTATCAAAACCCCGAATAATCCCAGGAACAGGCCTAAAAACTAAGACAACAAGGTTTTTTTATTGGGCTGTATAATTACCAGTATTTTGCTTGGTAACAAATACACCAATTTAGTCTATTAGAAGATATGTGTGTGATCTACTAGGAAACATGCACCATATAATATTTCCTAAGAGGAAGTCGGTCAAATACGTTTTGACAAATGGCTGCAGCAATAATCAAGAATTTCTTAAAGCCATATTTACCTTCACAGATCATTGGTTCTATTGTAAACACATGACCAGGCTTCATCACCCCAACAGCCTTATTTTCTGGAAAAAAAGGAAAATATTATAAAGGGAATGAAGAAGTAACTTCACATAGAAACAAATATATTTAAAATACCGAAACAACAAAAGGAACAGCTCACCCAACCAGCTGAAAACTCCGTCAACAACACTTTGTCTTAAATGCTTGTCAAAGGGGGTTCTTGATGGAAATTGGCAAAAATATTTTTTGGAGTGCAGTAAGTGAAACTGTCAATATTACATTCATAGATAAGGGGGTCCTCTAGTTTAAGGGGGCATTCTAGTTTAGAGAAACACATGAAACAGATTGTTTACTGGTTGCCAGCAACAACCTGACAAACATCACTGCCTGTACTTACTGGCATAATGAGGCACATTGGGAGCTGTGTGGAAAAGCTTATGAATCCCATGCCCACAATAGCTTCGAACTACTGAAAATCCATTGGCTTGAGCATGCTTCTGTATAATATTTCCCAGCTCTCTATACCGCACACCAGGCTTTACTGAAAGGTAAATGACACATTATTTTACTAAATAGCACAAAAATAATTATCATGAACTGAATAAAGACATTTCTTTGCATACAACACTTTTCAAAAGCTCCTCCTTGTGCACATGAATAACCCATACATACAAATTTTCAAAGGCCACCATAGAGAAAAGCTTAGACTATATGGATTGGGACCCATTCACACTGCAGAATAATAGAGCTAGGTACTATAGGCAATACAGAATACCTTGTATACTCAAGTATAAACTGAGTTTTTCAGCCCTTGGGCTGAGAATTGCTGTATATAAGCGCAGTAAATAAATAAATAAATAAATACTCCAGTCAAATTATTTATTATTTTACTCTGGTATTATTATTACATTTGTTATTTTACTCTATTTATTATTATTACATTTATTATTTAATCTATTTATGTATTTATTTAAAACATTTATATTCCACCCTTCTCACCCCGAAGGGGGCTCCGGGTGGAGCACAGCATATATATGGCAAACATTCAATGCCGGGACAAGAATTCATAAATATTAAAAACATTTATCTCAATATTAAAATACAGTTTAAAACTGTCTTGGTAATCTGCGTCAAATCTAATTGGCCTGACAAAGTTTCCTATCACTGCTTTATTGCCCTGTCCCAAAAGCTTGGTCACACAGCTAAGTTTTTACCATCCTTCTGACAGGAGGGAGGGGTCCGATGTGATCTCACCAGGAAGGGAGTTCCATAGCCAGGGGGCAATCACCGAGAAGGCCCTCTCTCTCATCCTCACCAATCGCGCCTGTGGCAATGGCGGGACGGAGAGAGAGCAGGACCTCCTAGGAGGATCTTAATCTCTGTGACTAATTTATTAGTATCGTTAAATTTATTATTTTACTCTATTATTATTCTCTATTTATTATTGTTGCTATTACATTTATTATTTTACTCTATTATTATTTTTATTATTACATTTACATTATTTTACTCTATTATTATTACATTTATTATATTAATTATTGTTATTACATTTATTATTTTAATCTATTATTACTGTTATTATTACATTTACATCATTTTGCTCTATTATTTTCATTACATTTATTATTTTACTCTCTTTATTATTATTGGAAGGATACGTAAGCACTTTCACATTGAAGGTTAGAATAATGGTTTAATCAGAGTTGGACAGTCTGATCTTAAATAACAGTTTTATGTAAATATTCAAAAACATTTAACCTACGGATGCCTCAATTAATGTAATTTTATTGCTGTCTATTTTTATTTTGAAATTTACCAGTAGCTTTCCCACCCTCAGCTTATACTTGAGTCAATACGTTTCCTGGGGTTTTTTGATAAAATTAGGTGCCTCAGCTTATATTTGGGTCACCTTATACTCGAGTATATAGGGTACTTAGACTACCAATCCCAGTACCTTGCCTCTTTCGGCTTACAGGGAAGACAGCAATGAAGGTGATATGCTCAAGGGGCCTAACAAATCCTGGAACAATGCTATTTATCCAGGTAACTTCACTGCTATGAGAATCCAATGAGAATAAAAATGTTGCTTAGTTCCATTACTAAGCACCAAAAATTATAGGTTTATATGATCATCCAAGAAACCAGGAACCTTGCAAATGTGAAAAAAATTCACAGGAAAGAACTCCAGGCATCAGTTTAGCTTCGAACTTTTTATGTTGTCAACTGTCACGAGTTTTCTGACAATGTTGGAATGCATCCCATAAATCACATAAAATATCTTGTGATGGCAAAAGCACTATTTATGATTTATAAATTGCCTTCAAACACTTCTACCTATTTTGTCATTCACCAACACTGTGCAAGGACGCAGATCTAATGTGATAAACAGATTATACGTGTCAGATATCCAGCAAGAAGTCTGAAACTTGATGCCTTGTCAATTTTAAAGTAATTACCACAAAATGGTCAATTCAAGAGTGAGTATTCAAGGCATTTATTAGGACTAATCATTTTAAGTAAGCCTTTCAACACCATTGAAAAGTATGAAATTATAGCTTTCCGCAGCAATTCAGCACAAATACATCACAGTGGAAAGAAAGAATTCAGCACAATGCATCATGGTGGAAAGTAACAGACTCCCCAGTTGCAGTGGTGTTCAATATACCTGAATCAATTGCTTGCATTAGGCACTCATATGTTGTCTGGACTAGTCTCTTTGCACCCTCATCAACCTCTCCAACATAAAATGTCTCATTGAGATCTCCGTGGTAGCCATTCCGATAAACAGTAATGTCCACTATATTGGAAGAAAAGAGAAATCAATGTATCTTCAGATTCAATTGTATTAAGGTAACACAACTTCTTACTCAGGGGAGCAGCCAAGGAGTCTTGAAAAGTGTGCAATTTCATGGAGAACTTCTGGCAAGTGATAGGTTGCCTCTCAGAGCAGATGGCAGGATTCCTATAGATTTATTTCCTTCGTGCAAACCATTTCCAAGAGCAATTTTGTCCCCTTTTCAAGAAGGCAGAGAAAAAATGTGGAATCACAGCAATGTGGTAGAATACTTTGTTTGCAGAACATTTTTAATCCTCACTATCCCTAGTTTAAATAAAGGATTCCAGATAGTAGGTCTGGAAAAGGCCCTCTTGAGGTCTCCTAAAATAAAGGATGTTTCACTGACACACTTTCGTATTTATGTGTTGAGAGCATCTCTGCAGACTACTAGAAATCATTTGCAACATAAATAAACCCATTCATGCACTTACACTGTAGAATTTATGCAGTTTGACACCACTTTTAATTGCTATGGCTCAATGTTATGGAATCCCAGAAGTTATAGTTGGTGAGGCACCCACAACACCATTTGGCAGGAAAGGCCAAACTACAATTCCCATGATTCTATAAAATTGTAAAACTATAACTCCCATGATTCAATAATATTGAGCCATGGAAGTTAAAGTACTGTTAAACTGCATTAGTTCTACAGCAGAGGTCCTCAAACTAAGGCCCGAGGACCGGATATGGTCCCCCAAGGTCATTTACCCAGCCCTTGCTCAGGGTCAGCCAAAAGCAGGCCCACACTTCCCAATAAAATACTATAAAGTTTATATTTGTTAAATTTGTTCTTCATTTTCATTATTGTTTTTAAGTGTTTTTTGCACTACAAATAAGATAAGTACAGTGTGCATAGGAATTCATTCATGTTTTTTTCAAATTATAATCCGGCCCTCCAACAGTTTGAGGGACTGTGACCTGGCCCTCTGTTTAAAAGGTTTGAGGACCCCTGGTCTACAGAGTAGATGCACCCAAATTGAAAAATTACTCCAAAAGGATCTGCTACGATGTTTTCAGTTGTACACATTTTATAATCTACAATGTTACAATGATTTTTGATTTTTGTACAAGTTTTGAAAACAATATTACGGAAAGAAAACAACCCAACATCTTTCAGTTTCGATTTATAAACAACTAGACAGGTTATATATGTTGGGGGTAGCAAACTTCTTCAAGCCTTCACTAATAATTTGTTTGTATATAATTCAGTTTGATTACTGTATTGTATATGTGTGTATTGGTATGTAGTTTTCCTTAACTCTACGTTGTGGGAGGGGCTGCAGATCATGTGACCAGATCTGAGACTATTCAGATCTCAGACTCCATTTTAGAAACAGTATGCTTTTTAGAATGCTTTAGGTGCTCCATTAGACTCTCAGGCTGGAGAGATGTTTTAGACTTTGGACTGTTGATTCTAAGAAAGATGCCCTGTGTTGTCTGCACAGGATTTGAACTACCTCAAATCCTATCTGTAACTGGATTGATATGTAAAGTACCTGTATGCTGAATACATGAAGTCTGAGAGAAAACCAACTATGTAATTTTAATAAAGATTACATTACTTTTTGTCTCTTGAGAGCATGATTTAAACTAAAATGTTTTAAAGGAGAGTAGATGTTTTTGGGCAACTGAAATAACACTTCTGAAACTCTGCTATATGTTTTTTTGTACATTGGCATATCTTTGTTCTTAACAGTTCAAAGAGATATCTAGGTATATCAATCTAACAGTTGACATACCTGTTAGATGCACGAATACTAGTGGGTATTTATCACTAAGGAGAAGACTGACTCAAGTGAGTTTTTAACTCTTCTCTGGAAGGCCATACTTTACAGAAGGCTACGCTCTCTAACAAGGTTATGATTATTCCGAATAGCATGAATGCCAATTAATCTCCAAAAGGATCAGCTTCAAAAAGCCTGTGGAGATTTCTGGTTTTTCCAAAAGGTTCTGAATAGCTATTTTCCAAAAATATATAAATATTAGCACGAGATCCAAATTAGTTTTCCCAGTAGATACCTCTTCTAAATACAAGCAAAAAACCACAATTATTATTTCTTACCATTGACAATATCACCTTCTTGTAAGCGTCTTCTGTCTGGAATTCCATGACAGATCACTTCATTTACTGACGTACAGGAAGACTTAGGAAAATTATAATAATTCAGTGGGGATGGATAGCAATTTCTGGCAATACAAGCCTGAAACAAAGTTTGAAATATCCAAATTATTGTACACTTTCAAGAAAAGAATAATCAGCATGAAAAAAGTTCCAGCAAATCACTGCTCAGGCAAATTTACAGAAATTATTCATTCTGCATTCTTAACTGTAATATGGGGAGGGATCAGATGACATCACTGATCATTGCCCTTTTATCAAAGACTCATACTTCAGCACCTTCGGTTAAAAGTTTCTGCTGGAGAACTGCTGCCAATATGAAGAGACAATATCAATCTAGAATCAGACTAAAACAACCTTACTTAGAATCAGAGGGTTGGAAGAGACCTTGTGGGCCATCCAGTCCAACCTCCTGCCAAGAAGCAGGAAAATAATAGTATCAATACTAATAATAATGAATTATTTGCAGACCCCGTGACAACATCACTGACTCAAAGGGTCCCCAGACTCCAGGTTGAGAACACTTGGACGAGACTATAGAAGGAAATGACCATCTCTGGTATGCCTACATTTTAGGGTATTTTAATAAATCGATAATTAATTATCCATTTCTACTGTGGATTTTCTTGCCACTTATCTAAGTTGAGGGGTAGTTCTATGGGTGCCGGACCCTAAGTTAACATCAGCAGAACTTCTAAACAATTTAAACCAACTAAAGAAAGAGCAACAGTAAAATCCAGAGTGGATGTGATGACCTCTTAGCAGTGGATCCACCAGCTCTGTCTGTTACTTGGACCAGGGCATCTCTGATCTTCAAAATCTGGTTGGATATAAACTCCCATCATGTCTACTCAGATGGAGCCACAGTGGCGCAATAGGGTTAAACCCTTGTGCCGGCTTAACTGCTGACCTGAATGTCAGTGGTTCGAATCTGAGAGATGGGATGAGCTCCCATCTGTCAGCTCCAGCTTTCCATGTGGGGACATGAGAGAAGCCTCCCACAGAATGGTAAAATATTTAGGTGTTCCCTGGGCAATGTCCCTGTAGATGGGCCAACTCTCTCGAACCAGAAGCGACTTGCAGTTTCTCAAGTTGCTTCTCACACACACACACACACACACACCCCAATTTCTACTCAGAAAGAGATTATGGGATACAAAATCCAAAGCATCTGGAAGGCCAAGGATTCCCTGTCCTGATTTAGACATAAAGATACAACAAAAGTCCAGAGCCTCATTGGAGCATCCTTACTAAATGAACAGCGTGGTCTATTTCTTCAGTAGTTACTCCTGGCTTCACCATCATGGCAGCAACATCTAGTACTTCTCTAGCAAGCTGCAAAGAAAAAGAACAGAAGTGATTCATTAAGACAGATACTTGTCACAATGTAACTGTTCTTGTTATGATTCATGTTCTTCCTGCAGATTGTCACAAAAGTGTGAAAAGATGTTGTATCTCCAATGTTTTAGACTCCCAAGATTTTACAGACTGAACTTACCCTACACACTACTCGCATCCCTTCTATATCCTCTGAGGAAAGAATCTTTATCTGGGAAGTTCCTTTAAGAGCCTGCTCTGATTCAGACATACCTAAAGAGAAACGATGGGAAACTTTACAATTAAGTTTTATTTATACTCAGTGTCTTCACTCCCTTTTTTGTAAAAAGAGCTGCTTTAATTAGGTTAGTCCAGTGTACGCAGCACAAGAAACTATACTAACCTAATTGAAATAGCTCATAATATAACAAGAAGTAAAAACAAATGACACAGAACAAAACACATCTCAAGTGTGTCATCATTCAAACATTTCACTGTGGAGAAAAACTAGAAAGATGCTTAAGGAAAGTAGAGAGTGGGAGACATTACACAAAATGTATCATCTGACATGCACACTTGGAAACCAGGCACTTATTATAATTACATCCCAAACAAAAAAGGCACATTTGCTGATTATTTTTTTCTTGAGAAATGGAACTTTAGATGGATCTCTGGAATCCAATGTTTCTCAACCTTTCTAATGCCGCAGCCTCTTAATACAGTTTCTCATCTTGTGGTGACCCCCAACCATAACATTATTTTCATTGCTACTTCATAACTGTAATTTTGCTACTGTTATGAATCATAATGTAATTATCTGATAATACAGGATGTATTTTCATTCACTGGACCAAATTTGGCACCAATACATCCAAATCTGAATACTGGTGGGGTTGGGGGAGATTGCTTTTGTAATTTGGGAGTTGTAGTTGCTGGGATTTATAGTTCACCTACAATCAAAGAGCATCCTGAACTCCACCAACGATGGAATTGAACCAAACTTGCACACAGAACTCCCATGACCAACAGAAAATACTGGAAGGGTTTGGTGGGCATTGATCTTGAGTTTTGGAGTTGGAGTTCACCTACATCCAGAGAGCACTGTGGACTCAAATAATGATGGATCTGGACCAAACTTGGCATGAAAACTCAATATGGCCGAATGTGAACACTGGTGGAGTTTGGGGAAAATAGATCTTGACATTTGGGAGTTGTTGTTGCTGGGATTTATAGTTGACCTACAATCAAAGAGCATTCTGAACCCCCAAGATAGGATTGGGCCAAATTTCCCACACAGAACCCCCCTGCTTTGAAAGGACTTGCTAGCGCAAGCCTCCCTCCAGTCTCATGTGATCTCCCTCGCCCACACATGGGCACCATGTTGCCAAACACGGAGAATGCCTACTCTTCCCTTTCTGCTTGGAGTCTCAGAAACAGTCCTCCCCTTGACTGAGAGGCAACCAATCACAGCAGAGAGGGGCTTTTGGTGGAAGGATTCACCATCTGTTTCCAAAAAGAAAGAAGACAGGCAGAGAAATCTTCAGCCTTCTCTGCCAAAGGGGTTTCTAAGACCATCAAAAACATAAATTTTCTGATGGTCTTTGGTGACCCCTCTGAAACCCCCTCATGACTCTACCCCGGGGTCACGACCCCCAGGTTGAGAAACACTACTTTAATCAGAGACTGTGGATGAAAGCAGTGTAATAAGCTATCATCCTAGCATGAATTTTCTTACCCAAAAGACCTATTATAAGCAACATGAATCCCCTCCAGGGCTTTGGACTATCATTTCAATCACTGCTAACCACTGGCCATCCAGACAGCAGTGTATATAGGAGTTGTAGTCACAAACATCAGGAAGAAAAGAGGTTGCCTACATCTAGAATTCACGTGTTACAGTAAATGCAAGATTTTTAGAAGCTAAACATCAAAATAAGAATTTAAGATTTAGAGAATACCTGACTCGCTGGTGGTTATTTATTTGCTGCTTTTTAGAACTTTGTTTTCACTGGTCACAAAAAAACCTCCTTAATATTCTAACCATTTGATGGGCCCATGCAGAATGGATCGATTATGAAGCAAATTGTTTAATACAGCTTAAATCCAACACAAATTTAACAACTGAAAATTCCAGTATGCCTATAATTACCTAAGGGGTGATCCGCATAGTCCGGTCTTTGAATGTAACTCGGCACAGGTCTCATTGGCGTCTAAATAAAACACAATTTAGATTAACTCACTTTGCATTTATGTGTCAATCCTATCCATCCTGAAGGAAAATAACCAATTTTTAAAGGTGAACTATAAAATTAGTATGTTCAAGGAAGAACATGTATTAAATGTCCTTACTTCTTGGCTACCAGAAATAAGACACTCCATCTTTGGAGGATGGATAGCATCTTTCAGGGGTGCCTTGTGTTTTCCTGCATGGCAGGAATAGAGTAGATAGGGGTCCCTTTCCAAGTCTAGGTAAAGGTAAAGGTTTCCCCCTGACATGAATTTCAGTCGTGTCCGACTCTGGGGTGTGGTGCTCATCTCCATTTGTAAGCCGAAGAGCCGGCACTGTCCGTAGACACCTCCAAGGTCATGTGGCCAGCATGACTGCATGGAGCGCCGTTACCTTCCCACTGGAGCGGTACCTATTGATCTATTCACATTTGCATGTTTTCAAACTGCTAGGTTGGCAGAAGCTGGGGCTGACAGCGGAAGCTCACGCTGCTCCCCGGATTCGAACCTGCGACCTTTCGGTCAACAAGCTCAGCAGCTCAGTGCTTTACCCACTGCACTACCAGGGGGTCCTTTCCAAGTCTAAGATACTATAATTCTATGATTTCCTCATATCAAATTGCTTTCCTGTTTAGTGGCATATTTCCAGTTCTTTCCAAACTGACAAGTGCTTGTGGTGTGGGGAATGAAGCATGAGATCAAACCTATTAATTATTGAATATCTAACTAAAATAGATTCGACAATTCACTTCCTTTCACTTTTCTCCTTTAGCAGATTTAATTTGCACTCTAATACAGTCTCATAATTTATCACAGCTACCGGAAATTTCCAGCTATATATAGTCCCAGAATAACTAATAACTGGAATGTTCTTCTGTTAAGTCTCTAACAAAATAATAGTTATACAACATTTTTTTCCAGCTGAGAGGCATAATCATTGGAGAATTTCCTCACTGTGACTTCTGCTGGAAGGACTGAAAACGAAAACAAAATTTCAGCTTCTTACCAGTGGATAATAGGGCCTGAGTTTGCCAGTATATCGATAGCCAGACCACGGATCTGTGTTTACATCACCATCTACAGTCCAGGCAGATACTTCCTTCTTAGCTTTATCATCCTCTGCAAAACAAAAGCAAAGTTACAACATAATTCTGTTGTGCTAGTCAACTACCTTCAAGAAGGAGCCCCCAGTGGCGCAATGGGTTAAACCCCTGTGCTGGCAGGACTGCTGACCAAAATGTCAGCTGTTCAAATTGGGGAGCGGGATGAGCTCCTGTCTGTCAGCTTCACCTTTCCATGCAGGGACATGAGAGAAGTCTCTCACAGGATGGCAACGTCCTTGCAGACGGCAATTCTCTTACACCAGGGGTGGCTTGCAATTTCACAAGTTGCTTCTGATGTGATTTTTTTTTTTAAAAAAAAACAATCTTCAAGAAAAACCAAAAGGCTATCTGACATTTCTTTAGATAGATTTTACTTTTCTTTCCCTTCTGTAGACTTAAAAAGGGTATAGTTTTGTCACTGGCAGTTTCTAACCATAATAAATAGTTTTGCCAGCAGTCTTAAATTTCCAAGGAAGGGATGTTGAAACAATATCAAAGTGCTTTTCCCTCTCCTTTAGCAAGAAGCCAAGGTTGTCTTAATTCAGTAGTTCCCAACCCTTTGGTCCTCCAGTTATTTTGGACTTCAACTCCCAGAAATCCCAGCCAGCTTACCAACTGTTAGGAATCGTAGGAACTGAAGTCCAAAACACCCAAGGACCAAAGGTTGGGAACAACTGTCTTAGCTGAAACTGTAGGACCTTCAGAGAGTGCATCAACAGGTGTCTGCTTTGAAAGTATTGGTGGTTCAAGTTGTTTTGCCATGAAGGGTCCAGTTCCTGTCCAATTTCATTCTCTGTAATTGCAGTGCGAACTAAGTAAGAAAGTCTAATTATTTTTCATGTTTCATAACCTTCTCCCTATTGGGCTTATCCATCTGAAATACTGCAAATTTCTTATCAAAGGACATTTCTATGACAGAGTATTAAAAAGTATTATTATGCAATTATTTAAAAATCATGAGGGAAGGTAAGGGAATACAATTTATCCTCACTTCCCTCCTTTAGAAAGTGTCAAAGTTAATTTCAGTAAGTTTTCTGGCATTTTCTAAAATTGAAATCATTCCACAAATGCCATCCGATTCTGTTAAGCAATGAAAATATCACTGGCAGTTTCCTTTTTTAAGAAAAATGTTGGGTGCCTTCAAGTTGTTTCTTATTTATGGCAACCTTAAGGCAAACCTATCATGGGGTTTTCTTGGCAAGAAGGTTGCATTTGCTTTCTCCTGAGGCTAAGGAAGTATGAGTTGCCCAAGGCCACTCAGTGAATTTCCATGGCTAAGTGGGAATTCAAACACTAATTTCCGGTCGCAGTCCAATGTTCAAACCACTATAACACACCAACTTTCTTATATGAATGTAAATCCATATAGCACAAGTCACTGCCCCCTTAACCATTCTAGTGAAGTTTGGCTGGTTAATCCGCAACTTAGCCATGATGGTCCATCCCTTGGTTACATCCAGATTGGATTATTGCAATGCACTCTACATGGGGCTGCCTTTGAAGATGGTCTGGAAACTGCAATTGGTCCAAAGGTCGGCAGCCAAACTTCTAACTAGAGCTAATTATAAGGAGTGCATGACACCTCTATTAAAACAGCTCCACTGGCTGCCCATAAGTTTCCGGTCCCAATTCAAGGTGTAGATCATGACCTACAAAGCCCTAAAGGGTTTGGGCCCCACCTATCTTCATGATCGCATCTCCTGCTATGAACCCGCGTGAGCTCTAAGATCTGCCGGGGATGCCCTTTATTCGCTTCCACCATTGTCACAACAACCCTTCCCAGGAAGATTAGGCAAGCACCCACACTGTCCTCCTTTCGCAGAGATCTGAAAACTTGGATGTTCCAACAAGCATTTGAGAATGACTAGTCCCTATTTATAAATGCCCAGTCTCTAGGTTGCCAGGTAGTACTCTGTTTTGCACTGCATCCACTTCCCTGTCCCTATGGTACACTGTTTGCACTATCCATTGCCCAGCCCTTCTTAGCTTGGATGTGCCCATTTTAGTAATCCTCGTCACTATCTGATGGAGCTCCATTACAATTAGTTTCATACTTTTATGTTTAAGCATGTTTTTATCTAGGTTGTTGTATTTTAGGATACTTTTATTTTAATGTGTTTTGTTTTATGGATTGCTTTTACTTGTATGTTTTGTGGACATTCTTTCCCATATGTAAGCTGCCCCGAGTCCCTTTAGGAAGATGGTGGCGGGGCATAAGAATAAAGTTATTATACTGACACAAAAGCACAGTGTGTCACAGCAAACGAGATCTATATGCTGGATTTTGTATCACAAAATCACAAGTCAAACACTTCCCTTGTGATTTTGTGATATGAAATCCAGCATACAGATCTCGTTTGCTGTGACATACTGTTTTAGTGTCAGTATAATAACTTTATTCTTATGCCCCGCCACCATCTTCCCAAAGTAGTAGTAGTAGTTATCATTATTATTATTATTATTATTATTATTATTATTATTATTATTATTATTATTTAAAGGGAGATTACTCATGATTCCAACAGAGTTCTATTAGAAAAAAGTTTCAACTATTGATTCATTTTCAATTGTAGACAATATTCATATTTAGATCAAGATGAAGCAATCAGCCTCCAAATTGGTCCAAGATGAAGTGGATGTTTTCAAAATACCAGAAGCGGAATTCAGGACCCTTTTACATTACAACATTATCTCACAATAATTCCACTTTGACTGCCATGGCTGCATACCACAAAATCTTAGGATATGTAACTTCAGGGATTCTCCCCATTATGTATGCTTCTCCCTATACTGCAAATCTTAGGATTACCAATCTATGACATTTCAAGTGGAATCATATTTATAAGAAAATGTGCAATGTGAAAGAACTCTATATTATTGTTGTACACAATTATATTTTAATTTTCTGCTCAGTTTTTTTTAAAAATCCTCTCTGAACTAAACTGGCTGTTGCTTCTACCTCCTCCTCAAATATTTAGAAGCAATTGCTGAAGCAGCATAGCACAGCAACTGTTTACGAAACAAATGTCCAAAGTCCTACACATCTACACAGTCCCTATTGAACAGAAATGTAATTATCCATGGAAGATTTAGAAGCTAAACAGACCCTTTTCAGGAAATGAGACTAAAGTGATACACCTCTCATGCTTGGACCATTTCAGACTTTGGTTGTGGGCTCACATGAGTGCGTGCTCTTCAGTGAACAGATGGCTCTTCACATTAATGGGTTTAACTTTTGCAGATCTGATTGTTATTTTCTCCCTAGGAATCTCTAGGTTCTCCAGTGTGGCTCTTCTGAAGGAAGGTGAGAATGGAGGCGTAACGGAGGACCTAGTGATTCGCAGAGAGGTGTCATCTCAGGTAAAAAAAAATAACATTTTTAATTCACAGTTTTTTCCACTTTTGAAGGGGTCCAGTGTCCCTAACCGCAGTGAACGCTGAAGGCTTACTATGCTTTTAAAACAAAGCAAAGAACATTGCCAAGGAGAAAGCTAACCCAGAAACCTTCTCCCCAAGATTGCTCAGTTTTAATTTTGTTTTGCATGAAGGAGTAATCCATCCCTTACGTGTGCAGCCTGAAGTGACATAACTCATATTCACATTTGCGACCTTGATGAAAACAAACCATAATTAGTATAGATTTGGAGAAGCCTGCTAGATACAGTAGCATCCCTTTTCCCAATGGCCTGACGTTACCGCTGATATAAAGACAATAACAAAGGACAATAAAGGCAAAGGGAAAAGCTTACTTACTTGCTTTCTTGTGTAACAACTTGTGGGTAGCCCAGCTTCCCTTAAAACATTCCTAAATAAAGAAAATGATATAAGGTTTAAAATACTTTGGAATACATTAACTTCAACAGAGTAGATCTCAAGATATACGCTGCAGAAGGAGAAGTGTATATTTTTATCTCGCCACTCTCCTTCAGTAGATCAGCTAGATATCTTTCTAGTGACCAAATGTCCAAGAGCTATGTCACAAGTTCATGTGTCTAATGTATTATTCCAGTGCGTGTCTTTTAAAAAATTGAATCTGGAGTCATGGAGCTACTTCCTG
Organism: Anolis sagrei ordinatus; assembly: GCF_025583915.1. Lineage (NCBI taxonomy): Eukaryota > Metazoa > Chordata > Lepidosauria > Squamata > Anolidae > Anolis > Anolis sagrei. The sequence goes on from NW_026847549.1 coordinate 180,652,294, forward strand.
TTTCACCTACTAATAGTGTTTGCTCTGGCTGCACTGACAATCGTAACAAACATGAAGTATTGCCAGATGCCTTCTTCGACCTCAAAGCAGGCACATTCCAGGAAAACACACAGCATTAAGGAAAAATAGCTCCGTGGAATAAGGACCAGAAACACTGGAATTAACATTTTATCTCTCTATTATTATACTTCTCTTTCACCTTTGCTAATATTTTGATACAACCATCAGACATAAAGGAGGTAAGATCATGGGATGGATATCATTGCGAACTCTGTAGTTCTTCTGCTGTCCCAGACTGTATTATATTATCTCCTTGCCTTTTTCTCTCCTGCTTCAGAACCCTACCAAAACCAAGCATGGAGTCAAACCCAGAATCAACACCTGTTTTGTTGCCTTTCTTTCTATACCACCTAAACCTGGTTTTATTTTTTGTGAACATGTATTCAGACCACACATAAAGTAGGATGCAAATTTTGGTTTGTAGATTAAATCTGATCTTAGAAGTTGAACAATCATGATTAGTTCCTGGATGGGAGACCATTAATGAAATGTGTAGGCTATAAGTTTAGAGGAAGCAACTGGTAAAACCAGCTCGGGTATCCTTGGCATAAGAAAGCCTTATGAAATTCATGGGATGACTTCAAGTCAACAGGCCACTTGAAGGCACATACACACATATCATTCCCATACCATCCAGAAGATGACAAGGTATTTGCCTTCTCCAGTTACTGTTCCTGCAGTCCGTTACAATAGTTTTGTGAAAGTTTTGTGCCAGGGGGTTTGTATTTTTCTCATGAGTCAGTCCTTCAGTGCTTGTTTTATGTAAGGGGTCACAGTGGTGCCATGGTTAAACCACTGAGCTGCTGAACTTGTTGGCATTTGAATCCATGGGACAGGATGAGATCTCACTGTTAGCCCCAGGTCCTGCCAACCTAGAGGTTCGAAATCATGCAAATGTGAATAGATCAATAGTTACCGCCTTGGCGGGAAGGTAATCAGTGCTCTATGCAGTTATGCCAGCCACATAACCTAGAAGGTGTCTATGGACAACACAGGCTCTTTGGCTTAGAAATGGAGATAAGCACCACCCCCAGAGCCGGAGACGAACACAATCCCCAGAACTGGAAGGGGAATCCTTTACCTTTATCTCTTTATCTGTGTTTCATTGTTTCTAGGCATTAAGTGTTTGCCTTTTTTCTCTGTATATGTTGGAATCCACCCTGAGTCCCCTCGTGGAGATAGGATGGAATACAAATAAAGTATTATTATTATTATTATTATTATTATTATTATTATTATCATCATCATCATCATCATCATCGCCATCATCTGTGTTTTGTTTTACATATTGGGCCCCCTGGTGACGGAACAGGTTAAACCGCTGAGCTGCTGAACTTGCTGACCAAAAGGTTGACGGTTCAAATCCAGGGAGCAAGTTGAGTCCCGCTGTTAGGCCCAGCTTCTGCCAACCTAGCAGTTCAAAAGCATGAAAATGTGAGTAGATTAATAGATACCGCTTTGGCAGGAAAGTAACAATGCTCCATGCAGTCATGCCAGCCACATGAGCTAGGAGGCATCTATGGACAATGCCGGCTCTTCCGTTTAGAAATGGAGATGAGCACCACCACCACCACCCCATCCCCCAAGAGTCGGACACAACTAGACTTAATGTCAAGGGGAAACGTTTGCTTTTTGTTTTACATAGGGGAAAAAACAATTTAGTGCAGATGTCCTCTTATGCAAATCATAGGGAAAAACTCAAAATAAAAAAGCACTCATTGTCCTGTTCTTGTGTTGGAAGCTCTCAGACGGGCTGCCAATTCCAGAACAGGCTGTCTTGACATTTAAAACAGCATCTCTGATCAAGAACAAGAAATAGTGTAAATATTTTCCACATCTCTAATACGAGGCTATGCCTCAATCATATGAAGATATTTTCCAATGTAACTGCATTACAAGTAGGTATGTCTCTTTCATCACTAACATGTGACCATTTCATGGTAGAAGTATTAAGAAAACCCAAAGTACTTTGCAACACTAGAATATTTCACTATGTTTTCTGTTCTCTATCATCCTAATTTGCAAAAAGAGAAACCCCTCCGCTTTGCTTGCTTTGTTCAGTTCATCTGAACGCTGGCTTCTTTACAAAGACCGCAAGATTAAACTAACAAGTCGCAACTTTTGAAATCTGATAGAAGTAGAGCCTAATGTTTTTGACCTGCAGTGATCTTACTTAGAAGCCAACTCAACTAAAACCAGTGAAACTACTAGCATCAAAGGGAAATGCATTTAGAATCAAGGTATAAAACAGACAAAAGGCTTTCTTTCTTCTTTTAATCACCCTCAAAAACAAGAAGTCATGTATTAGCATGCATGCGAAACAGGAAAGTCACCCTTGGGTATAATAATCAAAGCAAGAGACAACTAAACTTTTAGAATACTCTGGTTTTCTGCAATTGTTTCTTATTCAAAATTCCCCATATTTTAGTCACATTTATTTATGTCCTTTCCATTATATAAAATGGTGATTTTACTTGTCTGCAATGTACCATCAAAAATTTTAAGTTCTAGATATGTTTTTTAAAACTTTAGAATTATTTTTCTCTTCAGGAATCTCTAGGTCAGTGTTTCTCAACTTTCCTAATGCCGCGATCCCTTAATACAGTTCTTCATGTTGTAGTGATCCCCAACAATAACATTATTTTTGTTGCTACTTCATAACTGTAATTTTGCTACTGTTGTGAATTGCGATGTAAATCTCTGATATGCAGGACGTACTTTCATTCACTGGACCAAATTTGGCACAAATACCCAATACATCCACATTTGAATACTGGTGGCATGGGGGTGGAGAACTGAATTTTGCCATTTGGGAGTTGTTGCTGGGATTTATAGTTCACCTACAATCAAAGAGCATTCTGAACTCCACCAATGATGGAATTTAACCAAACTTGCACAAAGAACTTCCATGACCTACAGAAAATACTGGAGGGGTTTGGTGGGCATTGACCTTGAATTTTGGAGTTGTAGTTCACCTACATCCAGAGAGCACTGTGGACTCAAACAATGATGGATCTGGACCAAACTTGGCACACATACTCAATATGCCCAAATGTGAACACTGGTGGAGTTTGGGGAAAATAGACCTTGACATTTGGGAGTTGTTGTTGCTGGGATTTATAGTTCACCTACAATCAAAGAGCATTCTGAACCCCACCAATGATAGAATTGGGCCAAACTTTCCACACAGAACCCCCATGACCAACAGAAAATACTGTGTTTTCTTATGTTCTTAGCCCCACTGACACCTCCCTTGCAACCCCCAGATTGAGAAACAATGCTCTAGGTCTTCTGACAGAAGTTGACAAGAGAGTTGTGCTGAGGGGTCTTAATGATTCCAAGAGAAGTGGTCTCCTAGGTTTAAAAAGTGGATGTTTTTATTCACTTTTTCAATTTTGCAAGGGCCTTACTGCATCTTTAAAGTATTTTTTATTGAATTTTTAGGGGGAAAGGGAATAAAGGATGGGGGAAAGGGGGGGGGTAATAGGGGGTAGGAAAGTTTAACAGGTAGGAAGGAGGAAAGAGGAAGAAGTTAGCTATGGTTAAAAGGGTATGGAAATTTCCTTACTGATGGAGATGGGAGTAGAAGGGCTAGGGAGGAAGGAAAGTTTAAAAAATGGGGTAAAAATTAAAAGAAAAAAAACTTAATGGAAAAAAAAAAGGAAAAAGGGAAAAATTAGTAAAAAAAATGTAAATTTTATCTGTTGTCATGTATCAAGAGTTTTGAATCATTGCAAATGATGTTATCCTAGTTTCTTTTTACTTATGTTATCCTGGTTTCTTTTTACTGCTTTTTACTATCCAATAGTAAAAAAAAGGCTCCATCTGGAGAAGAAAACCTACAAATATCCATTGCTTCGAATTATGGTTTCTCATTTCCGGGCAGCATGCTGACCCCTCTCAAGCAAGAATCTAAATAACAGGCAACCCGGGTTCTCATAAATGTTTTTGCCAATAAATCCCTTTGTGTGTGTGTCAGGAGCGACTTGAGAAACTGCTGTGAGAGAATTGGCTGTCTGCAAGGACGTTGCCCAGGGGATGTCCAGATGTTTTACCATCCTGTGGGAGGCTTCTCTCATGTCTCTCATGTCTCCGCTTAACAGACAAGCGCTCACCCCTCTCCCCAGATTTGAACCGCCAACCTTTCGGTCAGCAGTCCTGCCGGAACACCCGTTCAACCCATTGTGCCACCGGGGGCTCCAATAAATCCCATAATCTCAGGTAACTATGTTGGCAAGATTTATGACAGATGTAGTCCAGAATATCTGGAGAGCATCATGTTGACCATGTCAAATGAACCAGAAACAAATCAGGAAGGGAAACCTTTCTCTTACAGCTCAAGGAAGACTCCTGGTTTGTCACTCTCTGGCCCCTTCTACACTGCCATATAACCCAATTCAAAGCAGATAATCTGGATTTTATAAAACAGCCTCTGCCACACCAAAGTCTGTTTTTTCACACTGTGTCCTAAATCCAAGTTATAATGATGCACTGAATCTATTACTTGAATGGTAAGAATAGCTGTGTAAAACTCACTGATTCAATGATTCCAATGCAATAGGAACTAATAATTGGATTTAGACAGTTCTTAGGTGATTGACAAACTAAAATATGGGTAAACTGGAAATAGTTTGGCAAGTGACTGGAACTCATGGGCATGTTTATAACTCTTTACACAAAAATGTTGTAGATCTAGTTCTGCATGTATTCTGCAATAAAACATGACTCTGGGGGAACTCAAACATCTGCCTGGATGGCCATTAAGAATTGCTTTATTTTTTATTGTTGTTTAATAGTCACCTGAGACTATGCTGGATATTTGGCCACCTCATGTATGTTCTTCTAAGACATTTTGCTTGATAAAATCAGCAGTGTTTAACGATAACAAGGAACAATCCACATTAGACAGTATAAT
>NW_026847549.1:180669489-180902638 GCF_025583915.1 Anolis sagrei ordinatus
AATGGAACAATGGCTTCAAACTACAAGAGAGGAGAATCCATCTGAACATGAGGAAGAACTTCCTGACTGTGATTGCCGTTCAGCAGTGGAACTCTCTGCCCTGGAGTGTGGTGGAGGCTCCTGATGACCCCCCCCAGGTAGCGGAGTCTCCCGCCTTCAAGTTGGTTTGAAGCGCAGCAGGGAGTTCCGCAGTTCCGTAGAGCAACATTGGGTCCGACTGATGGAATGTGCCCCAGCCAGCAGCTCAAAGCAAAGAACTGCACGAAGCTTTCTTTCACTTTCCCCCTCTCCCTTCCTTTGTAACCAATCCCTCAATAAAACACTTAAGTTTTGAAACTTTGAATCCTCTCCGCATGATACTTTGTGTCTTTTTACTGATTGCTGCTTTTCTAAACTCACCCTAAACCTTTTCCTGAGCTCTGGGAGACCGTGAGCTCACTGAGGACGCCTTCCTGGCCTCCCCAGGCCCCCGGATTTGCGTTAGCTAAAATCGTGGATACGGAGGTTTTCCTAATGGCCCCCTTATCCGCCACAACAACAACATGGCGGATCGGGGCCGTTCAAATTTTATATTTTTCTACACTCAATTCTAAGACTAACTGCTATCTTGGTTTTCTCATTTTGGACTCCTGCATTTGTACAGTAATTGTTATTGTTTAATCATTAAAATTCGGCCAAGCCACCAGCTGATTGTCAAACTCGCCGGCTTTTGCCACTTGCTTCACTCCCCTCGTCGCTGCTCGCTCCAGCATGGTTCCCGCCGCCTGCAATCAACCCCGATTGCCCAAGAGGAAGCCTTGGAAGTGGGGACCGGGCAGGGAAGGCCCGATCCCCGGTTGGGAGCGCTAGTTCCACCAAGGACGGGACAGTGGAACGTAGCCCCCCCTTCAGCTCCAGCTCCTGTTCCCCAAAATGGACTGATCTTCTAATGGCCAGCCTAAACCATAGGCTGGCCCCTGCATCCAAGCCCCTCTGTTTGGACTTTTGAGATTTCTGGACTTTCTTTCCTTTCATGAAAATGAAATACAAAATAAAGTATTTTCTTATGGATGTGGGTTGGGATGGGTGGTGGGTTGTGATACATGAAATGCCTGGATATGGATGATGCCTGTATTTTGTAATTATGAAATATGTATCCCTCAATGAACTCCCCTGTATCTTCCCCTCCTTGACCCCTTACCCCAAGAAACCGGCGTGGCCAGGAACTGCCTGGGGAAAGAGCCCAAGCCTCTTTTCCCTAAATCACCCATTGATTGACCCATCCTGCATGGACAATGCTGCTGGCCCCCCCAATTTCGTCTTCGGAGCAGGGCCAACGAAGGAGGGCAGGGTCAGCAGAGCCTCGGAATAAAAGACTGATTGATTCACTCAAGAAATTGTTGATCCTCCGGGCGGTCCGATTTCGACCCAGCTATTCATATCACTTGCCAGACCCATTAAGGACAGGAAAGCCTTTGTTTGACAAACATCACCTAGGACAATGGCCCGCATTCCTGCGGGCAGGAAATCCCAAATCCCATCATCTCTTCCCCATTGTCCGCGGCTGTCACGCCTCCTCGCTCCTGATTGGCCAGGACCTAGGAAGCGAGCAGAGGGCGCCCATTGGCCCTCCCGAGGCAGAGAAACGCTCCCATTGGCTCCGGACGGGGGAGGGCGGGATTACCTCCTCCCAGCTGTTCCAGCCTCAGCCAATCAGCGTGAAGCCAGCTGACAGGGGGGCGGGCGGGATTTTCAAACTGCTTTTCCTTTGTCTCACACTGTATAAAAATGCCTGGAAATTCTTGTACTGCATGCTTTACAGCGGAATGATTCCTGTAATGCATCCTTTTCAGCTGAATCGCAAATAAACCTCGATCGCTGGACTTCTTCCGCCTCTGATGAGCTTATTAATTCTTTTAAATATTTCTGCGCTCTTGGATTGGCCTCCAGAAAGCTCACCAAGGTATCCAGGACTCATTGATGCGGTCTTTGGGCTCTCCTCCCTGGAGAGGCCCCCTAAAAGAGCTCGATATCACTCCTTCTTTGGAAGCTTTGAAACAGAGGCTGGATGGCCATCTGTCAGGGGTGATTTGAATGCAATATTCCTGCTTCTTTGCAGAATGGGGTTGGACTGGATGGCCCATGAGGTCTCTTCCAACTCTAGGATTCTATGATTCTACATTTGTGCTCTTGGAGGACAGCAAAGCACAACAAAGGGAGGATCTACAGTGTGTATTTCACTTGAACCGCCATGACTCAATGGAAATGAAGGATGGGAGTTGCAGCTTTGCAAGGTCTTGAGCCTTCCCTGCGTAAGAATTGGGTGCTTCACCAAACTACAAATCCCAGGGTTCCATAACTTAGAACGATGGCAGTTGCAGTGATGTCAAACTGCATTAAATCCACAGTGTGTTGATGCATCTAAAGAAAAGTGTTGCAGCGAAACATGCCCAGCTTTTTAAGCCGCTCCTCATAGGGCTTGTTCTCCAGACCCTTGATCGTTTTAGTCGCCCTCCTCTGGACACATTCAGCTTTCCTGTCTTCTCATTATGTAGCCAAAGTACTTCATCTTTGCCTCTAATATCCTTCCCTCCAGTGAGCAACTGGGCATTATTTCCTGTAGTATAGAGTGGTTGCATCTTTTCACAGTCCAAGGCACTCTCAGAATTTTCCTCCAGAACCACAGTTCAAAAGCTTCTCTCTTCCTTTGCTCAGCCTTCCTTATGGTCCAGTTCTCGCATCCACAGGTTACTACAGGGAATATCATTGCTTTAACTATGTGGACCTTCATTGCCAGTGTGATGTCTCTACTCTTCACTATTTTATCAAGATTGGTCATTGCTCTCCTCCCAAGAAGTAAACGTCTTCTGATTTCCTGGCTGCAAGTGCAGTAATCTTTGCTCCTAGTCCTAGAAAACAAGTCTGTTCCCTCTTCCTTATGACACCCTTTCACATATTTATACATGGTTATCACATCTCCTCTCAACATTTGTTGAAAGACAGGTGTCTTTGGGTAATAGATAATGACTGGGGCGTCCATGGAAGTTGGACCTAGGTTGGAGTGGTGGAGACCAGATAAGCAACTTTCTCTTGGGTACACAGAAGAGTGGATGACCTGGAAGGTGCTGAATAGGCTGCGCTCTGGCACAGCCTATTCAGAGCTAACCTCAAGAAATGGGGCTAGAAAGTCAAGTCCACAACATGCAAGTGCAGAGAAGAGCAAACCACAGACCACCTACTACAATGCAACCTGAGCCCTGCCACATGCACAATGAAGGACCTTCTCACAGTGACACCGGAGGCACTCCAACATTTAGCATAATGCCGATTTCTTTTTTTAAAAAAACTTTGTTTTTTAAAATGCATTTTAACTGTAGCCTCAACATGCTTCTGACATGATAAATAATAATATAATGAGTTGAAGAGGAAGACTGGAGAATAGCCTACTATCCAGTTTCCCCTATTACCTAGTTCCTCCTGCTCCAAAAGACAAGGCTTCATTAGATGAGTATTTGAGCATAAATGGATAGTAGGCAGGCTTCATTTTTAAGATGGGCATTTTGTGAGAACAGGATAAGAGATAAGGCTTAATTGGGGGAACGGGATAAGCAGGCTTCATTTTTATGATGGGCATTTGGAGATAAATGGGTAGTAATTGGAAAATTGGCATTTTTGAGAAAACTGGCTGGTAGGTCAGGCTTCCTTTCTGTTAAGACTCAGCTTTCTTCTCCTTCTACTTCTGGCTCCCCTGCTGAATCACTGGGCTTAGCCCCTCTCCTCCTTGAATCTATAATAGTAAGATATGAGAAAGTGTTTCTCATCTCTGGACATTTGTGTCATGGTTCCTGCAGTTTTTATGAAATTTATCTAAAGAGAAGGTTAACTGTAAAGTTGCACTGGAGCACCTAGAGAGGTATTTTCTCAGGTGTAACAAAATAGAGGTTTTTTCCCACCATCTCCCCCTTCCACAGGGGTCCTGTGCCCACAACCCAGGTAAATGTTGTATTTTGCATCTGTTTCTGAATGAAACCAAGACCGACACAATCCAGCAAATGTCAGCCATGACTAAAGCACCTTTTTAAAACACACATATTAGAGTGTCTCATCTTTAAACAAAATTAAATTTATTCCAACAGAAATATTAACAAATCCTCTGCAAACTTACAGTATTTGGGTTCAGCTACAGATTTAGCTATGAGTCCTATTCAGATTTATGAGACAAGTAATTCATGACTAACATCTCATTCCATTGTGTTGCTAAGAACTGATAATCACCAAGTAAGCCAATGTTTGTTGTGCGCTGCCTGTTATCTTTTAAAAGTATTATTAAAGCTAAGTATAGAACGAAAGGGTATTGTTCACTGTGTGTTTATTTTCCAAAATATATAATTATTTCCATGTGCATGCTTGGTAGATTTTATTTCTGAAGCAGCCATTACGTGGAAAATTATTGCCTTACCGACACTAATAAATAAACATTATTCTTCCTGGGCTTGTTATCTCCCCCTGGTTCCTGCCTAATCATACTCACGTCACTTGGGTTCAGCCTGATCTTGTCAACAGCATATGCTCACCTAAAAATGAATTAATAAACCAGTTTCTCCTCAATTTATTCAGCCACACAAGTTCATTTTGAACATTGGGTTCTACCCTTTTTAACATGGTTTGTACAGAGGCCTTTCCAATACATGTCTCCTTTCCCTGCCCCCAGCATAAACAACAAGCACCCTGTGTTTATGGTAGAACAACAAAAATCACAAAATCCTATGGCTAGGTTATATTAAGATGAAGCACACGGTGACTCTGTGCAATAACAGATGCTGACAATAAACACAATGATCAGGCCTTTAAACTTTTTGATAAAAACAGCACATATTTCTTGAAATCAAGGAGGGAAACATGTAGGAATGAAGCTTCCAACAGCTATAGCCAGCATTGACAATACTGCAGAATGCTGTGAGCAGCAGTCCATTCCTTTTTTTGGCGTCTCATGATTCCCAACTTCGCCCCAAATCCAGTTGAACTTCAATAGACTCCATTAAGTAATTGGATTTACATAAACGTTGACATGTAATTTAGGGTCACTATTATTGAGCCAATCCAAAAGCATAAAAATATTTGATGCAAGACAACAGGAAATGAGAGAAATCTACCTCTAGGAAGGGAAATTCACTCCTGAAAGAGTTATCATGGGGGAAAGGTGTCTCCACTGAAGCTTTATCACCAATCCTTGTTTCTACAACAAGCCAATTTTTTCAAAATACAATTATCACAGGGATGGAAAGTGAGGTGAAATATGAACAGGAGCACAGACAGCAAAACAAATGCCACAGGATGTTAACCATTCCCTATGCTAGCCAAAGCTTTTAGATAGATAGATGATAGGTAGATATATCTATTGAGCCCCCTGTGGCACAGTGGGTTAAACAGCTGAGTGCTGAACTTGCTGACCAAAAGGTTGGCAATTCGAATCTGGGTAGTGGGGTGAGTTCCCACTGTTAACCCCAATTTCCACCAGCCTAGCAGTTTGAAAATATGCAAATGTGAGTCGATCAATAGGTATCGCTCCGGCGAGAAGGAAATGGCACTCCATGCACTCATGATGGCCACATGACCTTGGAGACATCTATGGACAGCGCCGGCTCTTCAGCTTAGAAATGGAGATGAACACCACCACCATCCCGCTGCCGAGTTGGACATGACTAGACTTAATGTGAAGGGGAAGCCTTTACCTTTATACGCTCTCTCTCTCTCTCTCTCTCTATATATATATATCTGAGGCCACAGAGTGAAGAGGGGGCAGCCAGAAAAAGGGGGAAGCTCCACCATGTCCCGTCCACCACCAGTTGGGATTGAGCCCTGGAACTGATGGAAAGACAAGCAATTAGAGGGTCACAAGGGCTAGCAACCCAGATGATACTGCTGCAAAATTTAATTGCTAAATTACCAAAGTCAGAATATTATCCAAAGTTAAGCTATTTGGACAGAAATGCAAAAGAATAACACAGGATCATATATTTTGAGAAATGGTAGATTTGCATGAAGCTGAAAAGAGTAGATCTACAACAAATCAGATAAAGGTAAAGACTTCCCCTTGACATTATGTCTAGTCATGTCCAACTCTGGGGTGTGACTGCTCAACTCAATTTCTAAGTCGAAGAGCCAGCGTTGTCCGTAGATGCCTCCAAGGTCATGTGGCCGGCATGCCTATATGGAGTGCCGTTACCAAGCGCTGTTACCTTGCCACTGGAGCGGTACCTATTGATCCCCTCACGTTTGCATGTTTTCAAACTACTAGGTTGGCAGGAGCTGGGACTAACACCAGAATATCACCCTGCCCCCGGATTCAAACCGCTAAACTTTCAGTCAGCAATTTCAACAGCTCAGTGGTTTAACCTGCTGCGCCACCAAGTGCTCTAAAGGAATACAGGAAAGGAATATAAATATAATTGGAGTTATACTGAAAAATGTACCTGTTCCAACTTGCATACAAACTTAAGAACAAACCTACAGAACCTATCTTGTTTGTTGCCTGTACTTTTGGATTTTGCTGCATCCCTCACTACATAATTTTTCTTGTACCGTTCCAGCTGTTGATTGAGTGGGTCTGATCTACTTTTCAGGGCATCTTAACCTTGTATATATAGGTAGAATCAAACACAATAAATCAGTATTTGCAAGCTTTGAGAAACAGGCTGGGTTTCCTTTTCGTGGGCTGCATCTGAAGCACTTTCTGCAGAGGGTTGCTATGAGTTTTCCAGGCTGTATGGCCATGTTCCAGAAGCATTCTCTACTGACGTTTCAGCCACATCTATGGCAGGCATCCTCAGAGGTTGTGAGGTCTGTGGAAAACTAGGCAAGTGAGGTTTACACATCTGTGGAAGGTCCAGTTTGGGAGAAAGAACTCTTGTCTGTTTAAAGCAAGTGTAAATATTGCAATTAATCTCCTTGATTCGCATTTAAAAGCCTTGCATTTTCTGCAGAGTTAATGTCATGGATAAATAGGATATATGGTGTGAATGGAATTCATAGAATCATAGAGTTGTAAGAGACGTCAAGGGCCATCCAGTCCAACGCCCTGCCAAGAAGCAGGTAAATCGCATTCAAAGCAGTCTCAGCAGATGGCCATCCAGCCTCAGCTTAAAAGCCTCCACCACACTCCGAGGCAGAGAGTTCCACTGCTGAACAGCTCTCACAGTCAGGAAGTTCTTCCTAATGTTCAGGTGGAATCTTCTTTCCTGTTTTGTTGTTTATTCGTTCAGTCGCTTCCGACTCTTCGTGACCTCATGGACCAGCCCACGCCAGAGCTCCCTGTCGGCCGTCACCACCCAGCTCCTTCAGAGTCAAGCCAGTCACTTCAAGGATACCATCCATCCATCTTGCCCTTGGTCGCCCTCTTCCTTTTTCCCCAGTTCATCAGCATCATTGTCTTCTCTAAGCTTTCTGTCTTCTCATTATGTGGCCAAAGTACTTCAACTTTGTCTCTAGTATCCTTCCCTCCAGTGAGCAGCCGGGCTTTATTTCCTGGAGGATGGACTGGTTGGATCTTGTCTCAGTCCAAGGCACTCTCAGCACTTTCCTCCAACACCACAGCTCAAAAGCATCTATCTTCCTTCGCTCAGCCTTCCCTAAGGTCCAGCTCTCACATCCGTAGGTGACTACAGGGAATACCATGACTTTGACTAGGCGGATCTTTGTTGCCAGTGTGATGTCTCTACTCTTTACTATTTTATCGAGATTGGACATTGCTCTCCTCCCAAGAAGTAAGCGTCTTCTGATTTCCTGGCCACAGTCTGCATCTGCAGTAATCTTTGCACCTAGAAATACAAAGTCTGTCACGGCCTCCACATTTTCTCCCTCTATTTCCCAGTTGTCAATCATTCTTGTTGCCATGATCTTGGTTTTTTTGATGTTTAGCTGCAACCCAGCTTTTGCGCTTTCTTCTTTCACCTAGTGCTTTAAATCTGTTTAAATCTTATGTATCCCAATCTTGAACCAGTCTGTTCCTTTCCTGTAGTTTGTTTGAAAGGAGTATGAATGAGGCCTAATTGGGCTGAAGACACTATTCTAAAATATTGCCTGGGCACACTTGGGCCCTCCCTCCAGGTGTTTTGGACTTCAACTCCCACAATTCCTAACAGCCTACCGGCTAGGATCTTGTAGGTTTTTTCGGGCTATCGGGCCATGTTCTAGAGGCATTTCTCCTGACGTTTCGCCTGCATCTATGGCAAGCATCCTCAGAGGTAGTGAGGTCTGTTGGAAATAGGACAATGGGTTTATATATCTGTGGAATGACTGGGGTGGGGCAAAGAGCTCTCTGTTGAAGCTAGGTGTGAATGTTTCAGCTGACCACCTTCATTAGCATTTGAAGGCCTGGCTGAGCCTGGGAAAATGTTCTGTTGAGAGGTGTTAAGATGTGCCTGGTTGTTTCCTCTCTGCTGTTTTGCTGTTAATTTTAGAGTTTTTTAATACTGGTAGCCAGATTTTGTTCATTTTCATGGTTTCCTTCTGTTGAAATTGTCCACATGCTTGTGGATTTCAGTGGCTTCTCTGTGTAGTCTGACATGGTGGTTGTTGGAGTGGTCCAGCATTTCTGTGTTCTCAAATAATATGCGGTGTCCAGGCTGGTTCATCAGGTGCTCTGCTATGGCTGACTTCTCTGGTTGAAGTAGTCTGCAGTGCCTTTCATGTTCCTTGATGCGTGTCTGGGCGCTGCGTTTGGTGGTCCCTATGTAGACTTGTCCACAGCTGCATGGTATACGGTAGACTCCTGCAGAGGTGAGAGGATCCCTCTTGTCCTTTGCTGAACGTAGCATTTGTTGGATTTTCTTGGTGGGTTTGTAGATTGTTTGTATGTTGTGTTTCCTCATCAGCTTCCCTATGCGGTCAGTGGTTCCCTTGATGTATGGCAGGAACACTTTTCCTCTGGGTGGATCTTCATCTTGACTCTCGTGGCTTGTTCTTGGTCTTGCAGCTCTTCTGATGTCTGAGGTGGAATATCCATTGGCCTGTAGAGCCCAGTTGAGGTGGTTCAGTTCATCTTGGAGGAGGTGGGGTTCGCAGATTCTTTTTGCACGGTCTGCCAAGGCTTTAATGGTGCTTCTTTTTTGACTTGGGTGATGGTTGAAGTTTTTATGTAGATATCTATCTGTGTGTGGGTTTTCTGTAAACGGTGTGACCCAATTGTTGATCTGGTTTGCGGATGACTAGGACATCTAGAAAAGGCAGTCTTCCTTCATTTTCTTTTTCCATGGTGAACTGGATGTTTGGGTGGATGCTGTTAAGATGGTCCAGGAACCTGTTGAGTTCTTCTTCTCCATGGCTCCAAATGGTGAAAGTGTCATCCACATATCTGAACCATATAGTGGGCTTTTTGTTGCTGTTTCAAGAGCTTGTTTTTCAAAGTGTTCCATGTAGAAGTTAGCTATGACTGGGCTGAGAGGGCTCCCCATAGCTACTCCATCTTTCTGTTCGTAGAATTCATTGTCCCACTGAAAATAGCTGGTGGTGAGGCAATGGTGAAACAGCGCCGTGATGTCTTCTGGGAACCTCTGGTTGATGAGTGCCATGGTGTCTGCAACTGGGACCATGGTAAATAGAGACACCACATCGAAGCTGATCAGTTTGTCATTTGTATTTAGCTTGAGATTGCTGATTTTTTCAATGAAGTGGGCTGAGTCCTTGATGTAGTGTGTTAGGCTGTTAGGAATTGTGGGAGTTGAAGTCCAAAACACCTGGAGGGAGGGCCCAAGTGTGCCCAGGCCTGGTGCAGTTGAGGCCTGTCTTTGGGGGCGAGGTGGTCTCTCGGGGGACGATGACGACGACGATGAGGGACAGGCTTTGCATCACACATGCTGACAGACACACCCCTGAGTGACGAAAGCCCGGCCTCTTCCTTTCCTTTCCTTCCTCGCCGCCTCAGCGTGACAGGCCCACGCCTGCCTCTCCCACGTGACCTGAAGAGGCTGGGAAGGCGAGGAGAGAAAAAAATACACCGGGGACTACACTTCCCAGAAGGCGCCGCTCTCCCCCCCTCCCCCGCGCACGCGCCGAGCCGCCCAAACCGCCGCCGCCTCCACGTGACCCGCGGGCAGCCAATCAGCTTCGAACCTGGCTCGTTTCCCCCCTCCCCTCCGCGCTTGGGCGAGCAGAGCGATCTAAGATGGCGACGGTGGAACCGGTGAGTGTCCTCCTCGCCTCGCGTTGTGCGGCTTTCCTTCCCCCTTTCCCCCCCCTTTTGAGTCCTGTAAAAGAAATCTTTAAATGTCTCGTCATGATTAAAAGGCGGTGGAAGGAGGGAGAGGAGGGGAATTAGTCAAGGGAGGGAAAAAGAGAGTGAGTGTGTGACTGTGAGTGAGTGTGTGGCGCGCGCATGTACGGCAAGCGAAAGGGGCCGGCGTGCGCGAGGGCGAGACGCTTCGCGGGAAGGAAGGGAGGGAGGGGGTGAAGGAGGAAGAGGAGGAGAAGGCCGGGTGGGTTTTGATCGGAGCGCGCGAGGGATTGTGGCGTCACAACTTGGGCGGGGGCGGCGAGGGGAGGGGTCGCGTGGCGAGAAAGAGAGAGGAGAAGGGAGGCCACATAGGCCTGCTCGTTTGAGAGACCACTCGCTATGGACTTTTCTCTAGATTGGCCCATCTCTTCTCGCCTACTTTGAGAGCCCACCCCTTCCCATGCTTATAGTATAGCACTAGATATAAATTATAACATTGGGGGAGAGCTGGGCGGCCTTTGCCTTTTCTCTGCCCCTCCCAGTCCCCCTTTTCCTTCTGCTTTTGAGGCCCAGACCACTCTCCTTTGAAGCCTCTCTTTTTCTCCCCACTTTTGAGGAAAATTCATATTACAAATATTAAACATTACTGTAGTCTCCTTTACTTCCTGTCTTTCCCCTCCTCCCATCTCTTTTTCTTTTTCACCTCCCATCTCTTTTTCTTCTATTTAAGAGACCCACTGGTTTGAGGAGCCAGCACTCATCAGTATAAAGACAGAAGAATTAGACCCAACCACTCACCATAACTTTAGGATAAAGATATAGATATTAGGCCCACGTCCTTATAGGCCAAGAAGAGCCTGCTCTGGGGCTTCTCTGGCTTTTGCTCATTTCTACTTAAAAGATTCAGTAGTTTAAGAGGGAACTACTCACCATTACTTCAGTATAAAGATATAGATATTAGCCCTACGTCCTTATAGGTTGAGAAGAGCCTGCTCTGGGGCTTTTCTGGCTTTTGATCATTTCTTCTACTTAAAAGATTCAGTTGTTTGAGGGGCGACTACTCACCATTACTCCAGGATAAAGATATAGATATTAGCCCCACGTCTATATAGGCTGAGAAGAGCCTGCTCTAGGACTTTTCTGGCTTTTGCTCATTTCTACTTAAAAGATTCAGTAGTTTAAGAGGGAACTACTCACCATTACTTCAGTATAAAGATATAGATATTAGCCCCACGTCCTTATAGGCTGAGGGGAGCCTGCTCTGGGACTTTTCTGGCTTATGCCAGACTGCTCACCATTACTTCAGTATTTAGATATTAGCCCCACGTCTATATAGGCTTAGGGGAGCCTGCTCTGGGCTTTTCTGGCTTTTACTCATTTCTTCTACTTAAAAGATTTAGTAATTTGAAGGGTGACTACTCACCATTACTTTAATATAAAGATATAGATATTAGCCCCACGTCCTTATAGGCTGAGAAGAGCCTGCTCTGGGTCTTTTCTGGCTTTTGCTCATTTCTACTTAAAAGATTCAGTAGTTTGAAGGGTGACTACTCACCATTATTTCAGTATAAAGATATAGATATTAGCCCCTCATCCATATAGGCTGAGGGGAGCCTGCTCTGGGACTTTTCTGGGTTTTGCTCATTTCTTCTACTTAAAAGATTCAATAGTTTGAGGGGCGACTACTCGCCATTACTCCAGGATAAAGGTATAGATATTAGCCCCACATCCATATAGGCTGAGGGGAGACTGCTCTGGGACTTTTCTGGCATATGCCAGACTACTCACCATTACTTCAGTATAAAGATATAGATATTCGCCTCATGTCTATATAGGCTGAGAAAAGCCTGCTTTGGGATTTTTCTGGCTTATGCTAGACTACTCACCATTACTTCAGTATAAAGATATAGATATTAGCCCCATGTCCATATAGGCAGAGGGGAGCCTGCTCTGGGCTTTTCTGGCTTTTGCTCATTTCTTCTACTTAAAAGATTCAGTGTTTTGAAGGGAGGCTACTCACCATTACTTCAGTATAAAGATATAGATATTGGCCCCACATCCATATAGGCTGAGAAGAGCCTACTCTGGGACTTTTCTGGCTTATGCTCATTTCTTCTACTTAAAAGATTCAGTAATTTGAAGGGTGATTACTCACTATTACTCCAGGATATAGATATTAGCCCCACATCCATACAGGCTGAGAGGAGCCTGCTCTAGGGCTTGTCTGGTTTTTCCTCATTTCTTCTACTTGAAATACCCATTAATTTGAGGGCCAACAACTCACAATTCTTTCACACACACACATAAATATTTGAGTCTTTTGTGTATCTGTATATAACAGTGGTCCACATTATTATAGGCAAAAGAGGAACCATCCATCTCTTCCCCTTATGACACCCAGTTGTTTGAGGAGCAACCATTCACCATCCTATATATATGTTAGGTCCACATCCTTATAAGCAAAGGGAACCTCCTCTAGGGCTTGTCTGGCCTTTTCTCGTCTGTTTTCTTCTACTTTAAGAGACTCAGCAGTTTGAAGGTTTGGCAGTTCAGTCACTATTACTGCAATATACTGGTGATAAAAAAATAACATTGGTCCACATCATAACAGGCCAAGGAGTTTGGGTGTCCTTTCCTTTTGTCTCTTCTCTCCCTCACCCTAACATCCTTTTTCTTCTGCTTGCCAGGTACAAGATTATCTAGAGACATTATCTTCCTTTTCTTATTTTTCCTTTCTTCTCCCCAACTTTTCAGTCTGGCCTAAGGAAAGCTAATCATCACCTGGTCTGTAGATTGCGATCATTTTTTCCTTATCTTAAAAATCAACTTGTTCTCCCCCCCCCCCCCCACACACACACACCTTTTTCACATCCTCAGCTATTTTTGGTCTCTTCTGGTTTTTCCTTCAGTCTCTAGTAAAAGATTTGCGACAATGGGGCACRCTTTGGGATCAGAGGTGAAAAACGACCATTCAGATTTTTGTGATCTAATCTGAGTTCTGTTTTTTGAATAGTATCTTGCATCTGCCCAGTTTCCACAGTTAACAAAAAGATTGACCTTCACCAAAGCTGCCTGCATGCTGTCATTTTAGACTTAGCAGATATGTTGTTCCCTTCAGCTGTGACCCATTATTGTGAACCAAGGGTCATTTGAATTATTAATTGTAAAACATTTTTTTTCTTTTTTCCTGTGAAGTGTCCTAATGTAAAGCCAGAGGCTGGGGCTCTGAGAATTTTCAGATATTCTAGGATTTGTAGGTAAAATCTTTGATCATAGTAAAGCTTGACCTGTAACATTGATTTCATCACTGCGTAGAGCTGAAAGTCAATTTCCTGGGTTAAATAGCAAGATACAGAGACTGAGGGTTGCTGGGTTGTAGCATGTGTTCATTATGGCCTTTTGCCACATTCTTTAGGAAAATGTCACATTCTATTTCAATCATAATTTTGCAGAGTAGGCATAGTTTTAAAACATTGTTTTTCTTGATCCACAGATGTTTCTGAATCTGTAGGGATTTTCATTGGGATAAATGAAAGAGTATGGATTGATCAATTATTGCTAGTTGTAGTCTTAAAACTTGAAACTGCTTTCCAGTACTCCCCTGTGTTAACCAACCATACATTTTGTCAGTTTTGTCAATTTATAAAGCAAGTGTGGGTGGATACAGAGCTCTTGCCTCAAAATACTAAGTTCATAACCTATTACTCACCATGATTAAAAAATTTCCTGGGCTATCTAATATAGTAATGGTAAGTATTAGTTCTGTAATGCCCTGTCGTAATTTCTTTCATATTAAAGTGTGGTAATTTGTTAATCTGCATTAATGCTTATACAGAAGAAAGGTGTAGAAATGCAATGCTCTGCTATACCGTGAAATGATAGCTGTAAGCTTCAGATCATCTAATACCAACCAGATACAGTTTCTAAAGTGCTTAAAATTTCGGTTTTATACAGCTATACTCACTATTCAGAAGAATTGTTTTCCTGTTCCAAAGGTATATTACCACATTTCTTCAAATGTAAGACAGCATCGATTGTAAGATGCACCCTAATTTTAGTACCACCAACACCAATAAAAATAGATGATACATCTGCAATTGTAAGGCCCACTCCATTTTTAGAGATGTTTATGTAGGTAAAAACTGTGTCTTAGAATTAAAGAAATATAGTATTTTAAAAGTTTGAAATGGATGCTACCATGTTTTTTTCTTGAACAATAAGTCATATGAAATAGGCAGGATTTTTAAGACTATAAATATTTGTTCTATTGTTTCCTTGACACATTGGGTAAGTACGAAGTGTTGACTTCAACTTGTGGTATCCAACAAGGATGTGTCAACACCAATTTCATTGCTGCTTGGATTCATAGTTGAAGGTGTGATTATTTTAATGTGGATCATTGACATATATCATGTACTTAAAGAACAGTGTGATTAAATCTTGTAACTACAAGTAGTGATTCAGGTAATAAAACCGAGTTGCCAGTCTGCTCAAGAGACAAGGAAGTACTCCCAAAGCAACACGAAGAGACCCAGAGAAATCCCTGATTTCTGATAAATGAGTTTGAATTCTGAACTTTCATTTAAATTCATCTGAAATTCTTTGATCTTTTCTTTCCGCCTGTGATTGTGTATGGATTGTCTGACTCTTCACACAAATTCTTTCTGCTGACACAAAATTGTAATCCTATCCATGCTATAAAGATCAGGAAAGTTAGTTTCTTTTACAAGGCTAATTTTTTTCCAGCATGTTGTAAATAAGTTTATTTACACAGTTTTAAATAATCACTTATTTTATTTATGTAGGAAACCACTTCTAATCCTCAAGCTTCAGAAGAAGAGAAAACTGAAACACCAGCAAGTCAGGAGGTAGTCAGTCCTGAACCATATATTAAGCATCCATTACAAAACAGGTGAGGCATGTGTCCTCTTGAGTAGTATAATGGCATGTTATAACATTGAAAACTCTGTCAAAAAGCGTACTAGATTGTTTATGCTTCATGCAAATCTGATTTACAAGTTACGTATTCCTTATCCAAAATGTTTGGAACTAGAAATGTTATGGAATTCAGATTTTGGAATGCATGTATAACAAATTATCTTGGAGATGGGATCAATGTCTAAATATGAAATTCATTTATCTTCCATATATACCTTATATACATAATCTGAAAGTAATTTTATAGACAGATTTTAAAGATTTGGTGCATGAAACAAAATTTGTATACATTGAATCATTAGACAGCAAAGGTGTCACTATCTAATTGGACAGTTTGGTGTATTTTGGAATTCCAGATAAAGGATGCTCAACCTGTTTCACAAACCTACATTTTTGTGTTACTATAGCTAATAATATACACAGCATTCATTTTATTTGTGAGTTTATTAGGCACCATTGTTAACCTCTGAAGTGCGGTATTGTGATTGATTAATATTTCCTTTAAAAAAAAATCAGCTGAATAACAACCCTCTGTTTTGCAAATAGTATTAGATTGTTTCCTTTCCGAGAAGTTTTTTATTTAGGCTTCTGCACCAGCGTTTAATTTTGAATGTTACTAAAATCTTTAAACATTCTTTGTCCCTTTATCAAGCTGGCTGTTGTCTACTGCTTCTAAATACTCTTTTTCTTTAGTGTATGTGTGTGCGTGGATGCACAAAAGATGGGTTAAAATAACTAAAATAATCCCTATAGTGAGGACTATAGCTAGATTTCAAACCAATCAAGCAAAGTTCAAAATAACCGTTAACTACAGTACTGTTCTTTTAAACCCAATGCATAATCAAATTAGTAAGAAATAAGGGGAAAATCATACTTACTATTTTATTCCATGCATAGCCTTTCCTTCAGGTGCTTCATTTTCCATTTGACTCTTTGAATATCATAGCAAGATAATAGTTTACACAAGGGTCAGATTTAATCAGATCCAATATCCAGTAGTACTTTGTCAAATGTTTCTGGGCAGCCATTCATCTCCCAATGTTTAGCCCTCTCAGATAGAATCTGTGGCCTTTGAACATTAAGTTCATTCTACATTTAAGTGTGTGGAAATTAGCTAATAGAAACATACTCCTCAATCACTTTTCCCAGTGATGGTCCCTCCAGTCCCGATAAATTATATACTGAGAAATTGGGATAACTACATTTTATGAACTTTGCTCCAATCCTGCAAATGGTTTTCACCCAATTTTTGATTTCTCTCGACTTCATCCCCTTCAGCAGAATCTTACAACTCTGTGTAACATTTTCAGATGGCCTTGAGGTTATACCATGGGTAGGAGGGAACAGAGAAGTCTGGTTTCATGAGTCCACCTCCACACCCCTAAATATGGATCCAGCCATTTATATAGGCTTATCAATTATCAATATGGCATGTCACTGGCAGTTGTCTTTTTTGAGAATTAGATCATAATAGTGCAGTAAATTCTGTATTTTAGAATGTTCACCTCCATTTTGGGGGGAGGGGGAGTGACAAGATGAAGAACATGTGGCCCAGATCTTATGATTTTTTACCATGGGTGCACTTATTCTGGCTTCTGTGAGTGTGGTCCAGCTACATTTGAGCCTTTGCCTTGCTCACCCTTGAACTACAGGAAAGAGGAAAACAAGTGGTATTTGCATTTGTCTGTGTTAGAAAACTACTAAATATATGTTGCTTTTTAGGCCTTCTTACATCAATTCAATTTTCTGTCTTGCTTTTACTAACCTTGTTCCTTTGCACTGTTGAAATTAACTTACATTTTTGAGATGCTGTATATGTAAAAACTGACCTCACGGATAAGTCAACAGTATTGAGGTGGGGTATGGCTCTTTTTAGTTAGATCTCCTTTCTACATTCAGATCAGTATTATCTCAAACAGAGAAACTCTAAACTCTACAGACAACAGCCTCCAATGCTGTTATAGAAGTTCACAATCTGCCCATGCGCTGAGAAACTTCTTTCATAGAAAAATGTTCTTCTGCAGCAGGATGTGTAGTTTGGTGGGAGGTATGGAGTTCTGGCTCCCATTCCCTTCTGACATGAAATGGATAATACGCATTTGGAAGGAAATAGTCTATGGACCTCACCACCGCCATGCATAAACATTATTAATTGTTATTTTAAAGTTTAGTTGGTTTAGGTGTTAAGTATAATGCTGTATTGCATTTCCATGAGTATCTTAAAATAATATAGACCGTATTTTCTCAATTATAAGTAACCATCAATTTTAAGATGCACACTAATTCTAGTACCACCAACAGGAAAAAAAGAAATACACATATATGTCGAGAGAGGACACCTGTAATTCTAAGATGCGCCCCATTTTTAGAGATGTTTATGGGAGGAAAAAGTGTGTCTTAAAATCGAAGAAATACAGTTTTATTAGTGTAATAAGGAATGCCTTAGGAAAGCATATAATTTGTATGATGTTATTTGATACTATGACATAGCAGGATGTTATTTTTTAAAGTGCATCCTGTGAAGGTTTCCCTATGGCAGTATCCTCATTCAAAGGAGCACATCCATAGCCACCATGTATGCCAAGCCTTTCTTTTTAAAATCTAGTGTCAGGTCAGTTCTTTAGTTGGAAGGAGTGGTGATGCCTGAGGATCATCTATACTGTTGAATTAATCCAATTTGATACTGCTTAAACTGCCAAGGCTCAGTGCTATGAAATTCTGGAAGTTGTAGTTTGGTGAGGCACCAGCTCTATTTGGCAGAGAAGGCTAAAGACCTTGTAAAAACTACAGCTCCCATGTTTCCATATCATTGAGCCATAGCAGTTAAACTGTTGGCATGCTTCATTAGTGCAGATGCACCCTGAATTCATCGCCCTCTTTGAAGTGCTTTACTATTCTCACAGGCTCTGTATCTTCAGCACTTGATTTTGACTCAGGGATGCTAATTTGCAATACAGCATCTATATCTGTAGGCATGGAAGCTTGCCTCCTACATGTCTTTTCTCTAAATCAACTGTGGCATTGATGTTTTGTTAAGTACATGTTGAGAGTCTATGTTTCAAACATCTATCCCTCAAAGGAGATTGAATAGGTATTTATAATCTTTTCCCCCCTTTTTTGGCTTAGTCATTATGTCTAAATATAAATATAGATTGGCAGTCAAGTTTCTTCCTCTGGTTGTCAGTACTGGCATATACAATTTCAGTACCACATCAATTGATCTGAAAATTAAGTTGGAGTTGGGGGTTTCCTTGATTTGTGTTTTCCCTTTTCAGATTTCTTCAGTGCTCCGTGCCATTAAGTTTTCATCTTTAAAAACATAATTGGGTGCAAGGTACTGCACTATACCTAACTGAAATTAATTTTTTTTCAGGTGGGCGCTCTGGTTCTTTAAAAATGACAAAAGTAAAACCTGGCAAGCAAATCTTCGTCTGATCTCAAAGTTTGATACTGTTGAAGATTTCTGGGCGTAAGTGAAGCTTTCCAGTGCCACTACCATTAGTTGCTAAATGTCATACTTTATCTTATAGTGTATTACTATGCTGCATTTTGAAATCACTGTTGAAAAACTATGTACACTAGTTTTGGAGACCATGTGGAAAGTTTCACATTACGATTTTTAAACTATCAATTGACGTTTGATTTTTTTCTCCTTTTCTGTTCATCATTCAGAATGATCTAAGGAAACAGGGAAGAGAATAAGTTGAATGAAAGGGTTTCTCCAAGAAACAGAAAACAACTGGGCAGGGACTTCAGTTTTTAAAGTTTATATATTAAGTTTAATTTAGGGCCCTTTTGGATACGAAGAAATCCAGGGGATCATGCCTCATTGTCTTAAATTGCAACAGTGTAAATATACATGAGAGAGTTCATATCCCTGTTGCTGCTATTTAATAATATGGTGCACAGTGATTTGTAGTCTGGAAATTGCAGCTCCAAAGCCTGCAGGTCCAGGAAGCACACTGTACTTGGCTACCCCCCTCTCATCCTTATAAATAAGGATGTATTTATATTCAGAAACAAGTTAAGATGATATCATATATCTTATGTTTTAGGTTTTTTCCATATCTTTGTACTTTTAGAGTTTACAGCAATTTACTTCCTTAAGAGTATTTTGTGTCTTCCCAAACAGGTTGTATAACCATATCCAGCTTTCTAGTAACTTAATGCCTGGTTGTGACTATTCACTCTTTAAGGTAGGTAAAGAATGTTGGTTGGTTGGGTTTTACCATTTTGGAGTTTGGGAATGGAGGGAGGGACAGTCACTCCAGAAGAAAGTACCTTAAGTTGGTATCTAAAATGCAACACTGTGCAAACTGTTTACCTATTGCTTTAGACAGTTGCCTTCTCTGTCCAAAGCATAGCTCTTTAATTCTAAAACAAACATGAAATTTAAAAGATGACCTACACCAAACACAGACTAACAAACTTTGCTATTTGGAATTAGTATGACAATTACCTGAAATGTCTCATCTTGTTACTCATTGTCACTTTTTCATACTGATCTCTCTAAATGAAATTATTAATCTAGCCAGTCTCTGGACTTCTAAAGCATTTGGAAAGATTTTTCAATACAGTAGCTCATACACGAATATTCAGAAGAGAACAGTTCTTTGTGGTATATGCGGTTGTCAAGTTACGAACAAGATAGGTTCTGTAGGTTTGTTCCTAAGTTGACTGTGTATGTAAGTCGGAACAGGTAGATTTTTAAAGTGTAACTGCATCCAAATGTAAAATATATATTTAGCTGGGGATAGCATAGGAGGGTATTAACACCCCTGTGATGTTTGTTTTGCTGTCTGTGCCCCTGTTCAGAAGATTTCACCTCACTTTCTGCTTTTGTTGTGAAAGCAAGGATTGGTGATAAAGCTTCAGTGGAGACACATTTTTTACCATGATAACTTTCAGGAGTGAATTTCCCTTCCTGGGGTAGATTTCCCTCACTTCCTGTTGTCTCACCCCTGTTCTTAACTATGAGTCATTTGTAAGTTGGATGTTTATGACTCGGGGACTGCCTGTATATATGAGTAATATATTGTAAAGGTGAGGATAATTGGACTCCCAATTGATACTTTAAATCAAGCTGTGCTTGATTTTTCAATATACATATTGTTATATATTTAAATTTCATTTTTTTAGGATGGTATTGAGCCCATGTGGGAAGATGAAAAAAATAAACGAGGAGGACGATGGCTAATTACATTAAACAAACAGCAGAGACGAAGTGACCTTGATCGCTTCTGGCTAGAGACAGTGAGTATTTTGTGTTGTTTGTCTAGTAGTCAAATGTGAGAAAGGAGTTGTTATTTTTTTCTATATTTCTAAAGGGTGAACATAATAGCTGTACCGTTCCTTGATGAAAGCTTATTTAGCTTGACAAAAGGAGTGGAGATCAATTGATGCAGCAAATCTTTGAGACTTTTAAAGCTTATTTGATTCTGGAATTCTCTCCAGTAGGTAAGGCTGGTTCTATAGCTCTGATACTTCTGGATGTGGGTAGAGGAAATGCAGTTATGAAATAGGGAGACAGCTTAAGGGCATAATGCACTAAATCTGAATGAGCATATTATGGAATAGGGATGGGATTCCTTCATGGTCAAGGAATGGGCACAGGGCACCTCTCCAGGTAATGTTGGTCTCAACTCTCTGTGTTCTTACCAAACATAGCCAAGAGGGAGAAATGTTTTAGGTTGTTCAGCAATACTGG
Organism: Anolis sagrei ordinatus; assembly: GCF_025583915.1. Taxonomy (NCBI): domain Eukaryota; kingdom Metazoa; phylum Chordata; class Lepidosauria; order Squamata; family Anolidae; genus Anolis; species Anolis sagrei. Next base: position 180,690,324 of record NW_026847549.1, read on the forward strand.
AAGAAAAAAGAATCTTCTGGGGTTACATGGAAGCAATGGGCTGGACCAATTCCAAAATGACTAGTTAACATTCTTTATACATTTTTATTCATACACCTCTATATAGTCACTCAATCCGCCCATTTACACTGCCTACAGTGATTACTTTAGCCATTTATCACTTGCAGTTAATACTGTCCTTTGCTTGGGTTGCCCATACATGAATCCTTAGTTATTGACTTGGGATGCAGCTGAGTAGGATTTCTTCCTAATGGTATTCCCAGCAAAGGGATGTCGGAAGAGCCTCTTCTCAGCAATGTTAAAGTCTTGTGAAGTTCTGGAAACCTTATGTGGTTATCATGTGCTCTCATTGACTTCTCAAAATACATCAATATATTAGAGCACAGCCAAGGATCTCGAAACTGCTGTAAGAAAAATTGCTGCAGAGAAAGTTGTATGCTCACATTTTTTTCTGTTTATTTTGTTAGAAAAAATCTTTTATTGTAATGACTAATTATGTTGAGTACTTGCTGTCTTTAGCAGGATGGCATTGGAGTGTGTGAGTGGCCTAAATAAGAGATGGTTTTTAACCTTGAAATTGGCTCCTTGTGCTCCAGAAGCATTGAGCATTTCAGATGACATTTTAGGTCATGGAGCAATGGATCACTGTGCTGGCTCAATCCTTTCCATACTGACAATATAATACTCCATTCAACTAAGTGTGTAACCTTTGCTTTTGAATATCTATGAGAACATTGGAAGTTTGGGTTTGAATGACATCAATTCCTTGAAAATTCCAGAGCTGTCGCATTTCTTAATACAGCAGTTGGAGGCTGTGGTGAAACAGATTGAATTTGCTCCAAGGCAAGAAGGCATGTCCTCTAAAGTGGAATGTGTTCAGGTGGTTGGTGAGGGTGTGAATCTCCCATTCTGATCAGGTTAGGAGATAAGAGATTATTCTAGTCCCCATTTGGTCTTCTCCATGTGCCAACTGTGACCCAGAACCCAATTTAACAATTTCTTACGCAAGTTTATTGTTCTTACTGGAGAAAACATCTAAACTTGGTCCATATTTCAGAGATATACATGTACATTGTGGCTTACAGGGATTGTTCAATGGTGGCTTGGAATTTTCAGCTAGTCCAGAATCCTTCTGTCCAGGGGCAGAAACATACTAGTAGCCTCTTCTGTGACAATGGCATAACGATAAATTTTAAAATTCCCAAAAAGGCAAACCTTGATTTTGCCATACACTGTGTAGGCATACCCATCTGTAGCCTTCCCAGCCATTTTACCTGAGGTTTCTCTAGCAATAATTTGAATAGCTCCACTTTTGTTACAGTGGACACCATTTTGCTACACCATTGTATGTCATAGGATTTGAGCATCCACAGATTTTGCTATTCCAAAATCTAATCCTAGTGGATGCTGAGAACTCACTGTATGGGTCATTCCTTTCTTGTGACCACTGAATGCATTTCTGAGTATATGAAAAAAAGATATTGGCTTATAAACACTGCTCTTTATGTTATGCGGGGCAGACTCTGTTTCTGTTTCTCCAAGACTAGAAGAAAGGAAAGAGGGAAGAACCTACCAAATGCCCCAAGATTATGGAACAGCCTCTCTGATCAGGCTTAAAACCATAGTGGTTTTTAGTGATTTCTCAGTGGCATCCAAATGAACATGTTTGTTTGTGGAATATTGTATGAATCATCTGTAAGCACATGTAATTCATTCTGTTGGATTCTGTTTAATATTTTGAGAGAAAGATGCATACATATTTAAAACAATATTACCTCCTTCCTTACGTTTGATGTATTTGCTTTACCTTCCCCTCTCACAGTGAGGCAGAAAGAGCAAGGGTGAAACTTGGTTTCCCAGACAAAAATCTCTTCTGCTCCTTCAGTCAGAGAAATATTATTTGTCATCTAACACAGTTTAGAGAATGTATTTACAAATTATGGGATTTTGGATAAGATAAAGGTATTTTAAAGGGTTAACTAAAGCTGTTTCAATTTATATGGACCATATACAAAGATCGAGCACACAGAAGACTCTAATTATGCCATTTCCCAGTCCATCCTGAGCAATATATGTATGACTCTCATTGTAGACAGTTTGAAAGGAACCAAACAGTATACTTGAATTGACACACCTTCCTCCTAAACTTACAATCCTCCATGACACCAATTAATTGTGTTAATTTTGATCGGTACTTACAGGAGTTAAATATTTTGTGGAATTGTAAAGTCCCTGAGAGCTACTGAAACCCTTCTAGATTGGTCATTCTGAGGAGTTAAGGAAGCAGCTATTAGAAGCAGGAACTTTTTTTTATAGTGGATGAAAAATAGTCACCCAAGAAATCAGAGTAAGCCTCTCCCTTATGTAGTAATAACTTGCTTCTGTTTGCTTAATTTCACTTGTTCTCTTATGTGATTTTCACTTTTATAGCTGCTGTGCCTTATTGGAGAGTCCTTTGATGACTACAGTGATGATGTATGTGGCGCTGTTGTTAATGTTAGAGCTAAGGGTGATAAAATAGCAATATGGACTACTGAATGTGAAAACAGGGATGCTGTTACACATATAGGGTAAGTCGTGTTAATTAGTTACACGGTAAAAGTATGTCTCTTCAGGCCATCTTTCAGCTCTTGAGTTTCACAGAGTTTTCTTAGGGAATATTCTGAGGTCATTTGCCATTGCCGTTCTCAGAATATAGCCTATCGCACCTGGTATTCCATAGTGGGGTCCTTAGTGTGACATTCACACAATTAGTTTTGATACAATAAATCATAATGGCAACAAACTGCAGCAAACCTTAGGTTTGTGTGCCTCCCACACCAAAAAAGCACAGCCAAAATGACACAATTTCTGTTTAATTAACTACAAGCCATTTCATACAATTCCCATGCTGTAATCTTACATTCCAGTTAAATTTTAGAATAATTTGTTTTTCTAGGGATGCTATTCTGAACTATGAAGAAATTAATTTGTCTTCCATACAGTAATGGTCAACTTCTGGACTTGTACATTACCTACCATTATTTTCATGGAAAGTATAGGATAAACAGTAGTCGAACCATTAAACTGTCTTCATTATGCTGAAATGAAATGTTTGATATGCAAATAAAAGCCGCATCGAGTCCTTCGGGAGATGCTAGCGGGGTACAAATAAAGTTTAATAATAATAATAATAATAATAATAATAATAATAATACTCTAGCTAAATATCATAGTTGTCAGGAATCAGATTCTATTTGGCTACAAGTCCAAGAATGCTTATCTGAAACGCAAGTAGAATTTCTTGCTGAACACAGTGGAACCTCTTGCTGATAGTCATGTATAGTATTGCACTGTTAGGCTTGGATCTGTATGCTATTTTAAGCATACTGCTAACTTTTCTTTTTAAAATCCCATTGTAAAAGCAATATTTTTAAAATCCGATTGCAAAAGCAGTTGGCTAAAAACATGATGTTTTTACTGTTACTCACTTTTCAGTGTCTATTTCCTGAAAACCTGTTAAAAAATTAAGTATTTAGTACAGTGCTATGTTATAGCTGTAGTTTGTCTATTGAACAAACATACATTGCCAAAGGCAGCTGTCTTTAATCTTTTGGTCTCACATTAAACTTAAATATACAAAATATATAAGGAGGAAGAGGGCAGAGAAGATGATATGCTGATAGGTCTGCAGAAAATGAGTTTTTTTTTCAAACCTTTCTGAATACTTCTGCTCACCAAACATTTTCCCTTTTGCATAACTGTTCAAAAGGAAGGTGTTCTATACTTCTTTTGCCAGTAGATCCTTCCTGCCTTTCTTGTTAAATATCCTAAGCCAAAATATAAAATATTGAGTAAGAGTTCGTGTTTTTAGTTTGTTTTTAGTTTGATTTGTGATTTTAATTTTTTGTAAAGGGGGAGCCAAAGGTTGGTCTCATCTTCTGGTGGGCTCTGTTTGATTTCCATGAGATCAGCAAGGACTGTTAGCAAGAGAATGACTCTACTTCATCCTAATTTGTTCTCTCAAGAAAGCTTAGATATCCAGGACTGAGAGTTTTGTGTGGAAGGACTAGGATTTCTATTTAGTTGTGATATATTAAACAAGTTCCCATGTTCTCTAATTTGAAGTGTAGGTTTTTGCAGTACAAAATGTTAGGTTTGCATCCAAACAAATATGAATTTTCTGCCTGGTTTGATAATAGGCTAAAAAGTAATAAGATTCAGCATGTGGTGTTGATTATTTAGATTTAGTAGGGAACATTATTAATTGTATCAGTAATTGTATTATTTGTACAAATAAGTAGTATATGAATGTGTGTCTGTGAAAATAGTGTGCTACTGTTTTCCTCTGAAAAATACTGCTTAAATTAATTTTCTGTGTGTTTTTTGCCCCCAGGAGAGTATACAAGGAAAGGTTAGGACTTCCTCCAAAGATAGTGATTGGTTATCAGTCCCATGCTGACACAGCTACTAAAAGCGGTTCCACCACTAAAAATAGGTTTGTTGTTTAAGAAGACACCTTCAGAGTATTTCATAGGAGACTGCGTCAAGCAATCGAGATTTGGGAGCTGAACCAAAGCCTCTATAAAAAGCAGAGTGGACTGCATTTAATTCTGATTTCCATCTAAATGTTGCTAAATTTGTGAGTCTTATTTGCTTTTGTCTTGTACGTCTGTGTTTTTTTTTCTCTATCCCATTTTTTTGGCTGAAGTAACTTTTATTCATCAATCAGAGAATTTCAGTACAACATTTGCCCCCTGAATCTATGAAAGGTCTCCCAGCCCACTCTGTGATGCTTCTTAGGAGAGTAATTACTATATGGAAAGAATACCTGAAAACAGTGCCATTTCTACAGGGGAATAAACTGCTACTTTTTTTCATCTTTGCATTGTATGCAATAACATGTTTTGCTGGTTTGGAAGAAAAGTATGATGCATACATTTTTCTAGCAAATCTTTCTTTATACAGCATTGTCATTGCTGTAACGGAATGCTGATGGCTGCTAGATTTAATTTATTTGTTTCCCTTTCTGATAACATTAGTGATATTCTGATTTCAGTTCTTGCTCATGTAACATTGGTGAAGGATCTGGGAATATGACAAAAGATTTAATAAACATTAATTTTGTGCATTCTTTGGTAATTATTTTGTAACATCAAAGCTTTGCTACAAGTTTCATGCATTTCAAGTCAAATCAGTGATATGTTTGTGTGATTTCCTGAACATAATTGTGGATTTTTAAAAAATGTAACACCATAATTACATTCCTTACTAGAAATAGTATTCCTGTTTTTTGTATCTTATGCTGTATTTTAACACTTTGTATTCCTTAGGTTATATTTTGCTTTGGTTTAAGAGCGGCTCAAATAGAAAAGCAGTCCCATTCATATTAAGACAGTGTACAAAACTGTAAATAAAATGTGTACAGTGAATTGTCTTTTAGACAAGTAGATTTTGTCCTTTTATTTCATTACACTGATGTGTTTTGTACTACTCCTGACAAGACAGTCTCTGTTGTGGCTTCTGTTGTAGTGTATCTTCCAGAAGCAGTTAAATCTTAATCTACAGATGAATTCAGGCTGTGCTAATTTTAATAAATCTTAGATAGCATTATCTTCAAATGGAATCTCATTACTGTGATTATATCTTAAATTAATATGTTCACTTAAATGTTCAGTGTGTGTTATTGTTGCCTGGTCAGAATATTAAGAAATTGAACAGCATAATTAGAAACTGGCCTACCATTACATTATCGAATCTAGAACTACTGAAACTTATATGTTAAGAAAATGAGCCAGTTATGCATTTAGCTTGCAGAATCACATACTTTCTGTCCTTGAAGTTTTTTGTCCAGATTCTAGCAGGTTAATTTAAATAGCCTTTTAAAGGAAGTCCCCTGGAAAATTAGCATGTCAATTTCCAAAATATGTGAATTAAAAGCCAATGTTGTATAGTGCTTTGAGTGCTGGACTACAAGAAGCAGGGTTCAAATCCCTGCTGATCTTTGGGCAAATCACATTTTCTCAGAGGAAGGTAATATCAAACCGTCTTTGAGCAAATCTTACCAAGATAATCCCGTGATAGGCTTGCATTGGGATCACCAAAAGTCAGAAACAACTTTGAAGGCACACTACAACGACATAAGTGGCTACTGTGGCCCTAGTCCAGTTGAACAGTAGAATCCAGTTAATCCCAGGAGAGTTTTCAGATGGTTTGGTTTGGTTTTGTAAGTTGCCACCAAGAAGACAGTGCTTGTGTTCACTTGTAGAACGCTCTACACGCCCTTTTATGTCAACATTAAATGTCTTAGTAAAAAGTTTTTCCCAGATTGTGAACTTTATACTTTGGTTCCTGCAGGCTATAGAGCATGAACCCAAATAGCTTTTTATATGAACACTGAAACGATATTTTTTCAGTAAACTCCCCCCCCCCCCAACAATAAATGGAATAGCCCTTGTATTAAGGTGAATATGGTCTGTAGTAATGTCTAATTCAGTTGAAGGCATTGAAGTGACTGATCAATAAGATCTTATCTGACATTACTCCCATCAAAACTAATGTTTTTCTTTACCCTGATTTATGCAAAACCATTTTGAATTCACAGTCTTGCAAATGACCAGTGTAATATGTTTAAGCATTTAAATATTGTGCTTACCGGATTTTGGTCGAATGATAAAAAAGGTGACAGCCATGGCTTGCTATTGTCTTTATGCTGTCTTTTGACACAGTTATTGAATGTTGTAGAACCTAGTTGGAGATTGTTTCACCTTTCACTTAGGCTTCCAAAGTCTTGGTACAAATGTAGAAATATGGATGTATTCACTGCTGCAAATGTTTGTATTCATATGTTTTACTTCCTTATTTTGTTACTTCAGCAGAATGCTTCATAAATAATTGTAGAGCTTTCTCAGTCAGTTGGCTGCTGTCATTGCTAGTAAACGTGATACAGAGTGTAGAAATATCTATAAACGGTATTAGGGAGAGGTATGCGATTTTGATTAGCAGTTGTTGTTTCCAGTTTGGATTGGACTCCACAATGGTGGCAGGTTAATCTGCATTGCAGACCCTTCCATTATCATTAATAGTATCAAACTGCTTGATTTTCTTAACTCTCAGAATTGGCACAAATGTGTTGCCTCACCTTGCAAAATAGTTCCCATTGGGATAAGGTTAAAATTTGCATCATTGAGTTGCTTGATCAGGATTGCTTACTGTGCTTACTTCCTACTCATGTCCATTTCAAGCTAACATCTTTAACAGTTATGAAACTCTTGAGGTGCATATGTGAAATGTTCCCAATCACCCTGGCAAATCTGATTCACGAGTGGGGCAGCATTGTACATGAAAGTGACAAGAGTAGATAATAGCCAAATGTAGCCTTCTTATTGGGATGTTTATACATTAATTTCTTATGGCTTTCCAAGTATATTTTCTATTGAAAAAGGCTGGGCTCATAGGAAACAGCCATTGTGATGAAAAGTTAGAAAATCTTTAGGAAATGAGTGTGTTTACATTCTGGTGCATTTGCTATTGCCTAAACTGGCATAGAACATATATTTTCCAACAAAATATTGGCCATGGTCAAAATCATCTCCGTGAGGGAGGAGCACGCTACAGGTTCTTTATCATGCCAACAAGGTTGATGAAAAAGATCAAGAAAATTATTTTCCTGCATCAGAAAGATGGTCAGTTAGACTGTGTTCAGAGTATAGTGAAATGTTGAGAAGAAATGGAAAAACATATTTTTAGGGTTTTTTTTCTTGCCAGTTCCTTGAAAGATATTTTGGGAAGAAAAAAGCTGATTAAAATCACATTTTAGAATAAATGCTGTGTCAACAATAATCTAATGGTGCTACAAAACAGAAGGATGAGTGTTCTTGCAATTAGAACTACAGGCAGTCCCTGAGTTACTAACATCCAATTTGTAAATGACTCATAGTTACAAACAAGGATGAGACAACAGCAAGTGAGAGAAATCTACCCCTAGGAAGGGAAACACTCCTGAAAGAGTTATCATGGGGAAAAGATGTCACCACTGAAGTTTTATCCCCAATCCTTGTTTCCACAACAAGCCATTTTTTTTTTCAAAATCCAAATCTCACAGGGACAGAAAGTATGGTGAAATCTTCTGAACAGGGGTACAGACAGCAAAACAAACACCACGGGGGTGTTAACCCTTCTCAGTGCTATCCAAAGCTAAACATATCCATATTATTAGCTAGACTTAAACTTCAAAAATCAACCGTTCTGACTTACAAACAAATTCAACTTAAAAAATCTACAGAACATTGTTCGTAACTTGGGGACTGCCTGTACAGTAATAATAGTTGTCATGAAAAGCTTATCGTAACATGAATACTAACATTTTTTAAAAATGTATTTTTAATTATGGCTCTTCTAAGCTACATTATGCTGAAACATTGACTCAGATCAGGTGTTTTAGGTGTGTACAGTTAAATAAAATGATTTGTATAAAGCACACAAAGCAGAAATGTTTCACTTTTAATACTGCATATAAGCAAAAAGCCTCATGGAAACTGAATATCCTTCTGAAATGTCACAACCATCCAAAAGGAAAGGCATAAAGGCCACTGCAGGGATCATGTAAGTAGACTTCTGAAACATAAATTCCAAGATTCTTAATTACATAGTTCAGGGTTATTTTGTTCTGGAGGTGTCATCTTTCTCCTTTGCACCCAATGAGTTTCTCAGATGTGTTGGAAATATTTAAACCTGGGGGTAAGGAAGAATACTGATGTCAAATGAGTGTAATGGGGCAAGCAATGCATTATCTATAGTGAAAGCCCTGTCTGCCAAACAGGAAACTACAGCTCTGAATGCATGTTTTCCATCTGAGATACAAGATCTCTCTTATCAGAGAATGCTTGGACAGAAGGAGATACCACTATTTTTCAGCTACATGACTCAAGCTGAAAGGATGTCATTATTTTGAAAGTCATGTCAAGGGCTGCAACAAATCTACTGCAGGTATATCATCAAGTCTTCATTTTGTCCAGCTATTTGTAAGAGAACTGTTCAGAGTGGTTCAGTAACAGTGGAAGATGGTTGATTGAACATTTTCCCTGCTATGTCATGTTCCGGCTCAAAATTCCCCTTTAAAGCTGCTGTAAGCCACACAGCAATCAAAAGGCCTAAGTATTTGCAGCTGGTCTTTTTATCTCTCTCCTCTTGGTCGGGTAATAGCTTGGAAGAGTATATATATATTGGTTGAGGGAAAATACTAGAGGGAGGTTTACATCCCCTCTTAGTTCCTACTAAACTTTGAAATGGGGATGGATGAGGAAGATTCCGTCAGACCTCATGCATAGCTTTTGTTTTGCCAGTAAAGCTGCAAAATTGTTCTTGGGAACAAAATCTACAAAAAAAATTAAAAACAAAATCGCAGTGATACACTATCATTAGGTGCAAAGGCTGCAAATATGAGCAAGATGTCACAAAACAAATGAGGGAAGAGGAAGAACTGGAAAGTTGGACAAAGCTGATGTGATATCCACCTCAGATCAGTCTCCAGAAAGAATGGGATAAGTTTGCAGACATTCCAATAAGACAAATAAAATGTGGCAACTTCTGCCTTCTACCTAGCACAGTCAACAGTGGAGAATGGTGAGGACTACAGTCCAATATCTGGAAGGTTGCAGTTAGCCCATACCATCTCTAATTTATGATTATTTTGGAGTCATCACCATGTTGTAACAGTTTGAGTATTGCAGTAGGACTCCCAAGAGCCCAGAATTTCAGTTCATGTTTATCCACCGAGTAACCTTGGGCATGTAACCCCATCAGTGTTTGAGAAAGGCCATAGCAAACCACTGCTAAGAAATCAGTTGGTGAGCGTGTTATCTGTAAAATGCAAGGCACAAAGCTGATTGGTTGGGCCACGTCCGGTGAGCTAGCTGAGCCTGGGAGTTTCGGCAACAGTTTCATATTCAGGTTTTAGTTGCGCAGGTGCTTGCATAGAGAGAAGACAGTTCTTGCTTCATGAGCTGCTGGAAGGAGATGTTCTACATGGACACCAAAAGACCATTTATATGTCTCTGTAAAGGACATTGTGTGAGTCAGTGCAACTGATCTCATGTTTGTAAATATGTTCTGTGTTACAAAGAGTAAACTACTTGTTCTTTATTGATCATATGCATGGCATATTTTCTTTCTCTGGCAAGACCGTTGGACTGATAAAATGGGAACTACATGTGATTTTCATTAAGCCAACAACCACCTCTGAATAAATCTTGCCAAGAAAATACTGTGATCGATAATGCTGCACATATGGCCTGGTGGCTGGTGTTTAAAGTCAGTCTAACAACATGTAAAGCTGCCATATGCAAGCCAAACTTGTGATGCAGAAAAAAGAGAAAGGAAAGTAATGGAGCTGTGAAGATGATTGGGAAAACTTTTGGCAGCTGAAGCTGTATGTGGACAAAGTCCAGGGGAACTTGTCAAAATGCCATCAGCTGCACAGCAGTTTGCAACTGGCATTTTCTGACAGAGAGACCCCTCCTTTCTTCTGCAGCTGTTGCTGGGAGTGAGTCAAGCCAGCAGATGTTTAAGTTATGGTGGGGTTCTTGAACAGAAATGTTTAATCGTGTCAGGGTATGTATGTGTGTTATAAGGAAAAGCCATATGAATAGATTGACCATCATATATCTGGAGAGAGAGAGAGCATGTACTCATTGTGTGTATATAACTGGTCCTCCATATCTGCAGAATCAACCTTCCAGTCTTCAAAATATTTAAAAAATCTAAAAAGCAAACCTTGTTTTGCCATATTATATAAAGGACACTATTTAATAACACCATTGTATATCATGGGGCTTGAGCATCCATGGAATTTAGTGTCTACAGGGGATCCTGGAGAAACATCTTAAGGGGTACAAACAAGCCATGGTACACATATACACTGTGTGGGTGGGAGTTATGTATATGCTATATAAACATTCGTGAAACCAAAATGAGGTCAGTGCCCCACAATAATCTGACACTGCCTCCATGAGTTCCCTCCTCTAATCTCCAAATTTATGGCACTCCAGAGAGTAAGACACTGAAAAGCATTCACACCTAAAACCCAATATTTTCTGTGTTGGCATTTTATTAGTAGTACTGCATTCTTCTTTCTTTGGATGCATAAACTATTTCTAAATGCTTAGCTGAAGTTTTAATTTACTGCACTGGAGATGACCTGGAAAAAAAATAGTGCTTGGTGGATATATTATTTTTTTGGACTACACAAAAGCCAAAGTGAATGGTAGAGTCCATCTGCAGAGCACAGATAATATTTGCCAGAACTAGGCTGGCCATCTTAAGGCACTAAGGACCACTATCAGTTACATACAAGTGTATTGCTTTGACTTGGGCTGTATTCTTAATCTGCAAAGAAAAGATAGCAACTACATTTCTGTCACGCTGACACCAAAGCTGATAACAAAATAAAACCAAGTTGCCTTTTCTACTAAACCTAACATACTTCTAGATTCATTGCTTCGTGTGGTTTGTTGTTATTTTATTTGTTTCTTGTTCTAATTATTTTAAACCAATTGTACCTTTAGATTGTAACATGAACCTTGTATCTCAGTCAATGGTTCCCAACCTGTGGGTCCCCAGGTGTTTTGGCCTACAACACCAAGAAATCCCAGCCAGTTTACTAGCTGTTAGGATTTCTGGGAGTTGAAGGCCAAAACATCTGGGGACCCACAGGTTGAGAACTACTGATTGAAATGAAGGTATGGGGCATGGGGTTTGAGGGCATATTGCAATGGTAGAAGTTTGGAGAAATTGAAGAAAACAATTAATTGGAAGGGTAGAATTATTATTGTGAGGCAAATGCCTAATTCTCTAGATACAGTAGAGTCTCGCTTAACCAACCTTCACTCATCGAATGTTCTGTATTACCCATTGCAGTATGGCTCCCACCTGGATCCACAGCTGTTTCAATACATTGCTATGTTTTGGTGCTAAATTTGTAAATACAGTAATAACTACATAACATTACCATGTATTGAACTGCTTTTTCTGTGGATATCTGTCGATTTGTTGTAAAATATGATGTTATGGTGCTTAATTTGTAAAATCATAACGTAATAGGCTTCTCCTTAATCCCTCCTTATTATCCAACATTTTCACTTATCCAACATTCTGCCAGTCCATTTATGTTGGATAAGCAAGACTCTACTGTACATCCCTTGTGAGAATAGCCTGGATTGCTCTATCTTGGTTTCTTTCCAGAAGAATCAACAGGATAGTACATACTTAACGAAATCTGTTTGATGAGCAAGCTTCCACCACAAACCTGAAGTTAAATGAAAAGGATATTTCATACTCACCTATTTGCTTTTAGAATATAAAGCAGGAATATCACCTGCTGTCAGAAGATTCCAATATATCTGAGGAGATGCAAAATACTCTCCTTCGATTGTGGCTATTTGCATGTTAATGCAAATTGAATAAATCTGTGCAACTTCATGAAGATACAAAAAGTTTCACATAACCTTAACATAGCCCAGTTTTAGTATATAGTTGTTTTCCACAAAGATATCGCCAGACTGAGAGCCAGGGAACTCATAACTATTGGCCTAAGCATCCAAAAAGAGAAATGATGTAAAAACATGGACATTTTAAGATTTGGAATAAATTGCTATGGTGCGGCTTCTACACAACAGAACATTAATAAGCCTTTGTTTTCTGCATAACTTATGTACCTATAGTAATTCCCAATTTTTTAGGCGTAGCCTCCTATTTTTCATCACAATCTAAATAGTTGCCTTATTTTCTAAGAACATAGGTTGAATCTCCCTTATGCAGATTCTGAAATACTCCAAAATCCAAATTCACCACAAGAGTCCTTCAGACGGTGACATCTTTTCTTTCTGGTGGTTCAATGTATACCAAATTAATTACATGCACAAAAATATGTGCATGTTTTGAAGACTTACACAAGGTTTATTTATTTATTTATTGTCATGTCAGGAGCGACTTGAGAAACTGCAAGTCGCTTCTGGTGTGAGAGAATTGGCCATCTGCAAGGACGTTGCCCAGGGGACGCCCAGATGATATGATGTTTTTATCATCCTTGTGGGAGGCTTCTCTCATGTCCCTGCATGAGGAGCTGGAGTTGATAGAGGGAGCTCATCCGCCTCTCCACGGATTCGAACCTGCGATCTGTCGGTCTTCAGTCCTGCCGGCACAGGGGTTTAACCCACTGCGCCACCGGGGGCTCCTTAAGGTTGTTGATGACCCAGGTTCAAGGAACTCTCTCATTCATAGTTTCCATATCTCAAAACTAACATGATGCCACAGAATAACAAATAGTCTTCAATCCAAGAACAAACTGGACCTCAGTTGCTGATATGAGAAGACTTCCTTCTCATTTCTTTCTGTAGTCTTCTCTACAGACATGAAATCTGCTCAGTGGAATTTCATAGGGATCAATAGGAGGAGAGAGGATCACTACATTCCTTACACCATGGACAAAAGCAATTTCAACATTGAAATAATGCTATTTGATCATTCCCAAACTGTTATTTGGGAATAAGCCATATTGAACTCAGTTAAGCGTATTTCTCTGTAAACATGCATTGGTTTGGATTGCATGAGTATGAACTTCATCATACTTTAGACACTATTCTAAATGTACTTTTTGTTCTTATGTGCTCTCAAGTTGTTCCTGACATGGCAACACTAAAGTGGCTCTTTAACAGGGTTTTCTGGAGCTGAAAGTGTGTGATTCATCCAAGGTTGCCCAGTGGGTTTTCATTACCGAGCAGGGAATCAAACTTTGTCAAACCATGCACCACGTACAATAAAGTCAATCTACTTTACTATGGAATAAATCATATAGGAGTGGGAGTTATTTCTGTGTAGGCATGCAAAGGACTGCCTTGCAAAAAGAACATCAGTTCACTTAACTTGATGGAGCCTATTCTTGAGTAAACATACACAAGAGCGTTGTGTTCAAGATGTTAATTTTAGAAGGAATGGGCTGATTATATATGGAGGGATGGTGTTTAGTGCGTGAGTAGCATAGCAATTACAAAATCCTGCATTTATTTTTGGAAACATGGTGGGGGTGGTTAGCAGCTGTAACAGAACTCCTTACCTACATTTTGCAGTATGCACATTCAAGGAGTTGGATGGAGGGGGTGGGGGTTAATGGTAAGAAAACCACAGGTTTTTAAAGAACAGAGGCATGTAAGAGCCTGCTGCTGGAAGACGAAGCAATGATTCAGTTGCCACAGATCAGTCCCTGCTAAACTGCACCCTATTGCTATTACTAACTCATCTTCCATCTCACTCCTTAGCCAAAGCTTTAAGGGCAAAGAATGTTGCCCAAATTTGTAGCATTTACACAAACGCTAATAATCTAACATCCGGTTCATGACATATGCTTAGGTGACAACATCTATTTTGGGTTATTGCAGAGGGAGAAATTCAACACCTCCTTTTGTGGAAAGACCCTCATCCCCAGACAGTCCCTGGCAGCAAAAATACACTCCTAATGAATGAAGCAAACTACGACCCTAAGGATAATGGTAAATCAAGGTCTGGGGGATTCTGAGATTTGTAGCCTATCAATATAACTTTCCCATTTTTGAGGGTAATGGCCCAAAAGCTAAGATGGAATTATGAAGGAATTCTACAAATGCATAAATAAGAAGGATATTGAAAAGAATGGCTGGAAGCTCCAATATCAATATAGTGATGATTCCAATTTGGGTTTTAGTCTAAACTTTAATAATAATAATAATAATAATAATAATAATAATAATAATAATAAAACTTTATTTGCACCCCACCACCATTTCCTATAGCAGTGGTTCTCAACCTGTGGGTCCCCAGGTGTTTTGGCCTACAACTCCCAGAAATCCCAGCCAGCTGTTAGGATTTCTGGGAGTTGAAGGCCAAAAACATCTGGGGACCCCAGGTTGAGAAACCCTGTCCTATAGGGACTTGTGGCAGGTCACAAAATAGCACACAAAGATGCCATACATAAAATAATACATAAAATAAAATACAACAACATGAAAACAACAATATATAGGGACTTTATAGGGATTGTTCAAGATTCTGAGTTGCATTCGGAGGGTAGGGCTCAGCTTCATTCAGTGTCAAACTAAACCTAAAGTAGATTCGCTGTCACAGCAACATCAAAGCCACCAGCTGCCACAGTGGAAGTATCTGTTTAGATTAGATCTACATAAAAAGCAGAGTCTAACAGCCACTAGAACACAAATATTAATTTCCTGTGAGGAAATTAGGGAAACCATATCCTAGCGTTCAAAATAATAGTCCTATGCAGAAAGCAGCTGAGTCAAGGCTCCTTTCAGACATCTGAAAACGCTGAGTCTGGACTCAGGAATGAAAAAGATGCGAACTGCATGTACTGATTAAAAAGGTGATTCATGTAAGGGCTATCCAGTGCAGTTTCCTTCCATTTAATGCAGCGGTGGCTGCTAGCAATCTGAGCCACCTCTGATGTAATAGAAATAATTGTACACCTCTTTGCTTCCTATGTAGAGCTCACAAGGAATTTATGTTAGTGTGTTTTTACTTGATGCCTGGCTGACCTAAAAGATGGTGTCATCATCTATAATTAGCAGATGGTCCATAATTAGTAGTCTTCACATCTTCATTTCCTTAATAACTTTTACTTGGTATACTGGTTTTTTACAACGTTGTGGAGAAGGAAGATAGCTCTGGTGGATATAATCAATTTCCCTGGAATGTATGATCCTTCTATCCTCCATCACACTGTTTGGAAGATACTATTTCTTCACCAACTTTCAAAAATGGGAAAGTTATATTGATAGCCTACAAATCTCAGAATCCCCCAGACCTTGATTTACCATTATCTTTAGGGACGTAGTTTGCTTCATTCATTAGGAGTATATTTATACAAAATCGTAACATCAATTTAAAAAATACTTTAAGGACAAGACTTAGAATTGACACAAACTTCCAAGTGTTAAGAGCGGCAATCAATGAAAAAAACTTTGTATTGACTGAGGGCCCTTGTATACTGACCATTGCCTTGAGTTCCTTCGGGGAGAGGTGGCAGGTTGTAAATAAAGTATTATTATTATTATTATTATTATTATTATTATTATTATTATTACTATTATTATTTATATAGGTTATTACCTATAAAGCTGTGGGTGCCCCCAGCTGGCATACCCTCCCAAAAGAGATTAGATTAGCCCCCACCCTTCTATCCTTCCGTTCCAATCTGAAAACTTGGATGTTCAGAAGGGCCTTTGACCTTGAGTAGGCTGAATGGGCCCATATGAAGCTGACACTTGGCACCTTGTGAATTTTTATCTACTGTTATTTTAAAACTGTATTATTTTGATCATATGCTACATGTGTTGGCGGAGGTTGTTGTTATAATTTTATGTGACTTGTTTTATACTTTCGTATCATTTTTACCTGTTGTATGTTATATGTGCACCTTGGAGTGCCTTGTAAGCCTCCCCAAGTCTCTTTGGGGAGATGGTGGTGGGATATAAATAAAGATGATGATGATGATGATGATGATGATGATTCCCTAGGACAGAAGGTGCATTTACACTGTAGAATTACTGCAGCTTAACACCACTTTATCTACCATAGCTCAATGCTGTGGAATCACAGAACTCTTTGGCAGAGAAGGCTAAAGACGTTGTAAGACACATCTCCCATGAATCCATAACGTTGAGACTTGGTGGTGCCAAACTCTATTAATGTAGTGTAGGTGAACCTTTGATTATTCTGAACATCATCACTTAGAATGTAGGTTTTAAAACAATAGGTTTTAAAAATAATTGTAAGTCACATTTTGATTAGTTGAAGCCATTTTGCTCACATCACACCATAGTTTGTTAACTTACTGGAAACCATAACTAAAAGCTATGGACTATTTTCTGGGTTTCCAGGGTATTTCAACTATGGCTTCTAAAGGACCACAAACATGGCTTGTGCCCAGCTTGTTTCTACAACTGGACATTTTGAAATAGAAACTAACAAAAGCAGTGAGAAAGAAACAAAAGAAAAATTGGGAAAACTTTTGTCATTCGTTAAAAAATTGTTTGTCTAAAACAGTGGTTCCCAAACTTTTTTGACCAGGGATCACTTTAACAGGGACCACTTTAATAGGGACCACTTTGATGAGGGATCATTTTCTAACTTTAGTACCAAAAAGGTTATGGATCAAGTTTTGGTCAACTTTAGATTGGGTTAAATTATTTGGGGTGCTGATTCAGAAAATTGCATTGGATAGACCACATCAGCAAAAGAAGGTATTGTGAGACCAGTCACTCTCGTTGCTGCATGGTTTCGAGGTGTTCCAGTGTGCCTTCCCAGAATAAGGAAAACTCTCAGCATTATGTCCTCAAAATGCACTTTACTACTGCCTTAGGATTGACTGCATTCCCTCATTCTCTCTAAAAAATCCTGTCCCAATTATATCCTACCTGGTTCACATCAGCACTATTTTTAATTTTAATCTATCACATTTGGCCCAGCCTTTGGGTTTAAATGTTTATATGTTACTGTTGATTGCTTTTGTCTATTTTGTTCATGTGATTATGATTTATATTGCATTGTTTTGTTTATTGATGTTTTATTTTATTGATGTTCTGTTTATTCATGTACTGTGGGCTTGGCCTCATGTAAGCCGCACCGAGTCCCTTGGGGAGATGGAAGCAGGGTACAAATAAAGTGTTATTATTTATTATTATTTTTCAAAGCAATGGTGTAGTAATGGTGAGGCCACGAATCATAGTCTCATTCTTGTGGACCACTGGTGGTCCATGGACCACAGGTTGGGAACCACTGGTCTCAAACAACATACCATGGCTATGTGGAACCATGGCTTACCATTATATGTAAATTTTGTCTGAAGCTGGCCTTTTTTTACATCTGAAAATTTAGTTCTATGATACTTACAGGAAAAGTAATGGGTTACATAGGATCCGGCACTATCTCTTGTAGAAACTGAGTATCCTTTACCCAAAATTCTGATGTCCAAAATACTCTAAAATCCAAAAGGACATTTGTCTTTTGTGATGGTTCAGTGAACACAAACTTTGTTTAATGTACAGCGTTATTAAAATATTGTATAATTTAAAGTTCAGGCTACGTGGAACACATTCCCAAATGAGGTAAGATCTGCTCCCTCCCGCCTGGCTTTCAGAAAGAAATTAAAATCATGGCTTTGGGACCAGGCCTTTGGACAGTAGATGTTTGTAGAGTTTAAAGGACATGGACTAGAATGAAAATACTAGTGTATTGAATATAGGAACATGGAACAACAGATTATGAGATTGGATCTTGATTCTACCTATGAGACACTAATGAGATGTTATAGTTATGTTTAACTGATTGTTTATTATATCATTGTTCTTAACTGTTTTTTAACTCTTTTTATGATGTTGAGCATTGAATTTTGCTATTGTTAACCGCTTTGAGTCGCCCAAGGGCTGAGAAAAGCGGTATATAAATGAAGTAAATAAATAAATAATAATAAATACGTGTGTTAGGTGTATATGCAACATAAATAAATTTTGTATTTATACGTGAGTCCCATCTCCATTATATATCTGGAAGTATTCCAAAATTTTAAAAAAGTGAAATACAGAAATACTTCATGTTCCAAACATTTTGGATAAGGGATAACCAAGCCATATAAACTCAATGTATGATTCATTTGTTCAAAGGTCCACTTTAATTCATCATAATAAAGAGGTTACTATCCCGCTGGTGCAACTGCAAAAAGAACCATAATATCTCTGTGGCCAATTCATTTTACAAAGCGTTTTAATGTACAAAACTTTGCTTGTGGAGTGGTCCAGAAGTTTGACACTTCTTTGGGTCAAAGGTTCCACTGCATCAGAGTCCAACAGAATAATCTCTGTTTTGAAGCTCTGACTGGGCATGTTAATTGGGGTCACTTCAAGCAAGAAAGAGCTATATTTCTTCTCCATTGCCAATAGGCTTCAGCTACATGACAATGTAAGGCAGGATCATGGTGTGGATCAAGTACAAACGTGATTAGAAGGGGAGGAGAGTGGCAGCTTGTTTTCTCAAACACAGCTACTGCTGTAATCACCACACACAAAACTTTTGGCACTATATTCTTTCAAAATAATACTGTTATGGATAATTCTCTGGGATTCAAGCTCTCAGTAGATGTCAAAAATGTGGTGGTGTTATTAGATCCACTGTTTTGTTGTTTATTTGTTCAGTTGCTTCTGACTCTTCGTGACCTCGTGGATCAGCCCACACCAGAGCTCCCTGTCAGCCGTCACCTTCCTCAGCTCCTTCAA
The DNA here is from genome assembly GCF_025583915.1 of Anolis sagrei ordinatus. Lineage (NCBI taxonomy): Eukaryota > Metazoa > Chordata > Lepidosauria > Squamata > Anolidae > Anolis > Anolis sagrei. Next base: position 180,709,616 of record NW_026847549.1, read on the forward strand.
GGTCAAGCCACTCACTTCAAAGATAACATCCATGCAACTTGCCTTTGGTTGGCCCCTCTTCCTTTTTCCTTCCATTTTCCCCAGCATCATTGTCTTCCCCCAAGCTTTCCTGTCTTCTCATTATGTGGCCAAAGTATTTCATCTTTGTCTTTAATATCCTTCCTTCCAGTGGGTAGTTGGGGTTTATTTCCTGGAGCATGGACTGGTTTGATCTTCTTGTGGTCCAAGGCACTCTCAAAATTTTCCTCCAACACCAGAGTTCAAAAGCATCTATCTTCCTTTGCTCAGCCTTCCCTAAGGTCCAGCTCTCGCATCCTTTGGTTACTATGAATAATACGATTACTTTAGCTAAACAGATCTTCGTTACCAGTGTGATGTCTCTACTCTGACTATTTTAATGAGGATCTTCGTTGAGTATTTTATTGATGATGGTTTTATTATACCATATCTGCTCCAGGTTAATTTTTAATAACTAAAAATCAGCAATGCATTCTGTAATTAAGAAATAATCTATCCATCTGCTTCGTTTTCTTCTACTGAAGGAAAAATAATAAATAGCTTACTAGGTAGCACTTTCTGCCACTAGGTGGCTAAAAAATTCATGTTTTTTTCCACAATACAGACAGGTTGAAGATCATTGTGTTGTTGAAGGCTTTCATGGCCGGAATCATTGGGTTGCTGTGAGTTTTCTGGGCTGTATGGCCATGTTCCAGAAGCATTCTCTCCTGATGTTTCACCCACATCTACGGCAGGCATCGTCAGAGGTTGTGAGGTCTGTTGGAAACCAGGCAAGTAGGGTTTATATATCTGCGCAATGTTCAGGGTGGGAGAAAGAACTCTTGTCTGTTTGAGGCAAGTGTGAATGTTGCAACTGGCCACCTTGATTAGAAAGAAAAGAAAAGAAAAAAGAAAAGAAAAGAAAGAACAAGACTCAGAAAACAGGGGAATTCCAGACAGGAAACAATCAGGACCAGCTAACACCTCCCAATAGGAGCCCCCGGTGGCGCAGTGGGTTAAACCCCTGTGCCGGCAAGACTGAAGACTGACAGGTCGCAGGGTCGAATACGGGGAGAGGCGGATGAGCTCCCTCTACCAGCTCCAGCTCCTCAGGCGGGGACATGAGAGAAACCTCCCACAAGGATGATAAAACATCAAATCATCCAGGCATCCCCTGGGCAACGTCCTTGCACACGGCCAATTCTCGCACACCAGAAGTGACTTGCAGATTCTCAAGTCTCTCCTGACACGACAAAAAAACCCCACCTCCCAACAAAGGATTTCCCCAGGCAGAAAGCAGCCAGGCATTGAAATTGCAAGGCCATTCAATGCTAATCAAGCTGGCCAATTGCAACATTCACACTTGTCTCAAACAGACAAGAGATCTTCCTCCCACTCTGGATATTCTACAGATATATAAACTTCACTTGCCAAGTTTCCAAGAGACCTCACAACCTCTGAGGATGCGTGCCATAGATGTGGGTGTAATGTCAGGAGAGAATACTACTGGAGCTTAGCCATACAGCCTGGAAAACTCACAGCAACCCAGGTTGAGTATCCTTTATCCAAAATGCTTAGGATCAGCCAGGAGTGTTTTGAATTTTGGATTTTTTAAATTTTGGAATACTTGCATATTTGTGTGTGTGTATTCATTGATGTTTCATATGCACTTTTTACACAGGTAAATATATACAATTTTGAATAAGTTTGTGCATGAAGCAGAACATGTGTACACTGAACAATTAAGAAGTAAGATTGTCACTATCTCAACCACCCATATAGATAATTGTGGATTTTGGAATATTTTGGATTCCAGAATTCTGGATAACCTGCATTTCTGTTTTTGACTGATTGGAATCTATTAAACTTTGTAGAATAAGGTGCATATTATTAGCTCTCAGAATTCTACTACTATAGTCCGAACCATACCTCTTTCTCATCATTGACAGTATGTTTTTATTCCAATGTGCTTACAGAATTTAGATTATTGTAAAATTTGGCATTGTTGATAGGAAGTGCTAGAATCTGGACAAGAAAAGGTACAAGCCTTGCCAGCGTTTTCCCTTCTTACAAGCCCACAAATGAATCTTTTGGTTAATTCCAGTTCTCAGTTAGCTTTATATTCAACACATGCCCACAAATGTCAGTTTGGAAGTGGGACAACAGGATTCTTTTATTGCAAAGTTTATGTGAACTGCAGAGTTGTTGTCCTGCACCAACCACCAACAAATGTTTTTGAAACTAAACACAAAAGCCAGGCAGCTATTTCTGCTTCCTCCTTGAATGCTGAAAGAATATCTATTTTTTTTCCAGGTCTGAAAACACATAGAATAGCCATGATTCTAAAGAATGAGCAGCAAAGAATCCCAGATACCTTGGAGAATAACAATTTTGTCATGAAATTTGTATTAAAGTTATTTCTTTATTATGCCAGCTAAAAGGACATAGTCATGCATGCAAGATGCTATAGAAAGATCGCTCTCACTTTTCCTTTTCTGAACATGTTGTAGCTTGATAATATCTTCCCTGAAACATGGTGCTGAAAACTAAACATGGAATATACTTGGAATCCAAAGCCCTACCAAAGCCGAATAGAGTTTCTCTACTTCTTTCTTTGATCTGGTGTTGACTCAGTAGGAGCTGCAAAAGAAGGGCTGGGAAGGAAGGATGAAAAGTTGCTGGAAATGCACAATTTAACTTTTTAAAAATTAATCCACTCTTTATATTAAAAAGGATAATGGAGGAACAAAGGGTGAGTGAATGAGTGAGTGAGAGACCTAACTGTCACAGCAAAATATTTGGGGTTCTGTGTGTAGCAACAAAACAATCCCCTTCTATAGTGGAAGCTCCAGTTAAGGAGCAGGTAAATACAACATGTCTTGTCAGCAGAAAAGTTTATATAGAAATATTTACATATGTGTAGCAGAATATCTTGTCTCTTCTCCAGTCCTTCTTCCTGATACTCTCAGTTAATTTTATATCAGTGGTTCTCAACCTTCTTAATATTGTGACCTCTTAATACAGTTCCTCATGTTGTGGTGACCCCCAACCATAAAATATTTTTGTTGCTACTTAATAATTCTAATTTTTCTACTGTTGAGAATCGTAATATAAATATCTGATATGCAAGCTGTATTTTCATTCGTTGGACCAAATTTGGCACAAATACCGTACCTGATACGCCCAAAGTTGAATACTGGTGGGGTTGTGGGGGGGGGGGGGGGGGGTGTGATTTTGTCATTTGGGAGTTTTAGTTGCTGGGATTTATAGTTCACCTACAATCAAAGAGCATTCTGAACTCCATCAATGATGGTCTTGAACCAAACTTGGCACACAGAACTCTCATTACCAACTGAAAATACTGGAAGGATCTGGTGGACATTGACCTTGAGTTCTTGAGTTGTAGTTCACCTACATCCAGAGAGCTCTGTGGATTGAAACAGTGATGGATCTTGACCAAACTTGGCACGAATACTCAATATGCCCAAATATGAACACTGGTGGAGTTTGGGGAAAATGGACCTTGACATTTGGGAATTGTAGTTGCTGGGATATATAGTTCACATACAATGAAAGAGCATTCTGAACCCCGCTAAGGATAGAATTGGGTCAAATTTCCCACATAGAACCCCTATGACCAACAGAAAATAATGGAACTCATTGCCCGGAGAGATTAGGAAATCTCCTACCTTCGAAACCTTTAAAAAGAATCTCAAGACCTGGCTCTGCCATTGGACTTTTGGAGAGTAGTCACATAATCCTAAACTATTGCTCCCCTCAACGTTCTTGTCCTAGGAGTACACCCCCCCCCATTGTACGAAGGTCTGTCTATCACCCTGTCTCTCTACGAGTTCTCCCTTACAAATAATTTTGCTCCTTTATCTCACCCTGAGTTTTTAAACCATTTTATGTACATGCTGCCCGCTCACTGTCATTATGTCTAGTTTACTGTTTTTTATGCTTTGTGTATATTATTCATTGTATTTATATGTTTTGTACTTTATTGTGATGTTGTTTATGTTATTGTAATTTGTATTTGATTTTATTGTAATTTGTTGTTTGGGCTTGGCCTAATGTAAGCCGCCCCGAGTCCCCGTTGGGGGAGATGGTGGCGGGGTATAAATAAAGTTTTTTATTATTATTATTATTATTATTATTATTATTGGTCTTCAGTCCTGCTGGCACAAGGGTTTAACCCATTGCATCACCAGGGGCTCCTGGAGTGATAACACACTTCATTTTGGAAAAAACAACACTGGGTTAGCGAGTGGAAATGAAAAATTCTTAGGGGTGCTGGGAGCTCGTAGGAAAGACTTTGGGATGAAGTAAATGGCACGTGGATTACCAAAGTAAAACTGGAAATATAATACCCATGACATCCAGGACTTTTCCAAAAATCTATCTAGTGGCAACCAAGAATGAAATCAATTCAATTTCTCAAATCTATCCACAGTTAAAAGATGCCGCAATATCTTGTTTAGTGACATGCTGTTGTTTTGTACAAGCCCCTCAAAAGCTACTTTCTGCCCTCCTTTTCCCACTGCCAAAATGTCATAGTAATGCGAGAAGTTGTCATGCATTTCACTTATCAGCTATTTGCACCCTGTATTCTATACAATTCTATGTATGCAATTTATTTATTTCAAGTATGTAATTGCATTTAGTTTAGCCTCATATTACATTGAAAGATTACGTGTAAATCGGTTCAAGCTTCCGTTTCCAGGGGATGTGGCTGCTATACATGCTGTTGGCACATCTCTGTGCCTGTGATTTAATACAATAAGGGCAGGAAATTAAGAGTGAAAGGCTCAAGTGCACAGTGTAGAAGTGATACAAATAAGGCCAGCAAGCTGGACATTCCTGGGAGATCAAGATTTCAGAAGCAATTGTCCCACTGTCACGCATTGCAAAGAGCATTGGCAGACCTGGTGTTGTTGGCTGGCAGGAAGCTTTTTGATGCCAGGCATACAGACTGACAGAGGAGGCATAACAGCGGGGAGTTGGACAGCTTCAGTACTCATAGTTCACAGTGTTGACTGTCATTCAAATCATCCTGTTTATTAAAGATAAAATATTAAATATATGTATCATCATAACTTTGGGCAGTAAGAAATGATTCGTTAGTAAAGCTTACATAGTACTGCTGGATGGAAAACCCTGTTAGCTTTAAATGGCATCTGTTTCTTTGTTTTTTCACTTCATTTCCTTTGTCATTGTCCAGTTACACTACAGTCAAACCTCTTTTTACACATCATTTATCTCTGGAGATATGCTAATATTATTTTAAGCAACATATAATATTATTTTAAGGAAACATGACTTGTTGCAGCTAAAACTCATTAGAGGATTTCACTTCCCCCATGGTCCATTTGAACATAAAATATGACTCACAGCAGGCCTATCTGCACGTGAAAAATAAAACTTGTTTGCCCCATATTTTCCAGATCCATATGAAGCCCACATTTTCCCTATTAGCATCTTAAGAGGCCACATGTGTTCTCTAGATACTCTCTCCCTTATATAAACTTGTTTGTGGAAAACTCCTCTCATTTGTATTATTGGTGGCCAGATGGCAGTGGCCTCGTTGCCTTTTTCCCCTTCCTGTCATGCATGCAAATATTTGTATTTCCATCTCAGTTATCCAGTTATACAAAGGTACACTAATCCTGATACGTAAGTATATTGATCTGCAGTTATTTTCATTGAATGAAGTTATAACATTGAATGAAACATGCAGAATAATCACAGAATGTCTAAAACATACACCTGTTGATAAACTCTACAAGCTAGCTGGCATTGCTCCCCCTGATGTGCGACGGGAAGTTGCTGCCAACTTTGAGAGAAATAAGGTTGAACACTGTGAAAGCCATCCATAGCATAGCTATCAGCCTCCTCCCAGTAGACTCAAATCAAGGAAAAGATTCTCTTAATGTTCGCCTAGCAACAGCAAGAATATCCCTCTGGGCAGCTAAAGCAGGAAATCGCAACTGGATGACCCCCCATGAGGGTCTACCTCCAGGGGCAAACCAAAATGGGCAACTTGGAACAGACTCAGAAGTGGAGTGGGCAGATCAAAAGACAACCTGACAAAATGGCACTACCTGAAAGAATCTTTCACCTTGTATGATTGTGGAACAGAACAAACAACTCTACATCTGTATGCTTATCCACAATGTCCTGCCTTAATTGTTTAAAGCTACAGACAATGCAGTTGCTGTTGCCCATTTTTGGTCAAAAAATATTTAGCCGCTTGTGCTCCTTCTATTTTTTATAAGTTTTATAACAACTACTACTACTATTACTACTTTATTTTTATACCCCGCTTCCATCTCCCTGAAGGGACTCGGGGTGGCTTACAAAGGGATATGCCCAACATGTTAAAATAAGCATCGAAAAACAAGCAATATCAAACATCAATAAACATAAAATCTGACAACATTATAAAAACAATTAAAAGCTATCATGGCTGATAAATATACTTATTTATGCAATGCTTTTTATACAAAATAAATAAATAAATCGAGCCATCTGCATACATATGCCTTTAAAAAATATTGGTGAATTTAAATTTGGCCATGACAGAGCCCACTCCCTGATGGGAATAATTATGTGACCTACTGATCCTTATCACCCTCAACCATTGAATTCAGTCCACCCCTAATTCTTCCTCCAGTTCCAATGCAATGCTGCCTGCTGGGTATAGCCACATGAAAACACTCTGGAACTCATTTGGATCTTTGGCCAGAATGTGGAATAGAAAGCAATTCTTTTAAAAGTGATTTAAGGGCCTAAAAACCTGTTAGGATGCAAATCATCACAAACACCATGTGACAGGATAGCAACCAATTTGAGGTGACTATGGGGTCTTTTTATGGTCTCATATTGGCTGAGACCCTACCTGTGCAATATAGGTCCATACATGTCCCTGGAGAAGCCTCTGCCACTCAATCCCATGGAGGAAGCTGAAAGTAATTCATAATAGAGGAAACTCTCTGGCAACTCAGGAGAGACCTTAGGGTACACCCCAAATGGATTGTGCTCACTTTTTCCTCCCCCAGGAACCCAGAGCAGCCAGATACTTATGGTCTGAATCACCTTGCCTTTCGTTCCAGTTCCCACTAGTAAGAAGGAAGAGTACCATCTTCTCCCAGGGTTTGATCGCTGCTGGGTGGAGGGAGGTTTTTGGATGAAGCACAAGGACAGTCTATACAATAGAGTTCATAAGGTAATAACATGATTTTAGCCGCTGTAGGCCATTATTAAGATGAAAGCCAAGGTTATGGATATCTCGGGGGTCATGGGCTGGTTCTAATCCCCCTCTCCAAGGTTGGAAAGAGAGATCTACATTTAGAGGAAGAGATGTGGAGGTGGTGTGGAGGTGGTATCCTCATGCAAGTCCTTGCCATAGTTCTTATTTAAGCTGTCTGCTATTTTTTGCCATAGTAATAATAGGCAAAAACTTGCATGGAATTTATCTATTCAGTGTCAGTACTCCAACATCGGGATTTATAGAAAAAAAGCTGATAGCTGATCAAGGACAAGAATTCTGTTGCATCAAGGATCCAAAGCTCTTCTGATCTGTGGCTATGGGAATATGGTAGGAGCTGTTGGATGGCATCCTGTTTGTGACATGTCTTATATAAATGCTATTTATTCACACATATCTCCTTTTTGGATGGGGTGCAGAAGGTTAATCTATTAAATTTGCATTGTGTGCCCATATTTCTCCCGCAGGCAGTTATCAAATCGTGGGAAGGGTTGTTATTTCCTTCCTACCCATATAAAAGTAAGAAGGTATACAGACCATGAAGAAACAGCTGCTCTGGTTTTTTGGAGGAAGGAAAAGAAGCCTGCACTACACTCATGAGCATACCCTTGTTTCTCCTTCCCCAGCTGAGTCCAGCTGCTCCTTCATGGCCAGAATTGCTTCCTTCTCCCTCCCCTTCCCACCCCTCTAATAAGCCTGAGCCCTTTCTAGGACTTGACAGCTGGTGGGAAGGTGCAGAACTATATGAGCAGAGGTATATTCTGTAGGATCTTGAACAATTTAAATAAATCTCCATCTATTTCTTCACAGTTTCCCCTTGGTAGGGGGCATCTTGACCTGCTATGCCAGTCCATGGTTCATTTCATACAAGCATCAGTCATACAATTTTCTTTCCTACCTGGCATCTAATCAAGAAACACCCTAATTTGTAATTATGCTTATGGGCTCTCTCTCTCTCCCCCTCTCTCCTAGGACCCTGGACTTTATTATTATTATTTATTTATTTATTTCTTGCACTTATTAACCGCCACTCTCAGCCCTAGGGCGACTCCTGGCGTGTACAACAACATAGAAAGACAGTTTACAATAAATCAAGACAATAAACACAATCTACTACTACATGACAACTACTTATACTAAAAATCCGCTTCGTCATATCCTGGGGTCATAATCAATCTCATAGTCATAGTCCATTCCGGTCGTCATTTCCAATAACATAGCACTCAGTTGAAGGCCAATTCGAAAAGCCATGTTTTCAGGCCCTTACGAAAGGCCATAAGGGAGGGCGCCTGTCTAAGTTCAGCAGGGAGGGAGTTCCAAAGCCGGGGGGCCACCACCGAGAAGGCCCGCTCTCTCGTCCCCGCCAGACGTGCCTGTGAGGCAGGCGGGACCGAGAGAAGGGCCTCCCCAGATGATCTCAAGGTCCTCGTGGGCTCGTAGGCCGAGATGCGGTCAGAAAGGTATTTTGGGCCGGAACCGTTTAGGGCTTTGTAGGTAACACCAGCACCTTAAATTGGGCCCGGTAGCAGATCGGCAGCCAGTGGAGCTGGTACAGCAAGGGCGTTGTGTGCTCCCTGCGCCCTGTTCCTGTTAGAACATGGCTGCCGCGCGCTGGACTAGCTGAAGCTTCCGGGCCGTCTTCAAGGGCAGCCCCACGTAGAGAGCATTGCAGTAGTCAAGGCGGGATGTGACCAGAGCGTGTACCACCGTGGCCAAGTCAGACTTCGCAAGATACGGGCGCAGCTGGCGCACGAGCCTAAGCTGTGCAAATGCTCCCCTGGTCACCGCTGAAACCTGGAGGTCCAGGCTCAGCGACGAATCCAGGGTCACACCCAAGCTGCGAACCTGCGCCTTCAAGGGGAGTGCGACCCCGTCCAGCACAGGCTGTAACCCTATACCCTGCTCGGCCTTGCGACTGACCAGGAGTACCTCTGTCTTGTCTGGATTTAATTTCAGTTTGTGATGATAATCTTCAGGTTTGTTTTTGTGTGTTCTTGAAACACAATAATCTGTTCGTACTCTGGTACTGACATAATATTCTCAGAACCATATACAGCGGCAACATATCCAGGGTCCAAGCACCAATCTTTGCTCTACAGAGAGCTCAAGTGAAAAACATAAGTGAAAATGTGATTTTTTGCCTTTTTCTCTTAGTAGTGCAGTGTTGGCAGGAACAATGGAGTGATCTAGAGTTTTGGCATAAATCAACGTCATCTGATTCACATTGCGTACAGATGGTGCTACCCAACAACCATAAATCATGTTGTCCATTTTCAAGAAGTAATTGCTTTTTTTGCCGCCACATCACATTGTTGGCTCATGTTTAACTTGTTGTCCATGAGGACTCCAAGATCCTTTCTGTATCTAACTGTATCTGTAATCTGTATCTAACTGTTCTCGAAAATTAGCTCCCAAAATTATTAATTATGAGATACCATTGCCTTTTCCATTTTGCCCTGGAATAACCTCTCATGAATTTCCTTGAAATGTACCACATCATGGACTTCAGGACTATTATAGTCCTTTCATAATGCACCAGGAGACTTAAGGGAGAGTCCTTGAGTACTTTTCCTGTTTTACCTGAGTCCCCACAGGGAGATAGGGCGGGATAAGAATAAATATTATTATTATTACTATTATTGTTACCTGATACGATCTGAGTTATCTCTGGGAATGCTTTCTCTTCTATGCCCCCAAACCAGACCCATCCTTGTGACACCCATTTAGATGGCCATTACATTTAACTCCCTTTATTTATCTGGACTGACACCATTGTATCAACCGGAGATGGAATATTAAGACCCATTTTAGCCATTTATTGATGCTCCACCACATTCTTTTTCGATCATGGATCAATAAATAGATATACTCTTCGAAATAGTCTAATAACAGTTTTTTTAAAGTTTCCCACCATGGATATAACCAAACAATGATGACATAGGGCAGTGATGGGCAACCTTTTGAGCTTGGTGTGTCAAAATTTGCCAAAAACCTGAGCATAACTTGAGTGGAGTGTCACTTTGAGAAAAAAACCCCCATAATTTTGCAATATTTATAGTTTAAATAAGAAAAAAATGTATTATCCATGCTGAGTTATGGTGTGAACAATACTCAAACGTGTAGGTGTTAAATTTGTAGAGCCTTTTACAAATTTAAGGATGGAATTAGATTGGCTCTTATAAGGTGTATTTCTCTGTATGTGGCCACATGTGTCTGTGTTTCATCAAAAATAACCATGTGTGTCAGTGCTGACACACGTGTCATAGGTTCACCATCACGGACATAGGGCATAGCCCTGAACCTCTCAGGGAGTAGATCCTAGTTGGATACATTTTAAGCCAATCAGGAATCAGCACAGTATTCTTGAATAGCTGTAAAATGCAATGAATATGCTATGTATTCACAATTGTGGTATGCCATTTCTTTGGAATGCTTTCTCCACTGACACCTCTGTGGCCACTAAGTATAAAAGTCTCTGATTTTGCCTTCAACCCGTCAGTGTCTCATTCAGTCTTCTGCGAAGCTAGGCACGCCTGACTCTGAACCTGCGGCCCTTGTGGAAGCTGTAATCACATAATGTAATTGTAGAGTTCACACACTAATTCTGCCTGCTTGGCTGGCAAGTTGCAAGACTGTTCCAGCTAGCTATTGTAGCTTTCCTAAGGAAAACGGAATTTTAAAGTTCTGAATACTTGATTGTTTTGACAAATCAATCAGATATTATTGGGCAATGATCCAAAAAAATGGGCATGTGTATGACATCTAAAATTTGAAATGTGCCTCCTGGGATATAAGAAATGTATATTTTAAAGATGATTATCTCAGAAATTCTTCAACGGAGCATGTCATCACCACAAGGCTCACAGGCAACTGGCTCATTTTACTTCAACATGTTCATACGATGAACCCCTTGAGTATAGCTGTTTGCTTCCATTATATGTTGCTTTCATTATTCTGCCATCTGGAATTTATCACCACGAGGTTTAGCAAAATACTTTGCTCTGTAAGGTGTGACATGTTATGCTCAAATGAGGTAACATTCTGGGTTATCTATATCACACAATATAAATGGGTATAGATAGCAATTTTTTTACACATACCTCTTATCTGAAAGGAAGTCCCATTTAACTCAATGCATCCATTAGATTAAAATGTTAGTAATAATTCCAGGTATCTTTGGTACTATAAGGGTGAAGATCCCTTACCTGAAATGTTCAGGAGAAGCGTTCAGATTTCTGAATACCTATATTTACTTACACATACATAATGAAATATCTTGGAGATGGGACCCAAGTCTAAATATGGCATTCCTTTATATTCCATAAACATCTTATATATATATATAGCTTGAGGTATTTTTAGATAATATTTTTAACTAATTTTGTGCATAAAATAAGGTTTATGTATATTGAACCACCAGAAAGCAGCTGTGTTACTATCCCAGCCATTCAAGTGGGCAATTTCAGAGTATTTTGGAATTGCAGATAAGAGATGCTCAACCTGTATAGTTTTGTGATGGAAGAGGAAATGGTAATCTTGTCTTTAATTGTCAGATTTCCTACCATAATGCATTTTCTGAAACTATTACAACAGACTCCACAACTTTTTGAAAGTTGAAAAACAATTTACATTGATGGTGTAATGATACCCTCCACTTTTTCACTCTTCTTCTACTACTCACAAAGACAATGTCTACAGGGATAATTCAATTAATCTTTCCTGTAGCTCTCTTTTAATACCCCTGACTGACTTGTTTCTGAAAACAGGCTTTGGTAATCAATGTTCTATTAAGCTCTAACTTATTGAACCTGTATTTCTGGAGGTCAAAGTTCAGAGACAGGTCATGGTTCTGGCTATGAGGCAATGGCCTTTACATTGTTTAATATGCTTTGTCATTTTGCCTTTTGTGGCAATCCATTGCTAAAGAGATGTTGAGCCTTGTTATACCTCTCGGGGACAGCTTTTGCCCAGCATCCTTCTCTGTAGGTATGGTGGATAAGGTGAATTTGGTGATAAGTTTTGTTGTTTTTTAAGCTGAAGGCTGTTACTGGAAAAGGAAAGTGGAAAAAGAAGAACAGGAAAGAAAAGTGTAGGAGTAAATAAAGGGATAGATAAAGCAATAGTATTCCCCATAGTCTCCTATGGATGTGAGAGCTGGACCATAGGGAAGGCTGAGCGAAGGAAGATGCTTTTGAACTGTAGTGTTGGAAAGTGTTGGGAGTGCCTTGGACAGTGAGAAGATCCAACCAGTCCATACTTCAAGAAAGAAAGCCTGACTGCTCACTGGAGGGAAGAATAGTAGAGGCCAAGATGAAGTACTTTGGCCACATCATGAGAAGAAAGGAAAGCTTAGAGAAGACAATTATGCTGGGGAAAATTGAAGGAAAAAGGAAGAGGGGCCGACCAAGGGCAAGATGGATGGATGGTATCCTTGAAGTGACTGGATTGATCTTGAAGGAGCTGGGGGTGGTGACGACCTACAGGGAGCTCTGGTGTGGGCTGGTTCATGAGGTCACGAAAAGTCGGAAACGACTGAACGAATGAACAACAACAATAAATAAAGGGAATACATAGTATAAAACTAAAACTGATGTAGCGGTCCTTTAGTATCTGCTAGGGCAGGGGCTCTCAAAGTATGCTCCGTAGAGCCCTTGGAGCTCCGTGAAGCATACTGAGGGGCTCTACGGTTTCCTCCTCCTCCTCCCCTCCAAGTTTTCCCTCCTCTTTCCTGCTCCTCCACCCGCTCCCCGCCCCCCACCTCCAAAGCCTTTTCCTCTTGTCTTCCTTGCTTCCAAAACCTTTTTTAATTCCTACCACTCAAGGGATGCTTTGATTGTGCTTTTCCTGTATGGCAGAAGGGGGCTGGACTGGATGGCACTCAGGGTTGCTTCTCTTACTACTACTATAACTACTACTACTACAACTACTACTATTATTGCAAAGACTATCTGTTGGGGTTGCTTTGATTGTGCTTTTACTGCATGATATAATATAATAAATAAACATTTCTTGGGGCTCCATGAGAAACTTTTGCTTCAAAAAGAGCTCAATGGCTGAAAAGATTTGAGAACCTCTGGGTTAGGGTTTTGTTCCAAGAACCCAATAGATAAGAAACTCCAATATTGTCCAAATCCCATTACATACAATGGCATAGCAAAATGGTATGCTTTATAGAAAATTGTGAAATCAAGGTTTGCTTTTTGGAACCAATATATATATATATATATATATATATATATATATATATATATATATAAAAGCTGTGGTTGGTTTGTTTAGAGTATTTATACTGTGCTTTTCAAATTTCCCAGAGTGGCTTACAATTAGTTGGTTTGACAGTTTCCTGCCCATAGGCTTAAGTCTAAATGGGGTATCACACACAAGGAAATGAGTTGCTATTGTTGTACGTCTTCAGGTTATTGTATGTCTTCAGGTTGTTGTTGCATGTCTTATGGCCACTCTAAGTTGAACCTATCATGGGGTTTTCTTGGCATGATTTGTTCAGAGGGGTATTTGCCATTGCCTTCTCTGAGGATGAGAGACTGCATGACTTCCACAAGGTTGCCCAGTAGATTTCTGTGGCTGAAAAGGGATTCAAACCCTGCTCTCCAGAGTCATAGTCTTATGTTCAAACCATGACATCACATTCTGAAAAAGGATAGAAGTGGGAATTAAGTTCTGCAGTACCTGGTTGTTGTCCTTCCCACTCAGAGGTGGCAATAATGGTATTGAAATGGAGGGGGGAGACTCCTGCCAACTGCATGGATTCAGACACAATGGAGCTCAGCGTGACTGCCCTTTTTGCCCTAAGAGGCCAGAGCAATGAGAATTGGACAGGATAGATGGGCTCTCATTTGCTGTTGGAGTCCAAAACACAAAGGGCCTGTTGGCATGTCATCCAAATGAGAAGCGACATAAACTAGGAAGTACCCAACATAATCCACAAGAATGAAGAGTCACATCTCCAAGTGCTCAAAGGATGGTTGTTTAATTTTGGAAAAAGCCCATTGTGTTTTTCCTGTATATATAGTACAACCCCCATATCTGCGAGGAATATGTTCCAAGACCTCCTGTGGATATCTGAAACTGTGGAGAATAATGAACTCTGCATTTTGATTGTGCTCGGGCTGGAAGCATACCAGAGACTCAAACCAGAGGACATATGAAGGCCCACAAACATTTTCAGAGGAATCTTTTTTCAAGTGGGGTAAATTAAACTGCAGATATCAAATCCACTGATAAGAGGGTTGTACTTCAATGGCCTTCTTCAGGTGACATATAGATTTTGGTGAGTTTTAATTTCAGGAAACAGATACAAACATCTCCGAGCATTGTGATGGGTGCAACCAGACCCACAGAATGCCACCCTATGGCCATTATCTCTACTACAGGTATATTTCCAAAATGACTCAATTTGAGAACTGTGTTAACAAGCAGAGGTACACTTTAGCCAATTTTACCTCTTGCAATAGCAGTTTTGCCATCTATGTCAGTGGTTCTCAACCTGTGGGTCTCCTGGTGTTTTGGCCTACAACTCCCAGAAATCCCAGCCAGTTTACCAGCTGTTAGTATTTCTGGGAGTTGAAGGCCAAAACATCTGGGGACCCACAGGTTGAGAACCACTGATCTATGTTATACAATGAAAGTGTCCTACAATTCATGGGGAAAAGACAGTAATAGCACAGGGACTGTGGCGCAGCTGGCTGGGAGTCAGCTGCATTAAGATCACTGCTGACCGAAAGGTCATGAGTTCAAAGCTAGCCCGGGTCGGAGTGAGCTTCTGACCAATTTGTGTAGCTTGCTGTTGACCTTTGCAGCCTGAAAGACAGTTGCATGTGTCAAGTAGGAAATTTAGGTACCGCGTATGCTAATTTAACTAATTTATGATACCATAAAAATCTCCAGCAAGCATGCAAAGAATGAGGAAGTACTTCATCAGTGTCACAAATGGACAGTGAAGCGACACCTCCCCTGGTAGCCAGAATGCTCTCATCAAAAAAGCTGTAGTGTTAAGTAGCCTCTGTGTGTCTATATGTTGTGTGTCTATGGTATTGAATGTTTCCGATGTATATGTACATTGTAATCCGCCCCGAGTCCCCTGCGGGGTGAGAAGGGCGGAATATAAATACTGTAAATAAATCTCTCAAAAACCATATTTTAAATATAAGAAACACTAAAGCAGGTGATCCCTTTACTGAGCCATTTTTGCAAGATGATGGAATTCCATCATCCTGCAACCAACCTCAGATTTTAGAATAGAGAAAAGTAAGTTTTTAAAAATTGTTTCCTGGAGGACTAAAGTATATGAAGAGTTTGATTTTCTCCCACTGAGAAAAATTAACTGAGAACTTTTTTTAGCACCATTACATTTGTCCTTGAAGAGTATTTCACTTCCCTTTCCTCCCCCCGCCCACCATCTGCTAGCATTAAAAGCCTTGAACTCAGTTCAGGTGTTTCTTTTCTGTTCAGGCAATGTAATTGGAATATCGGCTTCAGCTTTAGCTTCAGAAATTTCTGCATTAAGATCTCATGTTAGTATGAACAGATTTTAAACAGAGTACATTGCTTAGAATGACTTCTTGGCTCCTTCCTTATGGAAAACAGCTTCTACTGCCCCTAAAATGACAAAGAAAGGGAGACAATGGGACACAATTGTTTACAGGCTGTTGGGAAATATTTTCAGGCATTTTTTTAATTTCTCCCCCAAAACAATAGGACAATAGGAGGTGGAGTTCAAAAGGTAAGGAACAGGCCCTTTTTACTTTGAATAAAACAGTGGTAATTCCAGTTAGGTATTAAGGAGAGAACAAAATCAGAATGAATTCTTTGTAGTGGAAATTCCATTTGCATCTATTTTTTATTTTTTAGGACTTATGGTTGCATCTAAACATTGCAATATATAAAGACTTTTTCAAGAAAGCCCAACACTGCTCTATCCCTCTCCAAAATTTCTATCCTGTTTATATGTCACCTGGTCACACCCAGCATTATTTTTAAATTTTTAATTAGTACATTGGCCCTTCCATAGGTTTTTAAACATCGCTGTGTTATTGTTAATGTTTATTGTTATTTTCTGTTTATGAGTTTATTTATTGTTTGTATTACTGTTGCTATTGTTTTTGTTGTTGTATTGTGGGCTCGGCCTCATGTAAGCCGCAACGAGTCCCTTGGGGAGATGGTAGCGGGGTACAAATAAAGTTTTATTATTATTTATTATTACACTGGCACCTTATTGGAAGCATTCTGGGCTCAATTCAAGATGTAAGTTATTACCTACAAAGCCTTATACAAGCAATCTTTGAGCTTCAGGTCCAACATATCTTTGAGACTGCATCTCTTTCTATGGACCGGCTTGGGCTTTGAGATCAGATGGGGAGGTCCTTCTTTCGGTTCCACCACCATCTCAAGCATGGTTGATGGGAATGAGAGAGAGGGCCTTCTCTGTAGTGGCTCCCCAGATCTGGAATGCCACCCCCTCGAATGAGATTAGATTAGCCCCCACCCTTGAATCTTTCCAATCCAGTCTGAAAACATGGATTTTAAAGTAGGCTTTTGGCCCCAAGTAGGCTGAAATGGGCCTATATGAGATTGACACTCTGGCACTTTAGTTTGAATTGCTGGCAGCTAGTTTTAACTACTGATGGTTCTGCGTTTTAAATTATTTTATTGTATTTTATGTGTTGATAGTGGTTGTTTTGCAATTTTTATGTGGGATTGTTTTATACTCATGTATTGTATGAGGTCACGAAGAGTCGGAGACGACTGAACGAATGAACAACAACAAACTGCACTGTAGTGTATTGTAAGCTGCCCGAATCCCTTTTGAGAGATGGTGGTGGGATATAAATAAAGATTATATTATTATTATTAGTAGTAGTAGTAGTATTCTTTCGAGACAGTTCATATGAGCCATATTTAATATATAATGGTTTGTATTGTTACCAAAAATATACTGGAACTTAATCTGTAATTAAAATAATAATAATAATTAGAGTTGGCCCATAGAACCCAGAAAATGATTCACCATCAAGGGCTACTGCAGTGGTTCTCAACCTGTGGGTCCCCAGATGTTTTGGCTTTCAACTCCCACAAATCCTAACAGCTGGTAAACTGGCTGGGGTTTCTGGGAGTTGTAGGCCAAAACACCTGGGGACCCACAGGTTGAGAACCACTGGGCTACTGGAATTTGTAGCCCAACAGCTTGTGGAACCATACAGTTTCCATCATTTTCAAGGAGGTCTAGAAGATTTGGGAACAGTGAGAGGTCAAAAATTGACTGAACAGTTATAGCCTCCATTGCGTTAGGCAAATGGCTGGTAAACATTAGGAAGGAACGCTTCCCTCTCTCCTTTTCTCTCATCCTAACACATGCCTGTGTCAAATTCAAGTAGTTTTTCAAGCTTTACAGTTAGAAAAATAATCAGATGCGTTAGTCAGAAAGTTGAGCTGGAGCCCAGAAACCATCTTTAGGAATTTAACAGGGAAAGAGTACTTACTGGAGTGTTATTACTGTGAATGGCCATCTCTGCACCACTTACACATATGTAAATAAATAGCAAAAATACCATAAACCTTCAATTATTCCAAAGAGAAACTGAATTTTGCGGAATAAACTCTCCAGAGAAGTATAATTTACAGTGCTGGATCTCTCATTATTCCATGATCTGGTGATTGTAATAAGCATAAATGTTTAATACAGTATTATCACATAATTATGTGAGCTAATAGAACCATGTCCTTCTTACATCTGGTCACTTTTGTAGGCATGCACGACTTCAAGTAGAACTAATCTTGAATTAATAGTTTATACATTGCAGCCTTTGTTTACCCCGGTTAGATCTGTTAGGAAGACTAATCTTGGGAGCACATACATACCATAACACAGCTATCACGTTGTTCTTTTCCAGCATTTTGCAGAAGTCTTCAAGGGCAATTTCAACTGTCTGTTCATGGAAACTACCACCAGATGTTTCCATGCTGTAGTTTACAGCTATTTCATAATGGAAAAAATGTTATGGGATTTGCTCATGCTCTCTCATGTAGAGAAAAGAGGAGACCTGGGGCTCTGGAAAGGAGATCCTTTTGAAACAGGAGCACAAATCATTCTACAGAGACACCTTGCCCTTTTTGTGTGGTTTGAACCATAAGAGAATTAGGTCAGTGTTAATGCCAGCACATGTTACTGTATCCCAACAGCATTGCACCAAACTCAAGAGCCCAGATCACTTTTCTTTGTCTTCAGGGTGTGTGTGGCCATCTCAATGTGAGAAAATTGCCTTGAAATGTCATGCTTCTTTATGTTTTTCCTCTTTGTGGCTACAGGCTACTTTACAGCAGCTCCTGTAAATTGTTCACTAGATCCTGGAAAACTTTCTTTGGTTAGGGGACAACATCCAAGTGCTCTTAAAAGCCACACTTGCAAAGGTGTTAAAAACAGAGCTGGGAAAAGCGTGTGTTTTCCAGTTCAGTACAAGGGTTGGAATATTTAATTTCCAACCAGTTAAATATTTTCCAGTTTGCTAGACCTTGTGACTTGAATTGTGTGCTATGAGCAACTGTGGTTCATGCTTAACTGACTTGCGATTAATGATATCAGTAGGGGCATCTCTAGCTCTCAGGATTTGGACTTAAAATCTCAAGAATAGGATGCTCCTTATCTGATTCCTGCCAGATACGAAGTAGCAAGGAGCACTGGAAGAAGAATTTGACTGACATTGCAAAATTCCTGCAAAAGTCACACTTTCCAGCTGTTCCCAAAATCTGAAGCTTGGCTTGGTGGATCTCATTATAATATACAGTGAAATAACCATTTGGTTTTCAACCCACTATAATGGTATTTTGGATAAATTATTATCTTTGGAAATGCATTAGGTAAAGGTAATGTCCGACTCTAGAGGTTGGTGCTCATCTCCATTTCTCCGGTGTTGTCCCTAGACATCTCCAAGGTCATATGGCCAGTGTGACTGCATGGAGCACTGTTACCTTCCTGCCAGAGCAGTACCTATTGATCTACTCACATTTGCATGTTTTCTAACTGCTAGGTTGGCAGGAGCTGGGGCTAACAGCAGGAACTCACCCCACTCCCTGGATTTGAACCGGTGACCTTTCGGTCAGCAAGTTCAGCACCTCAGTGGTTTAACCCACTCCACCACTGGGGGCTCCTAGTTAGAAATCATAACGTTTGGGGAAAATGATATAACCTTTTGGAAAATGGAATCTACCTGAGAAGAGTTAAAAACTCGCTTGAGTCAACCTTCTCCTTAGTGGTAAACATCCACCAGCATTCATGCAAGCCAATTAGGTTTCTCAGCTGTTAAACTGATATTCTAAATATCTCGTTGGACTGTTAGGGATAAAGATATGCCAATGCACAAAAACATATATAGCAGTTTCAGAAGTGTTCTTTCAGTTCCTCAAAAACATCTACCTCCCTTAAAACATCTTAGTTCAATTCATGCTCTTGAGAGACCAAAAAAAAGTAGACTTCTTTAAAATAACGTAGTTGGTTTACTCATAAACTTCATGTATTTAGCATACAGGTACATTGCTTTTCAATTCAGTTACAGATAGGATTTGAAGTAGTTTCTCTGTGTAGGTAACACAGGGCATCTTTCTTATAATCAACAGCTCAATAGTCTAAAGCATCTCTCTGTTTTGAGAGTCTAATACAGTCCCTGTCTAGTCTGAAAGTCCAATAGAGTCGAAACAGTACTGTTTCTACTGAAGTCTCCACATTGAAAGTCTAATGGTTTCTGCCTTTCTAAAACGGAGTCAGAGTCCTGAATAGGCCCAGTTCTGATCACATGATCTGCAGCCCCTCCCACAACATAGAGTTAAGGAAATTGTATATCAATGCATGCATATACAACACAGTAAGCAATTTGAATTATATACATAACAACTAGAGTAGGAGGCTTGTAGAAGGTTGCTGGGATAGGTAAAAGGCTGCAGCGACAGCACCACAAGAATGAACATAAGTAACAGAAGTCCTAAATGGCAGCTGCAAGGTGTCAATCTAGACCAGCCTTGTGTAACGTTTGAGCCCCACAAATTACCAGTAAGTGGATACTGAGCCTGACATCTTTTGTGGTATACACAAAAAATTGAAGTTCTGACTGCAGTCTGTCACAGTTTAACACAAGTCCATTATCAGGCATTACTATCTCCTTGTACAGTTAAGTAATTCTGATTAATAGTGGGCAGGCTTTTGGGATGCAGAATTAAATTGATTTTTTTTTTTAAAAAAAGGCCAAAAAGAAACACTATTGGATCATTTATATCTATCTTTTCTCCAGTGAGCTCAATGTGGCATATATTGACCCTCTTATGCACTCTTCTCCTCAAGGCTGAGAGAGAATGACCGATTCTCAGACATCCAGGAGGTTTTATGACTCAGGGAGGGTGAGAAGTACCATGACCCCCAAATTCCAGTCCAATGCTATATAAATACTTCACTACTTGATTAGCAGCAAACCATGGAAATCGTTATTCAAGACATTCCTATGAACTCTGGATACTGGTATGATTCAGGACTCAGAATCATGTAGTCCTCTATATGTTGTTGGATTGCAGTTCCCGATGTACCTCACCATTTGTGAGACTAGCTATGGCTGTTGGAAGTTGAAGTCCAACAATGTATGGAGGCCACATAATTTGAGCGCTCTAACTGGAGGTCAGTTGTGACCAGCAGTGCTGCAGAATTCAAAGAGGCACGAATGGAGAAAGGGATAAACGTGCCAAGAGGAAGGTACATCAAGCCAACCCTGACCGAAACCTCCTTCCACTGATGTCCTCACTGCGGGAGAACATGTGGATCAAGAATAGGGCTCCACAGTCACCTACAGACCCACAGCTAAGATACCACATCTGGAAGACAATCATCCTCGAGCTACGAGGGATTGCCTAAGTAAGTAAGTAATTCCTATCACCGGGGCCCCATCTATACTGCCATATAACATCCAGAGTATCTGCTTTGAACTGGATTATATGGCATTGTTGTTGTTGTTCATTCGTTCAGTCGCTTCCAGCTCTTCATGACCTCATGGACCAGCCCACGCCAGAGCTCCCTGTCGGCTGTGGCCCCATCCCCAGCTCCTTGAAGGTCAAAGCAGTCATTTTAAGGATACCATCCATCCATCTTGCCTTTGGTCGGCCCCTCTTCCATTTTCCTTCCATTTTCCCCAGTATAATAGTCTTCTCTAAGCTTTCCTGTCTTCTCATTATGTGGCCAAAATACTTCATCTTGGTCTTATATGGCACTGTAGACTCATATAATCCTGTCCAAAGCAGATCTGGATTATTTACTTTGATAATGTAGATTATATGGCAGTGTAGATCCAGCCTGAGACTGGCCTTTAGTCTGATGTAGATAACTTCTACACTGCCATATAAAATCCAAATTATCTGCTTTGAACTGGATTATGTGACAGTGTTGACTTATATAATCCAGTTCAAAGCAGATAATGTGGATTATCTGCTTTGATTATCTGGACTATATGGTAGTGTAGAAGGGCCTGTAGTCAGGCTCTTTAATTCTCTTGATAGTGTGCTGAACAAAAATGTTACTAAATGTTAATGGTTCATATTAACTAACAGTTATCTTCAAATCTTCCCAGATTCTAGCAAATCTTTCCTGATTCAGCACAACCTTATTGTCTCTGTGGCTTTCAGCAACCAATCCGCGTCACTCCTTTTAATTACTGCCCTGTTTAAATAAGATTATAAGACCTCATAGCAGGCAGGAACTGACACTTCTGAGTACACAGTGTTGAATAAAATGTTAAATAGTACAGATAGTTCCAGCAGCAGATGAAAGAACGAAGTAGAGACTCCTAGTTGAAAACAGGTTGCAGTCACGTAAACAACAGAACTTAGCACTAACTAGGCAAAGATTTATTTTTACCATGTAAGTTTTGGATAATTTCTTCTTCTCCTCTCTGATGCAAGAGACCAGATGGACAGGATTGGTGTCGTATGCAAGCAGCAAAGAAATTGATTCTGCTATTATTGTTCAAAGAATTATATTTATTTTCATGTATATTCTGTCTCTCCCCAGGGATGGAACTCAGAGGCAGCTTACTCAACTTGAATAATCAGTCTCAAAAGTACATCTGTGTGGTTTCAACCTGCCTGATGACTTATGGCAACCCATGAATTTAATTGGTTTTTCTAAAGCAAGAAATATCCAGTCCTAGATTTACCGGTTTCGTCCTCTGAAATATAGGCCCCATCTACACTGCCATATAATGCAGTTTGAAAGTGCATTATAAAGTTACTGTAGACTCATATAGGCCAGTTCAATGCAGTGAAATGTAATTACATAATAATAATAATAATAATAATAATAATAATAATAATAAAAACAATACACTATATTTATATTCTGCCCTTCTCCCCTAGAGGAGATTACACCATTTACATACATAGGCAAACATTCAATGCCTTTACAATCATATACAATGAGACACATAAACACAAACCAAGGCAGAGGCTTCTCCTTTCATTCTGGAGGTGGTGCTCATCTCTAGCTCTGGGAAGGCACTTTTCTCCTTTTTCAAGCTGAGGAGCCTGCGTTGTCATTTTCTGGTTGAGAAACACTGCCCTAAATGGTCATCCTCCAAGGAAGTCTTGCCTATTATCCAGTCCCTCAAACATATGAAGTCTTGCCTACTGAACATGGTCAAATTTTCCCCATGCCTGGTGCAAGATGCTCCCTCAGTCCTCTTCCACACAGCTGAATAAAATCTCACATTATCTGCTTTGAACTGGGATATATGGCAGTGTGGACTCAGGGCCACCTACATCCAGAGACCACTGTGGACTCAAACAATGATGGAACTGGACCAAACTTGGCACAAATATTCCATATGCCCAAATATGAACACAGATGGAGAAATAGACCTTGACATTTGGGAGTTGTAGTTACTGGGATTTATAGTTCACCTACAATCAAAGAGCATTCTGAACCCCAAAGTCCTCCTGACAAAGAGCCATCCAGCCAAAGATATAGATAGATAGATGATAGATAGATATGATTCACAGACAGATATAATATCATAGATTTCAAAGGGACCCCTAAAGAAGGACAATGATATGTTGCATATTCCAGGGTGCGCAAACCAGACACTCTCCACATCAACACTGACAAAGAAACAACAAAATATACTGTTTACCCACAAGCATAAAGAAATTACATAGATTACAAACCATTACTGTATTTTCCAGATCACCAGACTGGGCCACAGCTACGCGTGGCAGGAGACAGCTAGTCTATATAAATAAAAATGTAATGTTCATTTGTGGGATTAACATAACTCAAATACCACTGGGCGAATTGACACCAAATTTGGACACAATACACTTATCAGACCAACAAGTGACCATCATTCATAAAAACACAGCGGAAGAGACTTAAAAAGCCAAAAAAAAAACCACATTACAATACATGCACAAAACCACATATATACACAAATATATATATACACACACAAGACACATATACAAAGACTGGGACACAGCAATGCATGGCAGGGCTTGGCTAGTTTTATATAAATAAAAATTATAATGTTCGTTTGTGGGATTACCATAACTCAAATACCACTGGGCGAATTGACACCAAATTTGGACACAATACATCTACCAGGCCAAGGAGTGACCATCACTCATAAAAACATGGAAAAACATAGAAGAGACTTAAAAAGCCAAAAATCAAAAATTATATAACACATGCACAAAACCATATATATATATATATATATATATATATATATATATATATATGCGTCAACACACATATACACACAAATATATATACACACACAACGCATATACACAGACTGTGCCACAGCAACGCCTGGCAGGGTACGACTAGTAAATTAATATATTGTCGAAGGCTTTCATGGCCGGAATCACTGGGTTGTTGTAGGTTTATTCGGGCTATATGGCCATGTCCTAGAGGCATTTCCTCCTGACATTTCGCCTGCATCTATGGCAAGCATCCTCAGAGGTAGTGACTTCCAACAGACCTCACTACCTCTGAGGATTCTTGCCATAGATGCAGGCGAAACGTCAGGAGAGAATGCCTCTAGAACATGGCCATATAGCCATATAGCCTGAAAAACCCTACAACAACCCAGTAAATTAATAAATAAATGTGGAAGGGCCCTGAGTGTGGACTCAGATAACCCAGCAAAGAAGATATTCTGAGATTTCTGCCTTGATATCCTGGAGCCCCTGCCACACAGCTGAATAAAATCCCACATTTTCTGCTTTGAACTGAAATATACGGCAGTGTGGACTCAGATAACCCTGTTCAAAGCAGATATTGTGGGATTTCTGCCTTGATATCTTGGGGCCCCTTCTACACAGCTGAATAAAATCCCACATTTTCTGCTTTGAACTG
Organism: Anolis sagrei ordinatus; assembly: GCF_025583915.1. Lineage (NCBI taxonomy): Eukaryota > Metazoa > Chordata > Lepidosauria > Squamata > Anolidae > Anolis > Anolis sagrei. Next base: position 180,734,281 of record NW_026847549.1, read on the forward strand.
GAATATATGGCAGTGTAGACTCAGCTAACCCAGTTCAAAGCAGATATTGTGGGCTATTCTGCCTTGTTGTTCTAGGTTATGTGTCCATGAGGAAAATCCAACATTTTCTGCTTTGAACTGGAATATATGGCAGTGTGGACACAGATTAACACAGTTAAAAGCAGATATTCTGGGATTTCTGCCTTGATATCTTGGGGCCCCTTCCACACAGCTGAATAAAATCCTACATTTTCTGCTTTGAACTGGAATATATGGCAGTGTGGACTCATATAACCCAGTTAAAAGAACATAGTAAGGGATTTTCAGCCTTGATATCCTGAGGGCCCTTCCACACAGCTGAATAAAACCCCACATTTTCTACTTGGAATTGGAATATATTTATTTATGTATTTATGACATTTATATGGCGCCCCTCTCACCCCAAAGGGGACTCAGAGCGGCTTATGGCAATGTGGACTCAAATAACCCAGTTCAAAGCAGATATTGTGGGCTATTCTGCCTTGTTGTTCTAGGTCAGGGGTCCTCAAACTTTTTAAACAGAAGGCCAGGTCACAATCCCTCAAACTGTTGGAGGGCCGGAATATAATTTGGAAAAAAAAATGAATGAATTCCTATGCACACTGCACATATCTTATTTGTAGTGCAAAAGACACTTAAAAATAATACAATAATTAAAATGAAGAACAATTTTAACAAATATAAACTTAGAATTTCAATGGGAAGTGTGGGCCTGCTTTTGGCTGATGAGATAGGATTGTTGTTGTTGTTATTGTTGTTGTTGTGTGCTTTCAAGTCATTTCAGACCCATAGGAACCCACACGATCTCTTCGATCATCTGGAGAGGCCCTGCTCACGCTCCCACCTTCTTCACAGGCGCAATTGGTGGGAACGAGGGAAAGGGCCTTCTTGGTGGTGGCCCCCTGACTCTGGAACTCACTTCCCAGGAACATTAGACATGCCCCAACGTTGGCAATCTTTGGGAGGAGCCTAAATCCTACCCTAGTTATATTTTACCTTGTTCACATCAGCCTATTTTCAATTTTAATCTATTACATTTGGCCTGGCCATTTTTAAAATTGTTTACGTCTCTATTGATTGTTTTTTGTTTATGTGATTTATATGATTTGTATTTTATTGATGTTGTGTTTATTGATGTTTTGTTTGATGTACTTTGGGCTTGGCCTCATGTAAGCCACACCGAGTCCCTTGGGGAGATGGTAGCAGGGTACAAATAAAGTTTATTATTATATTATTAAGTTGACCCTGAGCGAGGGCCGGGTAAATGACCTTGGAGGGCCGCATCCAGCCCCAGGGCCTTAGTTTGAGGAGCCCTGTTCTAGGTTATGTGTCTGTGAGGAATGGACTGAAGCGCTCCCTTCTTCACCCCCCTGTCTTTATAAGGAGCAGCGCCAGGCTCCTCTCCGCCTCATTGGGCAGCCTGTCTCTCCATCAAACTCTCCGCAGCCAACCGCGTGCCTGGCCCCGCCTTTCCCCCCTCCCATCGATGGCCTGAGAGAGCGCAGCGCCTCATTCGGCGGAGGCGCCTCCTTCTCGCAGGGTCTGGGGAGGCATCGCTCTCCCTTCAGGGAAGCAGGGCAGGCAGGCGGGCGGGCGGGCGGGCGGGGGCGGCTCGAGAGAGGCCACCTCCATGCGGCGCCTCGGAGGCTGCCTGGCGGTGCTTCCCTTCAGGGAAAGGTTGGCCGGCTAGCCAGCGGGGGCCTTGTCCTCCTAGTCCTCCCTCCCTCCCCTCCTGAAGCCTTTCTCTGCCTTGGCTGCTCATCCCCCCCCCCTCCACACACACACACACACACACACAGAAGGGGGGCCCTGGCTGCCAGTCACGGGTCTTCATGAACCCTAAGGATGTCCGGGAAGCACTACAAGGGTCCTGAAGTCAGTTGTTGCATCAAGTATTTCATCTTCGGCTTCAATGTGATCTTCTGGGTGAGTGCCATGAATGGGGATCATGAAGAGGAGGAGGAGGAGAAGGCTATGTTATGGAGCTGGGGAGCATACCTTCAGTCAAGGATCAGAGACATTATTATTATTATTATTATTATTATTATTATTATTGTGACACAGAAACACAATATGTCACAGCAAACGAGATCTATATGCTGGGTTTCGTATTATTATTGTTATTATTTTAGTGACACAGAAACACAGTATGTCACAGCAAACGAGATCTATATGCTGGGTTTCATATTATTATTGTTATTATTTTAGTGACACAAACACAGTATGTCACAGCAAACGAGATCTATATGCTGGGTTTCGTATTATTATTGTTATTATTATTTTAGTGACACAGAAACACAGTATGTCACAGCAAACGAGATCTATATGCTGGGTTTCATATTATTGTTGTTATTATTATTATGCTCTCTCAGTAACAGTGAAGTGAGATGTTCAATTATTATTATTATTATGCTTATTATTATTATAATTCACAGTAACAGTGAAATGTTCTGTTATTTATGGAACTGGGGAGCATACCCTCTAACTGTTCAGAGATAATTTTTTTATTATTATTATTAAGGTTCAGAGAGAAATGTATTATTATTATTATTATTATTATTATTATTATTATTATTTTAGTGACACAGAAACACAGTATGTCACAGCAAACAACATCTATATGCTGGGTTTCATATTATATTATTATTATTATTATTATTATTATGCTCTCTCAGTAACAGTGAAGTGAGATGTTCAATTATTATTATTATGCTTATTATTATTATAATTCACTGTAACAGTGAAATGTTCTGTCATTTATGGAACTGGGGAGCATACCCTCAGTAACCATTCAGAGAGAAATGTATTATGATTTATGATTTATTATTATTCACATAACGGTGAAGTGAGATGATACAGTAATAATAATGTTCTGTCCTTTCATTTATGGAACTGGGGAGCATACTTTCAGTAAAGGTTCAGAGAGAAATGTATTATTATTTTACTGACACAGAAACACAGTATGTCACAGCAAACGAGATATATATGCTTCATTTTGTATTATTATGCTCTCTCAGTAACAGTGAAGTGAGATGTTCAATTATTATTATGATGCTTATTATTATTATAATTCACTGTAACAGTGAAATGTTCTGTCATTTATGGAACTGGGGAGCATACCCTCTAACTGTTCAGAGATATTTTTATTATTATTATTAAGGTTCAGAGAGAAATGTATTATTATTATTATTATTATTTTAGTGACACAGAAACACAGTATGTCACAGGAAGCGACATCTATATGCTGGGTTTCGTATTATTATTATTATTATTATTATGCTCTCTCAGTAACAGTGAAGTGAGATGTTCAATTATTATTATTATGCTTATTATTATTATAATTCACAGTAAAAGTGAAATGTTCAGTCATTTATGGAACTGGGGAACATACCCTCTAACTGTTCAGAGATAAATTTATTTATTTATTGTTAAGGTTCACAGAGAAATGTATTATTATTGTTATTATTATTATTTTAGTGACACAGAAACACAGTATGTCACAGGAAGCGACATCTATATGCTGGATTTCGTATTATTATTATTATTATTATTATTATTATTTTAGTGACACAGAAACACAGTATGTCACAGCAAACGAGATCTATATGCTGCATTTTGTATTATTATGCTCTCTCAGTAACAGTGAAGTGAGATGTTCAGTTGTTATTATTATGCTTATTATTATTATTATTCACAGTAACTGTGAAGTGAGATAACAATAATAATCTGTCGTTCATGGAACTGGGAAGCATACCCCTCAGTAACTGTTCAGAGATAATTTTATTTATTTATGATGATTATTATTATTATTCACAGTAACGGTGAAGTGAGATGATACAGTAATAATAATGTTCTGTTCTTTCATTTATGGAACTGGGGAGCATACCTTCAGTAAAGGTTCAGATAGAAATGTATTATTATTATTATCATTATTATTATTATTTTAGTGACACAGAAGCACAGTATGTCACAGCAAACGAGATCTATCTGCTGGATTTCGAATTATTATTATGCTCAGTAACAGTGAAGTGAGATGTTAAATTGTTATTATTATGCTTGTTATTAGTCACAGTAACAGTGAAGTGAGATGATACAATAATAATAATGTTCTGTCCTTTGACTCATGGAACTGGGGAGCATACCTTCAGTAACTGTTCAGAGATAAAATTATTTATTTATTATGTTGATGATTGTTATTATTCACAGTAACGGTGAAGTGAGATGATACAGTAATAATAATGTTCTGTCCTTTCATTTATGGAACTGGGGAGTATACCTTCAGTAAAGGTTCAGAGAGAAATGTATTATTATTATTATCATTAATATTTTACTTACACAGAAACACAGTATGTCACAGCAAACAAGATCTATATGCTGGATTTTGTATTATTATTATTATTATTATTATTTCTCAGTAACAGTGAAGTGAGATATTCATTTATTATTATTATTATTATGCATATTATTATTACTATTATTATAAGTCACAGTAACAGTGAAGTGAGATAATAATATTCTGTCATTTATGGAACTGGGGAGCATACCCTCAGTAACCATTCAGAGAGAAATGTATTATGATTTATGATTTATTATTATTCACATAACGGTGAAGTGAGATGATACAGTAATAATAATGTTCTGTCCTTTCATTTATGGAACTGGGGAGCATACCTTCAGTAAAGGTTCAGAGAGAAATGTATTATTATTATTATTATTATTATTATTATTATTATGTTCTCTCAGTAACAGTGAAGTGAGATAATAATCATAATGTTCAATTATTGTTGCTATGATGCTTATTATTATTACTATAATTGTAATTCACAGTAACAGTGAAGTGAGATGACAATAATGTTCTGTCATTTATGGAACAGCAGAGCATGCCCTCAGGAACTGTTCAGAGAGAAAATTATTATTATTATGCTCATTCAGTAACTGTGAAGTGAGATAATAATATTGTTCTGTCATTTATGGAATTGGGGAGCATACCCTCAGTAACAGTTCAGTAAGAAATTTATTATTATTATTATTATTATTATTATTATTATTATTGTGCTTATTATAATTATAATTCACAATAACAGCAAAGTGAGAAAATGAGAATAATGTTCAGTCATTTATGGGACTGGGGAGGTAGCATACCCTCAGTTACCATTCAGTGATTTAATTTATTATTATTATTATTATTATTATTATTATTATTACTATTCTCTCTCCGTAACAGTTCAGTGAGAAAATGATAATAATGTTCAGTCATTTATGGGCCTGGGGAGAGAGCATACCCTCAGTAACCATTCAGTGATAAATGTATTATTATTGTTATTACTATTATGCTCTCTCAGTAACAGTTCAGTGATACTACTACTACTACTACTACTACTACTACTACTACTTCTTCTGTTCTCTCAGTAACTGTGAAGTGAGATGATAATAATAATAATAATAATAATAATAATAATAATAATAATGTTCTGTCCTTCCATTGTTGAACAGGGGAGCATCCCCTCAGTAACAGTTCAGAGGGAATTATTATTATTATTATTATTATTATTATTATTATTATTATTATTATTATTTTTCAGGGCCTTTCCACACAGCCATATAACTCAGAATATCAAGGCATAATAACCCACCATATCTGCTTTGAAGTGGGTTATCTGAAGCCCCTTCCACACAGCTGAATAAAAGTCCACATTATCTGCCTTGAACTGGAATATATGTCAGAATGGACTCAGATAACCCAGTTCAAAGCAGATATTGTGGGATTTTCTGCCTTGGTATCCTGGGTTACGTATATGGCATTGTGGGTATGGAGTCCACACTTCCATATATCCCAGTTCAAAGCAGATAATGTGGGATTTAATTCAGCTGTATGGAAGGGGCCTCAGTAACTATGAAGTGAGATAATAATAATGTTCTGTCACTTATGGAACTGGGTAGCATCAGTAACAGTTCAGAGAGAAATTGTTATTGCTATTATTGTGTTTATTTCTATCCCACTTTATCTCGCTAAATAGGCACCCGTGATAATAATGTCATATTATTCATGGAAATGGGGAGCATCATTCGTGCACTTTCTCAGTAACATGAGTCAAATAACAACAACAGAGGCAACAACAATAATAATGTTCTGTTCTTTCATTCATGGAACTGGGGAGCATAATGCACGCACTCTCAGTAACATAAGTGGAATAATAATAATGGAAATGGGGGCATCAAGTGTGAACTTTTTCAGTAACAATGTATGAAATCATAATCCTAGTGTTATATAATATGATTTTTATAGGTTATATTATTTAATTCATGGAAATGGGAAGCATCATGCATTGTCAAGTGAGAAACATACTCACCCACAGAAAAAGACTGAAAAAAATCAACACAGAGTTCAGTAGTAAATTTCTGATAAGGGTTTGTGTTGTGTGTCTTTATGTGCATTGTGTGTGCGGGAGCATTACAATGAACGTCCTAGCAGTTCTGGACTATGTGTGTGTGTATGCATTCTCTTGGGTATGCATTTGTAAGCTTTCTGTGTTGCTTTCCCTGCCAATCTCTCTCTCTCTCTTTTTTTTTTAAAAAACAACAACAACAGTAACAACAATGAGACAACAATGGGATTTCAGTTCCCTCTTCAGTGGTTCTCAACCTGGGGTCCCCAGATGGTTTTGGCCTACAACTCCCAGAAATCACAGCCAGTTTACCAGCTGTTCCAATTTCTGGGAGTTGAAGGCCAAAAGCATCTGGGGACCCCAGGTTGAGAATCACTGTGTTAGCTAAATAGGTTTCATTTGTCAGTTGTGTGACTCTCCACAGCTCGCTCGGTCACTCCTTCCTTCCTTCCTTCCGTCCTTCCCTCCCTCCCTCCCTCCTTCCTTCCTTCCCCAGTTGTGTCTGTATTGTTGTGATTAAACTGATAAGATTTTCCCAGTCCGGTTGGAGAATTTGGTGGTTCCAGAGTGGAAAGGGTTACACAATGAGTTCTAGGCATTAAATGGGTTTGTTATGGTTGAGTCCTCTTAATGCAGCAGGAACAACAGTAGGGAGGGGGAGAGAAGACTGTATTTAGCTACTACACACACACACACACAACTCTAGGATTTTTCAGGATTAGAATAAGCATTTGCTTGAGACTGCCTCTGTATGCCAATCTCAACCTTAGGCACACTTCCCTGACCTTTTATATTCTTCAGATATCTGAACTGTGTTGTTGGAACTGTGTTATTCTGCTTATTACATCACTTTGTGATTATTATATCATGATGTATGTTTGGATCCACTTTGAGTTCATTTCCACCTCCCTTCCACAAGCATTTTGCCAAACTTGTTTTGATCTCTTGCTCCCTAAGCTGAAGAAATCTTGCCAAGAAAAACCCCATGATAGGATCACTGAAAGTTAGAAATGACTTGAAGACACACTGCAGCAACAAGAAGTAGGTAGCTTTAAGGAGGTTTTTACTTGGCAAAATTATGTCGAACTGTTTTTTTTAAATTAAATGAATAATTACGAGTCTAGAGGAAGGATAAAGTGGGCTGTTCAGGTAACTGGAAGAGTATTGACCAGTATTGGGTTTACTGGCAGCAACTGAGTGAGTAGCCTTTGATGTGAACATTAGGGTAAGTAGGTCAATAGGAAAATCTCTGAACTATTTCTAATTTCCATTGCTCTCTCTGAGCAGGATGTTATGTAAAGGAAATTGCTTCTCTGTTAACAGAGGCATGGATGCACATGAGTGCAAAACCAGGAAAGGTGTGTAGTATCTCTGTTGAGAGACAGTGAAAGCAGGCTTGGTTAGAGCCTCCAGCTGTTAAATGGGAAATGTGTTAAAACTCATTCTGAGCTGTTGTTCCAGATGGAAAGGAAAAGGAAATGCCCTCCATTCATTGCCACCTTGTTGCTAGGATGACACTTTGTTTATATCTGGCACTATGATCAAAGGTTCATGGAGATGCTGTTGAAGACCGGAAGAGGAGCAAATTATTAATGCGGCTGTCCAAAACCTGCTGATAGGGGATGTTCCATGTATACAACAAAAAATGAACTTTAGTTCACAAAAACTGTTAACACATTAAATATATGTGTTCTTTGAAATTTCAGGGTTCTTGGATATATCTGGATGTTATATAAAAAGAAGACCAGGATATGTAATTTTAGAATGAGCTTTTTCTTGAAAACTGAAAACAAACTGAGATAAAAGATGGTAGTAAGTTTGTGTGCTCCTTCTGGTGTAGCTCAAGGAGCTGTGTAGTCTTGTGAAGATTGTAGTCAGGTTTATAAAAATCGATGGTACAAGCAAAAAGATCATTTAAGATGCTTTTCATTGTTGGAGTATTAGCTTTGTTATAAACATTTTGAAGCTGTTTCTGATTTATGGTGATTGTAAGGTGACCTTATCATAAAGTCACATTGTAAGTTTTCATGATTCAATGGGAATTCGGACCTTGTTCTTCAGAATCATAGTCCAGCTCTCAAACCAGTATACCAGACATTCCTTTCTGTATTTCCAACCTTAGAAATAAGAAAAATATATATCCAGTGATGACTTTATTGTTTCTTAAATATTCCTGGTGTCATCTTTGTATTTTATTTGTTTCATTACGAATCGGAGGCAGTATTCAATATGGAAGGCGTGTCTATTCTCCAGTATACAAAAAGAATACATCTTGGAATGCATAATTTGGTTTTGTACAATATAATTTAAATACATCATGTTAGTTTTGATCCTTTGTCATAATTTTATTGCTTGTAATCTTTTAAGTGTGTGTGTGCATTTGCTTTTGAAGGGCAGCTGTGTAGTTTAATAGATCTCTGGAACAATTATGGGAAAATACCATAGGATTTGAATTTCCAGTCCAATTATCCCAGGAAGTAATGCTCTTGTATTCTAAACATTTCTTCTTAACCAAGAGATTAGAGATGTGTTAATGGCTGTTGGAGTGATTTGCAGAGATAATTTACATGGAACTGGAGTGAAAGGCCTGGCGTTGGTATTCTCTCTAGCTTTTATCTAGGTTTTGAATCCTCATCTCACCCTGTCTTCTTTTTTCCTTCTATTTGAGCTTTAGACCTAGAGTTGTAGCATGTTCTCAGACAGAATGCTTTCTGTATGGGGTTTAATATTTCCGTTGTTGGCAAAAGAAACTTCCTACTTCCCAGATTCTTTTACTCTGCTAATGCATTCAGTGAGCGTGGACTACATGTATCATCCAACACTAAGTGCTTAATCTGCTCTAATGTTACTTGGAGACTTGAGTATCATTTCTCTGTTGGTTTACCTGCTCTGATGTCATAAAAGCAGAGCAACATTACGGCTAGGCAGTTAAGTGTATTGCAGACATGTAAAATTTAAGCCCTGAGTTAGGACCTCAAAACTCTTATCATTTGAAAAAGTAGGTAAAGTGTATGCTCACACTTTAAATACTGTGGCTGACTCCTGCAGAATTCTGGAGTTTGTAGTACCCTATGGCTGAGAATTTCAAAGGCCCTCTCCTTAAACTACAAACCCCAGAATTCTGCAAGAGGAAGCCACATGATTTAAAGCAGAAGCACACACTTACTCTTTCAAAAGCTAGCATGATGAGGCAATAATAGGTGTTAAACCAGCAAAAGAGTTGCCTGCATGCACTACACTGCTTCAATGCATTTTGTTTCCAAAAATTGGCTGAACAAGCTTGAAATTGATTGATGGAATGCCTTTTAGCTAAAACATTGTTTTTTTCTGGTGTGTCTGTGTAGGAATAGAATTAATGTAGGAAAACATGCTTTAAACATGAAATAACTCCTGGCTTTTTGCGAATTCATCTGCTTCTCAGGCAACGAATATTAACTTTGCACTTTCTCATGAAATGGTTTGGCATGTAACCCAAGTCTGGTTCACATATCAGGCAGGGCTGATATTTTATGTTAGTATTTTATTTAACTGGCAATCCATGGAGCTAATTCTACAACCCCTATGATGTTAGATCTATGTCGTCATGAATTTTTATATGGCTAAACTGCCAGTTATTGGTTTGCACGTTACATTGAGAAATTGTATTGCGTAGTGGTTGGATTGCGTGAGACCCAGGTTCAGAGTCTTACTCAGATGTAACTTGGACTTGGTTATCTTAGATTGTTCACTCTTTTTGCACTACCCTCTATCAAAGGATGATAAAATGGGTGGGGAGGGATTATGTCCATACCTGGAACTCTTTCGAGGGCAGGTGAGATAAATCCTTCTGAAAGGACAAATCATAGAATGCCATTTCTAATCTGTAGGCATTTTGAGATGTGGGTGCCTCAGGGTAAAGTGTTCTGTATGTGCAGAATATTGTAATGTATTTTGTTGTGTTTTGCTGCCAAGAATGACGAGTGGTGCTCTATCTTCTGTCACAAAATGTTTTGGCTGGCTTTGGATCTTAACCATGCACCTTATTTGGGGTAGCTCAATTTTCTGATCTGTCTCAGGTAACAAAATGTGAGATGACCCTTCTTCTGTACCATATAATAACTTATAGGCTACAATCCTATATCCACCCATAGGGAATAAGACTACTGAGCTCAAAAGGACACTTATGAGTAAATATGTATAGGGTTGTGCTGTGCAGATTCTTTTCTTCAAAAAAAAAAAAAAGAATCTCACACTAGGAGGAAAACCATAAAAGCATGCTTTCTGTCTTTCTGCAGTTTGGTGCCAACTCATCTTGTGCCCTTAAAAACCCTTTATTCTGTAGTTTACTTCTATTGTGCTTTCTCTGGTTTATCTCAGCCTGGCCAGCCACCAATTGCTGTTCAGGATTTGTCACACAAATCAGAGACTTTTCTGATGTAATGATACACTTGTCTATTTCTGATGCATTCTGGCATGGAGATCTGAAAGTAGCTTAAGTCATACTCTGTGTCTTAATTTTTGCTGAGCATGTGGCTGGGCTTATTTTTGTGATAGTCACAATATGGGAGGTTTAAATATCTTCTGGCGTAGTAGAAGTGACAGAAAAAGTAGGCTGAAGCTGGTTATGTAAGTTTTCTGTAGGAAAAGCACGTAAATGTGTAACCCTGCCTCCCCTTCAACAATAACTAAGTTGACTGTAGCTTGCACTATGTAACACAATTTTTCTTCTTGGGTTATAAATGTCATTTCCTAATTGATTCTATCATAAAAAAACATGGAAAAAGTTTATTAAATTGCAAAAATGCTTTTATGTGACATCCTGCATCACATTTTTGCTATAGTTTTTTAATGAATATATTGAGTTTCAACCAATTCAACATAGTTTGTGACAGCCACAACTACTTTCAAAGTGAGTACTGTACAATTAAACAAGAAATAGTACTTTCAAAACAGGAACAGAAAATCATTCAAATTTTGTTACATAGTTTTATTTATAGTGTCTTGTAAAAAGTAGAAATTGTATAATCTTTGTTGAGTCAACTTGTTCTTTTTTTTACAAACAATAAATTAACCTCCAGGAAATCAAGTCTGCCAGTATTTTGAACTAGTCTGAAGCTTATTTAAAGAGGAAATTTTGGAATAGACCAGGGGTCCACAAACTTTTTAAACAGAGGGCCTCCCGCACAAACTGTTGGAGGGCCGGATTATAATTTGAAAAAAATATGAATGAATTCCTGTGCACACTGCACATATCTTATATACAATACAATAATTAAAATGAAGAACGTTAACAAATATTCACTTATTAGTATTTCAATGGGAAATGTGGGCCTTCTTTTGGCTGAGGAGATAAGATTGTTGTTGTTGTTGTTGTTGTTGTTGTTGTGTGCTTTCAAGTCATTTCAGACTTAGGTTGACCCTGAGCGAGGGTCGGGTAAATGACCTTGGAGAGCCGCATCCGGCCCCCGGGCCTTAGTTTGAGGACCCCTGGAATAGACTGTAGTGAATAAATGCCGTATTTCCTTATGTAATAGTCACCACTGCATAATAGTTGCACCCCCCCCCCTTTTTGGGGTCCTGGTTTAGGGATTTAACAGTTTCTCGCATAATAGTTGCATTTCCCTCCTTCCCCGCCACCACCCCTTGGGGCAGCTCCTGTAGCTCCGAGGGGCAGCCATAAAACTGGGTGAAGGCATGAGAGCTGGTAGGCTTCCCATGGCTGCCACTAGCTGATTAAGGACTCCTAGTTCTCCCTGCAGGTGTGTGTGCCTACATGTCTACCGTGGAGAGCTGGGAGACCTCAATCAGCTGGCAGCAGCTGAGGGACACCTCCCAGCTCTCCCTAGTAGGTATGTGGTAGGGTGAAGGCTCACCTGTGCGCATTTGCCACGGATTTCTCCATGTGACTCTCTTCTCCAAGTTCTGGAGCGTTGCCCTAGCGAGACAACCCTCCAGAGCTTGGAGGGTGAATGTGAGCCTTCACTCACCAGCATACCTAATAGTAAGAGATGTCGGGCCTTCCTGGCTGGTGGCAGCCAAGGGAAGCCTGTAGTTCTTGCCAGCAGGCACACAGGTTGTGAGGTTTCTCTTGATTGCTGAGGAAAGCCCCATAGGTGTAAACATTTTTCACCAAATACTACCCCTTCATCACACTAGAGAGAAAAAAATCACTTAAAATTTAATTTCTGCCTCCTGCAGAATTCTGGGGTTTGTAATTTAGTAAGGCTGTTAAAACTCCTCCCTAAAGTACAAACCCCAGAATTCTGCAGGAGGCAGAAATCAAATTTTCTGCCTCCTGCAGAAAAAAAGTGGATTTTTTTCTCTAGTGTGGGAAAAGTGTGACTATTATGTAGTAAAATGCAGTATTTAAAAAGATAGGGCTGTGTGTTTGGAGATGTCGCCCCCAAAAGCAGTACAATATAATTCCAAAGTCTTGCTTTAAAAATGAGATTTATAGTAGGTTGAAGTAAAACTTAATTAAAATTTATTTACTTACTTACTATATTTATATACCGCCCCTCTCAGCCCCTCTCACAAAACAAAACCAAAGATTAAGACAGAGTAAAATTAAAAGTGTAATTTAAAGCCATGCAGCCCCGCTATAAGTCCAACTTAAGAACATATCATTACAGAAACTACTTTGTTCAACTGATAAGAAACAAGAAATAATTGTTCAATATTCTTTGCTATTAACTGCTATATTGCAGAAATTATTTGATTTTTGTTGTAGGTTTTTCGGGCTATATGGCCATGTTCTTGAACCATTCTCTCCTGATATTTTGCCTGCGTCTATGGCAGGCATCCATTGATTTGTTTTGATAAATCAAAAAAGCAAGTTGCTGTTATTACTTCATTTATATACTGTTTTTACTCCCGCCCCAAAAACACAAAGCCACAAGCTAAAAGGTCACATTGAAATACGGAGAATGCTCCATTGCATACAATTTTAAGCAACTTATACTCTTTTTACACAGTTTAAGCTAAAGAAGTGCAGATATTCCCTGAGTGTATCTTCACTATACAGTTAAAACCGTTTGATCCCACTTAGATTGCCATGATGTTTCCATGGAGAATTCTGGTATTTGTAGTTTGTTCAGGGACTTAGAATTCCCTGTTAGAGAGCTTTACTGCTGAATTTCTAATTTAGGCAAGTGTTTTGACAACTGGCTGATAAATGAGTTTATCACTTAATGGTGATACCTTACTGTCTTGATACATGTGTTGAGGAAATTTGACGTGATGCTAAATATATTGTTTAACAGCAGTAGAAGATTTGTGGTACAGATAGTTCAGAAATCCTAAAAACAGTTAAAGTAACTAATAGAGTGAGAAAAAGAAAAGAGCAACAGAAAATATTGTTTCTGTGCAAAATGACATATGCTGAGTTGTTGAATATAGTGATGTATGTAAAGACATGTAGATTACTTTGTCCCCATAATAGCTTGTGGAGGTAGGAAATACCATATTGTTATATTCTCTTTGCCTGTTTCACTGTAGATATTTGCTAAAATGTTGGAAATAAAGCTTTAAAATGCCTTAGCAGAAATAGACTGAATTATACAAACAGTTAGGTGACATTGTTTTAATGGTTTATGCCAGCTGTATGTTTAATGCAATTCACAGTGCCCAGCTTTTCCTAGTATAAAATATAAAGGCAAGGAATGGAGGGAAGAATTTTAATTTCTATTGTAGAGAGCACACAGCCCTATATTATCTTTCAAAGTGTAGCCCAACCTGCCACTTGCTACTATCCCAGGGGGTGATTCCTTTTGGCAGTATCATTCTGCTGCCTGGAGCACATGTTAGTGTTTAGTTGCTGTGTCCAGTGACCATTGATATATTTATTGCCAGGTAGTAAGCTATAAGATGAACACAAATGATGTTTAAGAATAAGTTATCAATGCTAAATGGGGATCTTTTGTAATAAAAGCTTGCTTGGTACCTTACCCAAGATGAGACTTATGTACCCTAAATTAAGATGTGGGGGAAAAGTCGTTAGCATCTGGAGATTTTCATGTGCTGCATCCAGATTTGCCTCCCAAATCATTTCCTCTTCCTGTCGAGTCTTAGATGCCACTTTAGAGGAATCTGATAGGAAAGAGCAGTTTAGAAATCTGTGCTCTGCAGGAAATCCAGTCCTGAAAAGAGATATTTCCTCACAGTTTCCATTAAAATTAGTAAAAGATATAGGAGCATGCACAAGGTGTGGCCTTGGAGTGGTTATTGAAGGACCCTATGTGGCCCTTTCTATCCGGCATATGAAGTAGAGAAGTTTAGCATGTGTGAGATTGTATCCAGATACTCCTACATGGAATATTTTGTGTATAAAAACTCAGGGAAGCCATATGCAAATACAGTGGCCTAAATCCATTTGCTAATTGCATCTAGACTAAAGCCATTAAATAAATTGCTGAATGATAAGTCAACACTTATACAAATCTCATAGATTCATTGAATCTGTTGTAGGGATGTATCCATACTACAGCTATGGCATGTTAATTTGACTATCATAGCATCACTTTAAATGTTTTGGCTTCATCCTATGGAATGGGGTTTATAAATAGTGAGGTTCTTATGTTTCTTTGCCAGATAACTCTGTGCTATATATATATAGTTCAGGGGGACTAGATAATTCTAAATAGTTTACCAGACTACATAACTTGACGATTCCATAGGATGGAGCTATGGCAGTTAAAGTGGGATCAAACTGCTATAATGGTTCAGTGTGGACACACCTTACCTGGGTAAAAATCGTGTATGCAGAGTATGGTGGTCTACATAGAGGTTTCATCCACTGTCATATGAATAATTGATTTGCATAGGGGGATCTGAAGCATCCCTAAATCATTGGTTTAGTACAGCAGGCATAATACAGGAGTAGTAAAAACAATAGCTAATTAAATTAAATTTGTTTACCTTGCTGGCTAATTTTAGTTAACATTAATCAAGGCTTCTATCTTCCATCATGTTTTGAATTGAATTTTCTGATCAAGATTTAGAGCAACAATATAAATCAAGACAACAATATAAAACATTGTAAAGGTACTATGTACTTAAAATAATTGGCATACAGATCCTGTCTATTAAAATCCCATTTAATATATTTAGAAATATCCAGTTAGCATTGTAACCCTGTTGTTTTGGTTTAAATGCAATGCTAAACAGTGTTTAAAGCCAGCACAGAAAAGGAGAAAACTATGCATTTGCCCAAAATTGCTCCTGGTTTGCAAATAATGGCTTGAATGGAACTGACATTAATGTTTGTGCCACACCAGAGAGGGAGTGATTTCACTTTCATTTGCAGGAGTAGAATAATAAATTGTGAAACATTCATTATGAGAAATGATTCAGACACAAAATGAAATACTTAAACCACATGAGGAATGGCTAATGGTTCTAACCATAATATAGTGCCTCTCCAAGACTGCCTGTAAACTGGCCCATATTCTTTTAGTGTATGTGAGAAGACAGTAGAGAAGTAAGATATGGCATTTCTATCTGGGGAAAGGATGCATAATGAAATTATGTAAAACCAATTATTTACCACTTGAGGTCTGATCCTTCAGTTAGATTATTGTATTCCCTTCTTAAGTGTCCCTCTATGTAATCCAGTTACTGTATTTTTAAATGGCATTTCCCCCAAAGTTTTCATAAATGCATCTGAGCCAAATTTTAAGAACAGGTACTTGTTGATAGTTATTTCATTAAAGGGTGGCTGGCACTGAGCTATAAGGTATTTAAATTTGGAAAGAGCAGCTGGTGTGTGAATAAAGTAGCTAGACTATCTGCTTTTTTCCTCTGAGTACCTTGAGTACTGCTAACTACCGCAGTTTGTTTTCACCCTTCTTTTCAAACCTATTTTGGAGTGCAACAAGACATTTTCCAAGTGAAATATGTATTGATGCACACCTTCAGAATGCAGGACCTAGGCCTCTTCTACACAGCTGTGAACTGAATTATATGGCAGTATAAACTGAATTCATCCCGTTCGAATCAAATAAAGAGGATTTTCTGCTTTGATAACCTAGATTATCTGGCAGTGTAGAAGGGGCCCTAGATACAGGGTTTGATTTGAGTTGGGTCTAAGATGCTTTGTGCTGACTTGAAAATGGTAATGTGACTGGTTGCATTCTTCCCTCTCCTTCTATCTGTATTTTTGTTTTTGTATTTTTCTCATCTCCCTTATCTCATGTCTATATCCACATATTTTGCAAAAGGCTGATCTGAATGAAAATGGAAATGACTAGATTTTTTAAAAATAAGGATCAATGCAGCTGTGCATATTTTTGCATTTTCCTTGGATGCCTGGCTGGACCAACTGTATAGTGTTCCTGCACTTCATAGTTTACCATGATACCATTGCTTGTAAGCTGTAGATGATGTCTTCTCCCATGCTTTATGTTGCCAGTCTTGTGTTTTCTGAATAGCTTTCTGGTGTATTCAGACAGACTTCTTTGTTCGTCTGCTAATGAGGGTCAGTTGCTATTTATCAGTGGAGTTTCAAGTTCTGTATTCTCCCTTTGTGTGACCTCTTCCCACTAGGTCTGAATTTAGTCCTAAACTCAACTAGAGTAGACCCATTGAATCAAGGGGATTTAAAAAAATAAATATTAACACATTCAACAGTTTATTCCAAGGCTTTACTCCCTGTGAGATTAAAGTAGCAACAATAGACATGCTCCAAAATTTGGATTTTTTATGACATTGAAGCTATAGACAACTGTGACTGCACTGTTACAGTCACATATTGGCAGCTAGTTGAAATGTTTCTGATTGTAGGAGTGTAGGGTACACGCCTACAATTAAGATGTGAGTGTAGGGTACACTCTAAAAAGTATACAATTGCTCCATAAAGGTTTGTTTAATGTTTAAAAAGAGTGCTTTTTGAATTAGAGAGATAGCAGTCTCTGATCTGTATGTATTTAATTTATATCCCACTTTCATCCCATATGGGACCCAGGAATACTTCCATTGTGTGGGTGTATCTCACTTTAAGGTGCTTTTCTTTAGAGCAGTGGTTCTCAACCTGTGGGTCCCCAGATGTTGGCCTTCAACCCTCCGAAGTCCTAATAGCTGGTAAACTGGATGGGATTTCTGGGAGTTGTAGGTCAAAAACCTGGAGACCCACAGGTTGATAACCACTGTTTTAGAGCATTTTCTTAATATGACATTTTTTTTGTTATGCTGCACAGCACCATTTTATTATTCATGTTCCATTTACTCACAGCATTTCTGTATTTAGTTTGTTTGTGCGCTTTGTATCTGAGTGTCATAATCTGGTGATTTTAAGCATATATTATTTTAATGCATCTTTTAAAGACCTAGTGATATTGGTCTCTTACCAAATGATGACATAAATATGTTTTAAGACTGCTGTAATAAGTGGCATGTGAAAAAAAGGCTGGGATTTGGGGCAAAGTTTGCTTAAAGATGATGGTATGGAACAGTGGTTCTCAACCTGTGGGTCCCCAATTGTTTTGGCCTACAACTCCCAGAAATCCCAGCTGGTTTAACAGATGTTAGGCTTTCTGGGAGTTGAAGGCCAAAATATCTAGGGACACACAGGTTGAGAACCACTGGTCTAGAACCTGACCCTRCATATTAATAAGATATGACTTATGTTAAAACTGAAAAATATGAATATAATTGAAAATAATAATAAAATAAACAATCCACTCTTTCCCCCCCAATAGTACATTGAAGCCCCGGGGGGGGGGGGTGCTGTGTGTGGAAGGGAGGGACATTAGCAATCTCCCTCATTAGATAGCCTTAAGAAACAGTAGCCTAATATAAATAAATGGATACAAGAAACTGAATGAGTGCAAACAAAACAAGCCAGAACCGTTGCTAATTTTTAAACAAAATATAGGAAAAACAATTAAGAGCTTTCTTTTGTTTCTCTATTGCTCCCTCCCACCACAAGTTATGGAAGACTATTACCGGTAGCTCTTAAGTAAGTGCTGTACAAATTTATAAGTGTGCTTCATGCCTCGCTTCTGCAGCAATGATTTCACAGTGCAATGAGAGAGTTTTCCCAGGCTTTATAGTGTTGGAGGCCTCATTTGTGCAGGCTCTATTTACAAGGTGTTCCCATTGACTTTCAGTGTAAGTTCCTTGGTGTGTCAGCTACATATTCAGACCTACTTGGTTTTATCCAGTATGAGGGGAAAAGACGTGAAAAGACTTTAGAAGTACCATATCCATTGTTTACAATTTGCCTAAATGTCTGAAGAATAAATGCAGTGTAGTGGGCAGTGTAATCAAAAAGTACCCTCTGATAAAATGAGTTTATTTTCCCATCTTTTGGAATAAATTTACTTGCTAAAGAAGTGATAGTTCATCTTGCATATAATGCTGGGAGAAAGGTAATAGACTTTAATTGGGGAATAGGGCTTATATCAAGAAATCATGTACAAATACTGTGTCTTGGTGTATTTGAATATGTTGTCTCAGTGCAGCTAAAATTTTGCCAGTAGCATATGATAAGTGATTATTCATCCTCAGTTTGTTGTCTGTAAAATGGGGATGATAATGACTTGCATCACTGGGAAGTAGTGAGAGGGAACAAAACCTGGGTTGTGAAATAGCTTGCACTGTAAGTAATCTATACATGGTACTAATGGAATGCAGCAGTGGATAATGGCTCCCTTGTCTTGCTTTGGCTATCATTGGTGCTGGGGAGAATGTCAGCATTCTTATCTCCATCCCTCACCAGCATTATTGTACCTCTGAGTCCTATCCCTGTCAGGCACTCTTTAAAAAGCTGGACAGTAGCTTAATGTCTTCTCTGATGCAAGCTTTAAGAATTAGGAGGAAGTTAATGGATCAAAAGCTACCAGGAAATGTGTTGTGTCTTTAATAGCTTACTAGTATATGCAGATAAATATGGAACACTTCTGTTTTTACGGGAAATATTTATGCTTTATCTTTTAGGACATTGCCCGTGCAAGGTGGCTTTCAATCATAGTGAAAACAAATATAGTTGGCCCTCCAATTTTACAGGGTTTAGGGGCACAATATCATGGCAAAAGTGGAAAAACTGTTCAGTGAGGGGTTTTTTTTTTACCTAAGAGAACACATCTAGGCAGTTTTAGGTCCAGCAGCACAATTTTATGGTCAGCTTTGATGTTGCCCATAGAATTGTGCTGGAGGTCCTAGAAATGGTTACAACATTTTTGGTCACATATAGGGCAGAGGATGCAGTGGCAAATAACAGTAAGCCATGAATAATTAAAATATAAGAATGTTTAACTTGCAAATATGAAAAAATAATAATATAACAAGCAGTGTTAAATCAGCTTAATTTAGAATGGTTGGTTGGCTCTCCTTGAAGACATCTGAGGCATTGTTTAAGCAACATTCTTACATGAAATTCAAGTGGACCTAACAAAACATTCCTAAAATGTACTTTCTTCTCTTTCATAGCCTCCATTTCTTCTATTACATAGCCTCCCTTTCTGTGAACCAAATCAATTAATTGTTAGAAATGTATTTTTGAAGGCTCTAATGGCCGGAATCACTGGGTTGTTGTAGGTTTTTTGGGCTGTATGGCCATGTTCTGGAAGCATTCTCTCCTGACATTTCGTCTGCATCTATGGCAGCCATATAGCCTAAAAAACCTACAACAACCCAATTGTTAAAAAGTTAATTAGTTCTGAATTATTGCTGAAAAACAGGACATTCAAAAGCACATCTGCACATTCCTTTTTTGGTGCACTGACTTGCTTGTAACCCATTATTTATCTTGTATATATTCTTACATGAATATAGACATGGGGTTTTTTAGATAAAAGTTTAGAGATAAAAAAAGTTGGAGTCATATTAAACCTCGACATAGTTCTGCTTTAAAGCCATCCTTCACGTACTTCCTTCACAAGAAGGCTTCTTTTGACAACCACAAGTAGAGCACAACTTGGGTATTTTACTGCTTACTTATTGAACTCCCTTGTCAAAAAGGATTCTGCATGATTTGGCCAATGTTATAAAAGGTGAACGATTTATATAACCTGAAGAGAAACCAGAGAAGGTTAGAAGAATAACCTGTTGATAGACTCATGTGGTGGCCTAGGTTCATTGACCTCAGTATTCCCTGCTTGTCCTTTGGGAGTGAATCATTTGCCATCTAGGGATGTGATGCTGGACGAACTGTGGAAGTGCTATAAAAATGATAGAAGATTCTCTTCCTAATTTTTTCAGAACCAGATGCGATTGCCAGGAGACTATCTCTTAATTCTTAGCCTTGCACTTTGTCTTTGCTGTAGATTTTTATGGACTGTAATGTTATGTCTGATAGTTTCAATTTTTCTAATGGAATAGGAACAACATTGCTGTACTATAGAACCTTCCTTTCCTATCTAGTGTACATGACATAATTAAGAGCCAGGCTCCATAGTCTGTTCCTCATGGTGGGAAGTAGCAGTTCTTCTGCACTGAGAAGGTTTTGTCTTCTATTGTTTGTCAGCTTTCCTGTCATTTCTTTTGTCAGGCCATCTGGAACTGGAGAAATCATGTTGATCCATACCTTTGGACATCTGCCTTACTGGTGTAAACTGAACTGGAATAACTGTTGAGTTAAGGAAATGGAAAAGTGGGAGCTTTGTTTTGTCTTAATTCTCCAGCTCCTATGTTGAAACCACCCCACAGCTTCATTTGCTTTGTTTTCTTAAGCAAGGTGCTTCCTGGCCTGTGTGATCACAGAGTAAACAGATAAAAGCTTGCTGGAAGAAGGAAATACTTTTGGACAAGGGTTCAAAGCAGCAGGCCATTCCAGATTATACAAATCTGATAAATACAAACTCCTCAGCAGGAGTTTTGCGATTCCACCTAGCTTGCAGTACTTAGATGGAGAACGGGTGCAGGAGCTATTGGTACATTTGCTAAGACTTTGCATACCCGTAGTGGCCTGGGAGTTGCCTTAAGGAGAGGAAAATAGGGCCATCATCATAATATGGCCATGGTGGTCCATGCTCTCGTTACACCTAGGATAGACTACTGCAATGCACTCAATGTGGGGTTGCCTTTGAAGACTGCTCGGAAGCTTCAAATAGTCCCAACAAGAGGCAGCCAGGCTAATAACTGGGGCGGCATACAGGGAGCATACAACTCCCATGTTACGCCAGCTCCACTGGCTGCCAGTTTGCTACCGGGCACAATTCAAAGTGCTGGCTTTGGTCTATAAAGCCCTAAATGGCCCTGGCCCAAATTACCTGTCCGAACGCATCTCCCCCTATGTACCATCGCGGAGATTAAGATCCTCCTCCGAGGCCCTGCTTTCCGTCCCGCCATTGTCACAGGCGCGATTGGTAGGGACGAGAGACAGGGCCTACTCAGTGATTGCTCCCCGGCTATGGAACTCCCTTCCTGGTGAGATCAGGTCGGACCCCTCCCTCCTGTCCTTTAGAAGGATTGTAAAAACTTGGCTGTGGGGACCAAGCTTTCGGGACAGGGCAATAAAGTGGCAATAGGAAAGATGACCAGGCCAATTAGATTTGACACTGATGACTAGGACGGTTTTAAATGGTGTATTTTAATATTTTGATAAATGTTTTTAAATGTTTATGTATGTGTATGTGAATTTGTGTCCCGACATTCAATGTTTGCCGTATATATGCTGTGCTCTGCCCTGAGTCTCCTTCAGGGTGAGAAGGGCAGAATATAAATGTTTCAAATAAATAAATAAATAATAACAGTAACAACAATAAGGGAAATATTTTTTTTATACAAAGGCTGCAGATTCATGGTTATGGCCTTTTGTTACCTGGAGCAATTACGCCTGTTTGGTAGATGGACAGCAGCTTTCCTAATCTTTACTGTCTTCTGTTCCTTATCCTATATCCTGGAGATACCTCAGATTGAATGGGAAACACACCAAGTCACTAATCCTCTCCTCCAGAAGACAGAGCTAGCTTATTATATTATTAGGAGGTTGGTGCATGAATGCTTGCATTATCAAGTGATGGCTTGCATAGATGATGAGCCATCACAGGTAAAATACTGAATAGAAACCATTTCATCGTGGGCACAGCACTATTGAAAGAAGTTGCACACTCAGCTCCAAGTCATCAGGTGGGGAGATATCAGATGATTACATGCATGTATCAGCAAGCTCCAAAATAGATTCTAGAGGGTGATGAGCATTTATATTGCCAATGGGCTTGGAGGCATCATTTTGTTAATACTCTTACCAAACCAGTTTTTCATTTAAATTCATCTGGTAGCACAGTCATGATTATTATCCCACTTGTTTCAAGGCCTCAAATGATCTCTCTCTCTCTCTGTGTAGATTTACAGAATGGGTAGGGCGGGAAAGGAGGGAGTTGGGCTGATCAGTAGCGATTGACCCAAGGTCACCTTCTGAATGGCTTGACTAAGGGGCAGTTTCAGATCTTTCCAAGTTCCCTAATAGCTATCCTATTCTGAACCTGTGACGGGTTAAGGTGAGCAAGATTTATGGAGAAAAGCATATTTAAGGAAGTACTTAATGTATTTATGTATAAGTGTGTGTGTGTGTTGTTGTTTTTGCATGCTTGTGTGAAATTAGGGGACTTGAGCAAAGCCTTGAAATATTTATTCATGTTTTGTCTTCAGGTACACCTCCTATTATCTTTTCATAAAAAGTCATACTATTAGTACTATGTAAACAAGGTGTTTTGAGCATTGAGCTATCTTGGAAACCCACTGAGTGACCTTGGGGAAGGCAACCCCACTCCGAACATATCTTGACAAGAAAACCACATTATAAGTCAGAAACAACTTGAAGCAACAACAGCAACAACAAATAAGAACTAGGAAAGAGTACATTCAGTATTAAGGACAGCTTATCTCCACACTACTGCCTGTCTTCCCCTTAATTAGCTGCTGCTTGGCTTTAGAATAAATTCAGTTTTCTGTTTAGCATTCTGAGGTAGAAAAATATCTACTAGATTGGTTGTTTAATGCACACACCAGTGCCCTTGGGCTATTTTTTATATTATCTGGCATCTGTGCTACAGTTTTCTCAAGGGAGCATCTGTCTTTGAGGAATCCCTTCTACAAGACAAAGAGAAAAGTAAAAAAAAAAAAAGGAGAAAATGCTATAAGCTTCTTTTGATTCATTAGGGTTAATGTGCTGATAATCCTGTGTCCATCTTTGTTTTGGGAATGGGCTAAGTCAAGAAAGAACATTGTATATATAAGTCAAGTGTGCATGCATACACATATGTGTGCGTTCAGGCAAACTGGAACATAGTGGCTGCCTCTCAGAGCCATGCTTCTAAATCTGGCTGTCGTCTTTTATGCAATCACAAAAATTTTACAGGGATATTCCTCCTTATCCACAGAATGAGACTGCTAACTCAAGTAGCTGATTTTAGAAGTCATGAAAGGACAACAAATGATTTCTATTGAATGAGTTGTGTAAATATAAGGAGAGATGCTTGTGAGATTTTCTGCCATTTTGTGCATAAATAAGTTAGCTGCCTCTAGAATAATATCCTTTAACATGAATGTAGTGTTCTCCAAACCTATACAACTAAACTCTACTTATTGTGTTCATACACGTAAGGATAGAAATCAGTGGGGCTTCCTTTTGAGTAGACATGGATAAGATTGCACAGTAAATGTTTCACATTAGAATTGAATTTCCATTTTGTTATTTTATTAGTGATTATGATTACATAATGGAGCCCTCCTCAACTTGATGTTTCTTCAAATGTGTTGAATGACTGTGCATGTCCTTATACTGTCTTGGCAGTATTAAAATTACAGCCTTAACAGAACTCTAGGATGCATATTTACATCAAAATTGTATACCTGCTATTATACATGGGATTCCTGTTGGTGCATTATACTGGTGTAACTGTTGTCATAGATGAGAAGGGTCAGAAGAAAAAGAATTTGGAGATCTGGAGGGGGAAAACGAGGTGCATTGCCTGTGAAGTCAGATTCTGGATAAGTAGTTTATTTATAACAGTCAGATTTTTGTCTTCCTTCCCTTAGCACTTTTGTACAACACTGGGAAAAGTCAACGCATGGTGCACTAGTAGAATTCCAGCCATATTGCAATCATTGCAAAACATGCTATGGAGTGCTAGAAATTTTAAGTATGAAGTTGCCATTTAGGGGTAGAGAGTTAATCTGGGACCATGGCATAGTGGCAGGACTCATGGAAATGTTCACCTTTTGTTTGTACCACAGTCTTGATCATAATCAAGCAGGTGTGAGGGCAGGATATTGTTCAAATTATACAAATAAAACTACGTTTTGCCTAAGGGTTGCCTAATTTAGAAATGACAAAAACCTCCCTGCAGTAGTTGAAATTCAAGTGATCAATGTGCACTTTACAGCTTCTCTAAACTTTGGTTCCTAATTCAACTGGAGTCTACAGATCATCAGCACTACATAGATGTTGATGGAATGGGTGACTGCATTCAAAGTTGCTGGCTTTCCCAGGATAACCTCAGCTGGCTTAAACACACAGCCAACTGTCAAAACTAAACGTCACTTTGAAAAGTAGAAATCACATGGTGCTTTTGTACCATTGTATCAAGCTGCACTATAGTAGTCTGTTATTTTCAGAATGAAAATAATTAGTTATCCAGTTTGTCTAAATTTTGTATCTCTTTGCATGCTGACTGCAATGCCAAAAATGATTATTGTAGTTTTTTCCATTGTAGTTAAGCAAATGCAAGAGTTAAAAATGCAATTTTTCACACCCATATTCCTTCTGCATTAGTATATGTAATACAGTCTTTTCCGCAAGGAATTCAATAGAGTAATTCTTTGGTGGGTGGATAAAATATGTTCCAGAGTAACTGCCAGATCCACAGCACTGGTGTTCAGCAGAAAGTATAATATTCTGCTCCTAATGGGATTTTATTCTTTATCCTAACTCTACCCATTCCTTTTATACTCCTATGTAAGAGATCCCATTTAAAACAATGCAGCAATAAATGGGAAGGAACAGTTTTGACAAGGCTTCAGCATCAAAATGTCATATCAGCAGCCCAAGGACACTGTTGATTGGCATATTGGGTAGAATATTATTTTTCCTGCTGTCATCAGTACAAAATCTACTTCTTCCTAGACACTGTTTACCTATCATTAGGGTTATAATAGAAGAAAATATCTGAATCTGTCTGATTTTCTTGCGGATGAATTAAGTTGAGGTTTTATGGGTTGTCAGTTCTGGTTGTATCCACATGCATTGTCAGTCTTATTCTGTTGAAGTCCAGATAACAAGTTCCTTTCTATCTGTTCAGCCTTTCTTCTTGTCACAGTCATTTCCTGAGCTACCTGCACATTTAGAAGCTAATTTTGGAAAGCTGGACTTAGTTGTAAGGCATTCCAATGAAAGTCTCTTAGGTATCTTTCAGCACTTTTGAAAGATACATTCCCTTTTATCATAAGAGCGAAACAACACATTATACAGAGTTGCTGTGTTGTGTGTTTCATTCAGCTAAGAGAGCATCTACACAGTTAAAGCTACTTAACAATTCGTGCCAGTTTTGTAACCACTTGAAATGTTATGGCTCCATTCTGTGAAATCCTGGAATGTGTAGTTTGGTGAAATACTTAGGAGTTTCTGCTAGAGAAACCCACTGTACTCTTCTAAATTACAGTGCTATAGCTCATTAGCATGATTCTAGGAGCCCCCGGTGGTGAAATAGGTTAAACCCTTGTGCCGGCAGGACTGCTGGCCAACCGGTTGGCGGTTTGAATCTGGGGAGAGCGGGTTGAGCTCCCTCTGTCATCTCCAGCTCCCCATGCAGGGATATGAGAGACGCCCCCCACAAGTATGGTAAAACATCAAAACATCCGGGCATCCCCTGGGCAACGTCCTTGCAGATGGCCAATTCTCTCACACCAGAAGAGACTTGCAGTTTCTCAAGTTGCTCCTGACATGGAAAAAAGACGCATGGATTCTTAATTTCCAATCATATAATACTGTAGAATGATATAATTGGAAACTGCTGTGTCACATTGGTAGTATCTGAGGCTGCCTTGAGCCTTACTTTTGAGGGAAATACATAGAACCATAGAATTGAAAGGGAGTTCACAGATTGGGTTGTTGTAGGTTTTTCCGGGATATATGGCCATGTTCTGGAGGCAATTTTTCTCCTGACGTTTCGCCTGCATCTATGGCAAGCATCCTCAGAGGTAGTGAGGTCTGTTGGAAGTAGGAAAAATGGGTTTATATATCTGTGGAATGACCAGGGTGAGACAAAGGACCCCTGTCTGCTGGGGCTAGCTGTGAATGTTTCAGCTGATCACCTTGATTTGCATTCAATGGCCTGGAAGCGCCTGGGGGGAATCTCTTGTTGAGAGTGATTTTATGTGCCTGTTTGTTTCCCCTCTGTTGTTTTGCTGTTGTAATTTTTGAGTTTTTTAATACTGGTAGCCAGATTTTGTTCATCTTCATGGTTTCCTCCTTTCTGTTGAAATTGTCCACATGCTTGTGGATTTCAATGGCTTCTCTGTGTAGTCTGACATGGTGGTTGTGAGAGTGGTCCAGCACTTCTGTGTTCTCAAATAATATGCTGTGTCCAGGTTGGTTCATCAGGTGCTCTGCTATGGCTGATTTCTCTGGTTGGAGTAGTTTGCAGTGCCTTTCATGTTCCTTGATGTGTGTCTGGGCGCTGCGTTTGGTGGTCCCTAAGTTCACAGATTGTTGTATTCAACTCAATGCAGAATCACCACCTGGAGCATCCCCAACTGTTATCTATCCAGATCTACAAATTTGGAACTGTGATTCTGAAATTATCAAGTAACCAATGTTGTATTCCATATTCTGTTAGGTAGCTATTGAGTAGTTGAACTATTTTTAATGAAATAATTTTGCATATATGAAAGGTTATCTTTAGAAGAAGTGTAAACTGCACAGAATAATTTCATTTTGTTGTTCTACTTATTTATTTTTACTATTTTGGTACTTATATTGACCTTTGCATCATATAGTGTTTTTGCTGCTGGTTTCTGTGGTTGTTTTTAGGGACTGCTATTTTATTTCTCAGATGCCAAAGAGCAGTACATCCCAAAACAATCTTAAGAAGATAAACTGACTGTCTCCAGAAGGGGCTACTAAAGTTTTCCCTTTGCATTCAGTTATTAAAAGTGGAACTCTATGACCCTGTTCAGTCCACTTTTTTATTTTAAAACAAATTGAACAAAACTCTCTTGAAAGTAAGGAGGAAAATAAGTTGGGTTATTTATTACTGACAAAGGTATATTATCAGTGAAACAGCTGATATGTTTCACTAGGCACAACACGATGCTTAAGTAAATTATTATTAGTAAGTAAAAGTATATATTTTTTTTGTTTCAACATATTATGTTTTAATTGAATGCAGAGAGTTGGAGCCTGGTTCAACAATTCTACCTCAAGAACAATAGCTAAACTAGTTTTGACCTCTGAATGTATATGTTCAGTGAGCAGATCAGGTATTAAATTGAACTGCAAGACAGCTGTTGCAGATGCTTGAATCCATCTTGCTGTTTGTTATAAAGCTGGGAACAAAAGAGCTCATTCATTGTAATTGCATCCTGCGCCCCAAGGTGTCTAATCCTTAGATGGAGCTAAGGACCTGAGAAAATCCTTAGACTAGGTTGTGCCTGGTATTTAATTTATGACACTCCAGTCATTTACCATTTTTGTTGGCCTCCACATTTTTTTCCCCAAGCTTAGTTTCAAGAAGCCAGTATTGGCCTTTAAAAGTCTTGAATAATGTTGACCCAAGATACTTGAAGGACTTCTTCTGTTGCCTAAGAACAACACTCGTATTCCTTGTCCTCTATAATGGAGGTATATT
Organism: Anolis sagrei ordinatus; assembly: GCF_025583915.1. NCBI lineage: Eukaryota > Metazoa > Chordata > Lepidosauria > Squamata > Anolidae > Anolis > Anolis sagrei. Next base: position 180,762,449 of record NW_026847549.1, read on the forward strand.
AGAGGAAAAGCTTTGGTGGTTTCCGCCACACACTAGAGATCCCACAGCTGGCGGTCTTCTTCCTTAGTTGAATGATAAAAGAATAATAATTTTATTTTAGAGATTTCCTGTAAGCTATTTAACTATTGTGGGATTGGGATCATCATATAGTTTAGCCACTTCCTTAACGCTCAGTTGAGACAGCAGTTTGTCTCTTTGATTTTAAAGTGTTGTTTTGAATTACGTTTAGCATTCTAATTATATATATTTGGCATATACACTTGATAGTAAATCATATTGAAATCAATATGGGAAGTAGGCATAAGGTTGGTTTATGCAATACCCAAAGGTTGTAAAATACACCTATAAAAAGATGTCAAGTTGGTAATGCACAGGAGGTAATGATCTTCTGTAGTCAATGGGGTGGAATGAACGTTCATCGAAAGCCTTAATGTAGGTTGATCATACCCTTTTCTACTTGGGTTGTAAAAAATGTACCACAAATGGTTACTCAGGAGGAGACTATCCAGATAGATCCACTGTTGGAAGGAGCTTCAAAAATTGTTACGCTGTGTAAGATGATACCCCCAGATGAAATTACCACATATGTCTATGTATAAATTAGTCCAAAATTATGGATTTTGATATGATTCATGGGTAAGTTGAGGATCATTCTGCGGAAGGGAGAAATGTTAATGCTGTCTCAGGAAGCCAGCTGATCTTGGCTGCCACTGCCATTACCCACCCAGACATTCAAAAAGGCCAGAAGCAGCACCACAGTGAAGAGAGTAGAGGGGATTGGCACTTCTTTTAGCTTCTCCTGGGATGGACTAAACCCTTGCCTTTGACCTATGGATATATCAAGCTTTTAAAGTTGATTTTGTGACTAAAATTTCTAGACTTATACATGAGTCTATAGGATGAATACATACAATAAATGCGGTGTTTAAAAAAGCTAGGGAGCTTTAGACTTCAATAGATTCCTTTCAGTCATTTTAGAATTTTTTTCTTGTAAGTCCATATTTGGCTTGGATTTCTTTTTAAATGCTCTGTAAACTTTCCATGGTCTAACAGATTGAAGAAAAATGGACAAAATTGTCATGATAATGAGATCAGTCACCTAACTTGTTAGTATTTTGTAGCAACTTTTACATCAGGGTGGAGAATATTTCGGCCATATTTTGTACTGAAACTCCCAGAAACCCTCAGAAACCCTTACCATTATCCATGTTGGCGGTCTGCAGCTTCTGTGAATTGAAACCCAAACCGAAAGCGCAGGGCCAGGAATAGATCCTCCCCCCTCCCCAAAGTTGAAGTCCTTTTGAGATTAAAAAAACTTCTTACACAAAACATTTTCCTAATATATTTGTTATTGAAGGAAGGAAGGAAATTGTAACACCTTGAGGTGTTTGTGCGCATTCCCCTTTGGAAAATATTATGAACTTAAAAGATCAGAACTTAGCTGAGCTTTTGTTGTCCATGGTTAAAGTTTTATTAGTGATTGGCAATGGCAGCATTTAAAATACAGAAAACCTGACAAGCTAAGCCTGTAAATGTCATGACAATGAACAAAGTAGGAATGAGCAAGGTAATTAATTTTGAGATAAACTATATAGCATTTTGTGATTGTAGTAGTGGTCTAATGTTCACCCAAGGATGCCTTTTTCCTTCACCTAGCCTTCATTTCTCATATGATTATATTTGGTGGCCAAACTTAGAAATATATATTTTAAGATGCTGAGGGAAGCAGGTGAGACAAGCTTGCCTGCTGTTCTTTTTTCTCTTTGTTTACTTATTCACACACATGTAAAAAGCCACTGTTTATTTTGCTTGTTGTAACCAGACACACATGGTTACAGTAAGGTTGGCAAGAGCAGAATCCCATTTTACTGAGCCCAAGCTTTATTTACCACTGCCTTACTGTTGCAATCTGAAACTGAAAGTCTGTTTCTCCAGCTCTCCTTTGCCATCCTCTCAATTCTGATGCTGCTAGAAAACTTCTAGATAGATGTGATAAAAAGAAAAAGAGGGGGCTGGGTGCATCTAAAAAAGGCTTATTAAAAATAGGTCTTTTTGTCAGAGGTTTTGCTAACTGAAGTATGCCTGTAATCCTCTCTAAAATTATTCTTCTCTGTGTGTTGAGATTAAGATGCACACACACACAAGCTTCAAAACAAAGCAATCCCTTAAAATGTCAGATTTCCTTCCTAAGGGAGCAGTTCCAGGAGAGGAAGATATTTTCTTGACATCTTTGTAATGCATTATTGGTGTGAAGTCATCCTTAAGACTCTGAAAACATAATACACCATCTACTTTTCTTGTCAATGAAGCAGGAAATAGTGACAAAGCTCTGGTGGTATGTAGAAGGTCAGATCCTCAGAGCAGCAGAACAAGTTGGTAACAGCCACCATGGAATACTACAAAACCAGCAATGGTTATTTGTATTGTTGCATTTTTAAAGAAATGGGTTAACTTTGTCAGCATCACTACTTGGCAAGTTGATTGTCTGCTCACCCAGTTTTTCAAGGGCAGAACACAGTAGAGCTTTGATTTTTAGAGATATAAACTGTTTTGTCAGACAAGCCCTGTTCTTACATAGAAAGATCAGATTTTAACTGAGAAAGGTAGAGCAGATATGTTTGTGTGTTGGTGCATTCAGTGAATAGCTGTCTTTAGGAGTATGAACTATAATACTTAGAAAAGATCTGTGTAATATAGTCTTGAGGCAGGGTACAGCATAGGTAAAATTAAAATTTATATTTATTATTATTTATTTTTATTTACTGTATTTATACCCCACTCTTCTCAACCCCGAAGGGGACTCAGAGCGGCTTACAGATTATGGCAACATTCAATGCCGCATCATACAACAAATAATAAATATAACATATCAAATTATAAAACAAAACATATTAATGCAATAAGTGCAACAACAAATAATAAATATAACATACCAAATTATAAAATGCATAAATGCAATAAAACATATTAAAAATAGTTTTAACAGACCAGGTGTCAGGGGAAGAATGAGATGCCATGAGATGGGTGGCAGTGTTCACTCAAGAGAGGGCTCAGGTGAATCAGGGCCATGGCTGGAAAAAATAAATGTTGGTATCTCTGTGCTGACCCAAGGATGTTGAAATGGAGGCCAGTCAAGATAGTCCAGCAGCACCAAGTGGACCCCAGAAGCTGAGTGAGTCCCTAGAAGCTGAGCCAGAGGCAGCAAGGGAAATAAACGCTGCCTCTTCCCTCAAAGCCCCTGGTGATGGTACCTTCACTTCTTGCTTAGGCCTGAGGCCTTGCAGGCATGGTTGTTTTTATGCCCCAGCCTCTGGGGCAAGCAAAAATACATAGATAAAGCAAAGAACCATTATATATAGATATAGATATACACCGTAGATACGGAACAAAGTTTAAAACGCCAATACTAATAACATGTAAATTTAAAATTCATAGTTTAACATTGACTGGGTAGGGTTTCTCTGATAGCCAAGGCTGGGTATCACATGGAAACCATAAGTTTTGAGAATTGCATTGATCTTCAAGGCTCCCAGAGTAAGTGGAGAGGTCTCTTTTTCTCCTATGGCCAGAACATGGACGTCAGCTTGAAAAGAAACAATTTGAGCCAGACTTCATAGAATATTAAACTATTTTAGAAATTGCTGCAAGCTATTCCTTTTTGCAGTGCCAAAATAGAACTCATTCTGTTGCTGTGGATGTTAATTCCTCACAAAAAGTTGCTTCTAATATGAATCTGAATATGATGCTGTTATTGTTCACTCGTTCAGTCATTTCTGACTCTTCATGACCTCATGGACCAGCCCACACCAGAGCTCCCTGTTAGCCATCGCCACCCCCAGCTCTTTTAAGGTCAAACCAGTCACTTCAAGGATAATATCCATCCATCATGCCCTTGGTCAGCCCCTCTTCCTTTTTCCTTCCATTTTCCCCAGCATTATTATCTTCTCCAAGCTTTCCTGTCTTCTCATTATGTGGCCAAAGTACTTCATCTTTGTCTCTAATATCTTTCCCTCCAGTGAGCAGTTGGGCCTTATTTCTCAATGGAATATGGATTGATTTCATCTTCCTGCGGTCCAAGGCACTCTCAGAATTTTCCTCCAGCTCAAAAAGTGTTTATTTTCCTTTGCTTAACCTGCCTTATGGTCCAGCTCTCACAGGGGAATATCATTGCTTTAACTATTTGGATCTTCGTTGCCAGTGTGATGTCTCTACTCTTCACTATTTTATCGAAATTGATCATTGCTCTCCCCCCAAGCAGTAAACATATTCCGATTTCCTGGCTGCAGTCTGCGTCTGCAGTAATCTTCATGCCTAGAAATACAAAGTCTGTCACTGTCACTGAATATGATGACGAACACATATTGCTTTGTGCAATTCATAATTCAGGACTTGGAAATTGCAGAGCCCTTTTCTCAGTCCCGTCCTTTGGTGTTCCCCAGATGGCGATACCCCCTTCCTCATGACACCATCATTTTGTGATTTTTCAGCTTCTGTTGAGCATGTTACCTATTCTACAAGGTAGAAGTACATCTTCTGAGACTTAGTTACTGGCAACAAAAACATGAAATCAAAATGTTCTGGTGTGTTTGGACACACTCACCTTCGAAACACAGCCTCTCACCCATGTTGTCTTTGAAATCATATTCATCCACTCAGGTTCCACACTCTTGTTAATAAATCATATAATGGTAATCTGATTTTATCAAGCCATTGAGATTTGACAGCATAGCTGCATTTGGTATACTCAAGCTTTTGCAGAATCAGACTTGCTTTCATTGGTACAAACTTCTGTGGTTTTGAATTAGAATTGTTCATTTAAAATGTAAAAAAAGTTTTTTAGAGAGTTAGTTTGTATCTTGTTTTTATTATGCTGAAGTGACATAGTCCTAATTATTTGGCAGCCATCCATCTTTTATTACACTGTAAGACATCTGTTTTACTTATAATCACAATATTGCATCTTGAAAATAGAAGGAGTGTTACTCTAAGGACAAACAAGTGAATCCATACTTAATTGTAGTTGCTCATAATAATGTCTAGTTGATCTCTCAGAATGCGTCAATCTGAATCCAGTTAGCGTTTTTGCTTTTATTTTTGCATCACTCTATTCAATTATGGCCTTTATCATTGTGATTGGCAAGCAATTTATGGCTTGATTATACATATTGTGGACTTTTTGTGCCTTTTGACATGTTTCTGTTTATACAGTATGCCTTCTGTCTTGACCCTGCTTTCTCCAAAGTATATATTTATATCTTGTGGACAAAGGAAAAACAACCTAGAAGGGAAAATTAGTGTTCACAAGCTTCTTCACATAGAGATCTCTGCCCTGCTTCTTGTGAACATAGTAATAGCTAGTATATCTATACATTTAGAATAATCACATAGAACCCAGCCTCCAAAAATTAGATTACATATTTGAATGTTCTGTCATGCTTTTGAATAAAAACCTAGTAATTTGCTTGGGGAAAATCAGCATGTCTGGAAGGTGAGATATATTACGTCTATTCTTGTTGTCTCTTGGACAGTTTTTTAAGCACATTACATCAACATGGTCAAAAACACACTTTGCTTGTAAATATAGCTTCAGCTCACTGAATAACAGTATTTGATAAAACTTGATGAAAGTTTGATGAAACCATTTACTGATGTTTGATGAAGCCAGCGATTGACTTTCATTTTCAGCTGTTGACCGCATAGTGTGAGATCTAAGTTTCCTAGTTTAAAGTAATACTTGAAAACAAACATCTTCTGCTTTAAAATTAGCAGTAGACAAGCTGGTGCACAGTCAATGAAGCAGCACATAGCAGCTGATAATGAAATCTTCACCAATGTGTCTTAAAAGCAAAGGCTTAGGATGAAATTTAGAATACTCTCCTCTATTTCAGCAATGAAGGGTACAGTATTGACCTATTCATATATATACTGGTTCTACATTAGTTTAATCTTAGCATTAGATAACAAAGGTAAGAGAGTGCAAAATGTGAATTCATTTTTGTTTGCTAACTTTCTAAAAATCTGGTTCTTAATTATTATACCTATTGCAACAAGTATTTATGCTCTCTATTTCTTCTTGTGTCCACATTAAAATTCAAGTGCTTATTCCTGCACTGAATGTCTGTATGTAGAACAAGGAAGATGTGGTCTACAGATACCTCTTTAGGTCCAACTTAAGCTCTGTGCTGAAGCATAGAGGCCACCCTGAAGACAAACATAGATCTTCCACTCTAGTTAGTGAAAAATCTATGACTTGACCTAATTCATTTACATACTAATTGTGCCAGACATTTCTATGCTTTTATTTTTTTTTTAAAAAAAACTGGTTTCCTAGGAAACCCATGCCTTCTTGTCAGTGCAGTAATTGTGAGGAGGCCGCTGTGTGTCTGACGCATTGTTCATTTGTGGACAAAAGGCAGTAAAAGGGGGGAAAAGAGGTGGATTCTAACAAAACAGCCTGACATTTTTATTTTGCTAGCACATTAAATGTCCTGCTTTCCCATGTGCTCTTAATAAAGATGTTCTTGTAAAGTAAATGGAACCAAAAGTAGAAGCAATTTTGTTTGGAAGGAGCCTGGCCTGTCCCACATAGCTACACTTTTATTAGGCAAGAAATCAAATGAATTTTAGTTGAACACGAGTTTGTCTTATCTGAACAGAAAGCATGAAAAGCCAAAGGACCAATAAGAACCTGAAATTGTCATTGAAGCTGATGTTTCTATCTTTCTGAATGTCTCATACTCTCATTGCATTTGAGAGTTAATTCTGTGTTGTGGTACTTAGGAGCAGTGCCATGGTGCAAATAGGTTGCAGTGTTTTGGAAGACACTGCCCATGTTCCGATCTCTTGAAATCTCCAAAATTGTGCCTTCCAGATACTTTGGATTGCCTGGTGGACTACCCATTGGCCATGCTGGAGTTAGCTATAGGGAGCACACAGTGCCCCTGTTAAAACAGCTCCATTGGCTACTGATAAGTGTCCTGTCTCAATTCAAAGTGCAGGTTATTATCTATAAAGCTGTAAACGGTTTACGCCCTGTCTGTCTTTGTGACCACACCCCCCATGTACCTATGCAAGCGTTAAGATCTGCCAGGAAGGCCCTTCTCGCAGGCCTGCCACTGTCACAAGCACGGTTGGTGGGGATGAGGGACAGGGCCTTCTCAGTGGTTGCTTTGGAACACCCTCCCTAGGGAAATCAGGCAAGCCCCCACACTGTCCTCCTCCTGTAGGGATTTAAAGACTTGGATGTTTAAACAAGAATGTAAAGTAGCCCCAATGGTCCACAATTAATGACACACCACTGCACTTTCATCCGTGCCCTTGTTCCTGAGCTACAATTTGCACTAATCCCATTCCCTTGTCTTGTTTACAGTTTGGTCATGTCTTACAACAGTTGTCACCATAGGTTATTGGGCATTGTTCTGAGTTTTTAAATTGTTGTTTTTATATCCTGTTGGTTTTAATTTTTTGTATTGTACTATATGTTTATTTTATGCATTGTTTTTAGTCCCTTTATGTCATGTGTAAGCCGCCCTGAGTCCCTTCAGGGAGATGGAGGCGGGATACAAAATAAGGTTGTTGTTATTATTATTATGCTGACCGGGGCTAATGGACATCGAAAACTAAAACATGTGGGCTGGAGAATACAGTGATTCCTTATTGGAAAGATCTTGGCCTCCTTTCAGATTTGTGTGCTCCTTCTCCCCTTTCATCTAACAGTGTTATGAACCAGATCAAAAGCTTTAACTTCAATTTCTGGCTAACATTTGCTTGCTGTGTCTTTTGAACCCAGCACTAGAGTTTAATATTAACTGTAGTTTCCTTTGAAGCAGGTTAGTCTTAAGAAACCATAGTCGAGATTAATGACACTTGGGCTTTAGACATAATGCTAAACCAAGTCTGAGCAAAGTGTTGACCCCAGGGACATTTATCTCCACCCTCTATTTTTGTTTTCCTTTAAAAAGTCCTTTTTACTTCCCAGTGGTTCCAGTGAGCCAGTTTTGCCTCCTCCACTTTAATCAAAATAGGTATTTTTTTCTAAAACTAGAGGTTATTTCTGATCACTTCCTGATTTTTAAAAATGACTTTTGAGCTCAAAATAGAAAGGTCCGGAAAAAGGGCTAAAGTTCTCCAAACCTCCTAAAAGTCAAAGGTTTTAAAATTAAAAATTTATTTGGGAATGGGGGAGCCTAGGGAGCTGTGGCTCTCTCAGGTCAGGCAGTGTGTTTTCAGTTTCTAGACCATGGGCAGTTGACCAGCTCTTTGATGAAACAAGTTTAGTCAGAATTGGAAATGAATGTTTTTTATCTCCTCAAAGTGTTGCAGGGGAAAGGACAATGTGAAAGACTCTGAAGTTCTTGTTCTTCCTGAGACCGTGGAAGAGGTCCTTGGGGCTGTGAGGGCGACCACGTCAGCTCTAGACCCTTGCCCATCTTGGCTAATTAAATCTGCCAGGGAGGGGTTGGTAGATTGGTTTATGTTGATTGTTAATGCATCGTTGGAACAGGGGTTTTTTCCATCTCAATTGAAACAGGCAGTGGTTCGTCCACTTCTCAAGAAGGTTTCCCTTGATTCCACGATGCTTAACAACTTCAGACCGATCTCCAACCTCCCGTTCTTGGGCAAGGTGCTGGAGCGGGTGGTCGCCTCCCAGCTTCAGGGTTTTCTAGATGACAACTACCTAGATCAGTCACAGTCTGGTTTCAGGCCTGGTCACGGCACTGAGACGGCCTTGGTCGCCTTGGTGGATGACCTCCGTAGAGAGCTGGACAGGGGGAGTGTGACCTTGTTGGTTCTCTTGGACATCTCAGCGGCTTTCGATACCATCGATCATGGTATCCTTCTGGGACGACTCTCTGGGATGGGTCTCGGGGGCACGGTTCTATCGTGGCTCCGGTCCTTCCTGGAGGGCCGATCCCAGATGGTGAAGCTGGGAGATGCCTGCTCGGACCCCTGGCCTTTGACCTGTGGGGTCCCGCAAGGCTCTATTCTGTCTCCCATGCTTTTTAACATCTACATGAAACCGCTGGGAGAGGTCATCCGGAGTTTTGGAGTTAGGTGCCATCTCTATGCAGATGACACACAACTCTACTACTCCTTTCCACCTAATTCCAAGGAGGCCCCTCGAGTGCTGAACGAGTGCCTGGCTGCTGTGGCTATCTGGATGAGGAAGAACAAGCTGAAGATCAATCCCGACAAGACAGAGGTCCTCCTGGTCAATCGTAAACCGGATCGGGGTATAGGGTGGCAACCTGTGCTGGATGGGGTTGCACTCCCCCTGAAGTCACAGGTCCGCAGCTTGGGAGTTCTTCTGGATTCATCACTTACGCTTGAGGCTCAGGCGTCAGCGGTGTCCGGGAGGGCTTTCGCACAATTAAGACTTGTGTGCCAGCTGCGACCATACCTCGCAAAGGCTGATTTGGCTGGGGTGGTCCATGCCTTAGTCACCTCCAGATTGGATTACTGTAATGCGCTCTATGTGGGGCTGCCCTTGAAAACGGCTCGGAAWTTCCAACTGGTTCAACGGGCGGCGGCCAGGATGTTAACTGGTGRTCCTTACAGAGAGAGGTCAACCCTCCTGTTRAAGGAGCTCCATTGGCTYCCYTTRACCTACCGAACCCAATTCAAGGTGCAGGTGCTWACCTACAAAGCCCTAAACGGTTTGGGACCTGCCTACCTCCGTGACCGCYTCTCCGRTTATGWACCCYCARGCTRCCTMCGGTCATCTGGAGAGGSCRTGCTTGCGATCCCACCTGCGTCGCAGGCGCYTTTGGTGGGGACYAGGGATAGGGCKTTTTCTGTGGTTGCCCCCCGACTTTGGAARYACCTCCCTYAAGACATTAGACTAGCACCCACGTTGGCAGTCTTTAGGAAGAATTTGAAGACCTGGCTATTCCGTCGTGCCTTTCCAGAATAGGATAACCCTGCACTTTGTCCGAGAAGCACTTTACTAGAGTTTAAGACTTTCTGCATATGGCACTTGCCCAGATTTCCAATACACCTCCTGTCACACCCAGCACTTTTTAACCTGTACCCATCATAGGCCCGGCCATGGTTTTTATTGTCTAATAGTGTAATGTTTTGCTATTGCTTATGTTTTTAATTTGCTTTGTTTTGTATTGTTTTGTGTTGTTATTGCTGTTATGTTGAGGCCTTGGCCTTTGTAAGCCGCATCGAGTCCTTCGGGAGATGCTAGCGGGGTACAAATAAAGTTTAATAATAATAATAAAAAAGTGAGTCTGAAACATATTGCATAGAACTGTAATAAGCATTTTTATTTTAACACTTTAAAAAAGTCTCCCCCCCCCCAACATTTTCTAACAGAGGTGGCTACAGGCCACCCCATTTTCTGCTGATGTTCTTGAAAAACACGTTTCAGTGATCTGCAACTCTGTCCCAAGTTTTCAGTCCAAGAAACAAAACAAAACATGATGCTTCTAGGATGAAGTGTTCCCAAGTGATGGAAAAAACAATGCATTTGGAAATCATGAGTTCGTGTGTCTGTTAACAATGTATTTTATAGCCAAGTGCAAGAGCAGAAAGGTCTACCAAATTTCATCACCAACTCTTTTGTTTGCATGCTGAGAACAGAACTCTGTTTCATTTTGTCAGTCCATTTTATTTTTTCTTTTGCAACAACAGCCATGTATGTTTCATGCTCAAGTTTTTTTTAAAAGGACACTTTTGTATTCTCCATTTTGCTAGTCCCTTATGAATGGATTATTAATTATACAGCTCAAACAAAGTATGTATTCTGAATCTACACCTCTGCTGACCATTACATTCAATTGCACATAAATAGCTGTTGTGCACTAGTTTAACAATCAGTTGTCTTAATAAATAGATCATAGTCATTTTGGAGAGATAAAGTGAAGATCCGATTGTGTCTAATTTACTGAAAAGTTTCAGCTCAGAACACACAAATGACCTAGATGTTTTATGAAAAAAAGGGAGTATGGTGCTTCCAGATACTTTTTATTTACATTAAGCAGAGTTTAGAATAACTAGTTAAAATAGCATATTGCAATTTGCACCATGTATTTAAAGTTCATTTTTTTAATAGTTAATAATTGACAGTCCAAACCACTTGTGTAGCACTAGGCTGGGGTAGCCCAAAACTTGAGATAGTGACTGGCATGGTGTCTGTAGTACCATGCTGTGTTCAAGGCTACTCTGCATCCTTGTACAATTTTGAAAAGGCATCTCCAACATGAGACCAAACCAGTTCACTTTGGAACATACTGTGATGTTGACGTTGTCCTTAAAGACATTCTAGAAACTAATCAGCATAAAATATTGTCATCAGGTTGTCATCCAGGATGTATGCCCCAGAGAACATTACCATATAACTGTTTGCTCTACACCTCTTTTTTCTGGGCTTGACTTAGGATGCTGTCTTGCTTTTTAAAACTCTTACTGGTTGCAGCCTGACCTTTCCATTCCTTTTTCTGTACTCTATAAGACACATTGAGATCTTTTTCCATATTCCCTCTTCCTTCAAGACAGAATTAATGTCCAAAGGAGTACATATACTTTGGCAGTGATAAAACATAATTCTTGGGGAGATCACTGATTCCAATACTGAATTTTCCAGCCCAACCCCCGTGGAAAAACTTGGACTTTTCAGAGAGATCTTTGATATGTGTTGCTAATAAAAATCAGTCGTCATGTTGTGTCCAGACCTTTCTTCCAGTCTACTCGCTGGTTTTATTCCTTTACAGTTTGGTTTCTGGATGTGAGTTTCATTTTATCTGAGGGATATTCTTCATATTTTCTTTTTGTGCTTGTTTTTCCAATGGTATTCTATTAAATTTTATGATAGTTCTCTGCTTTCATTCTTCAGAATCATAAGGCACAATACGAATGTGTCCAAATAAATAAATAAATTTTCAAATTATGCTCAGAGTATTCATGTGTGAGAGAAAATCCCACCGTGAGCTGTAAGGGGACAAAACAAACCCCTTGTACTTTCAGGGTTTGGGAGATCACAGTAATGAGTTCTTGTTTGAGCAATGTTAAGCAATGTGCTCAGGTTCATTTGTAGCCAGTTGGTTAAGATCATGTTGCTTCTTTTGTGCAGTGAGTGTTCTGTTGTGGATGAATGAGTCATTTATGAAATGCCAGGCAAGGTCAGTGTTCGTGTCCCCCCCACCCCGCCCCGCTGCAGTCACCAACTACCCAGCTATAGGAAAAGAAAGAACATTCTTTTTGTCTCTACCTGCCCCAGGAATTAATATATTTTGGGGTGGGGGTGGGGTGGGGAGATGCCTTGGCAGCATTTCCATAAATGTATGAATTAAAACAATACAGTCACCCCTCCATAATTTCAGGTTTGACGTTTACAGATTTGATTATCCACAAATTTAATACGTTATCTCTAAGATATCTTGGTGTCCTCCAGTGCCTTATGTTCCACTTCCACCAGACATCACACTGGAGGACCTAGAGGTTCCTAGAGAGAACACTTTCCCAGGCATTTGTATTTCAATGGGATGCTGTGGTCAACTTCAGGTGGAAATTTTCTGCAGAGTTGCCCTGGAGGACCTTGAAATTATCGGGTTAAAAAATGTATGTTTATTTATAGTTTTTCCACTTTTGTGGGGGTCTCACACCCCTAGCCCCAGCAAATATGAAGGGATGACTGTACATTTTATTTATTTAGAGAATTTTTACCCCACTCCTTAGTTACAAAGGCACTCAGAGCAGTTTACCAAATTTCAATTTGCCTTGGTGACCTATTGGCAATAACCAATGGACCTTAGTATGCTATTTGTTGCTTTATTTCCAACCAAGCAGAACTAGAAAGATTAGAAACCACTCTTTTAATATATAAACCTTGGATATATTAGAACAACAAATCAGTAGTGTACAAAAAGTTGTGTAACTTCAGATACAGTAAACATAGTTTGGATCTTTCCTTGGAATGTTTTATATGGCATAAGATGTCACTTCAAGCAGAGGCGGCCCTAGGTAATTTTCAATGGTAAGCAAACAGTATCCCCCCCCCCCCCAACCAATCACTGATATATATTTTCTGTTCTTTCGTGGGAGTTCTGTGTGCCATATTTGGTTCAATTCCATCATTGGTGGAGTTCAGAATGCTCTTTGATTGTAGGTGAACTATACATCCCAGTAACTACAACTCGCATATGTCAAGGTCTATTTTCCCAGAGCGCCTCAAGAGCGCCCCTGGGCAAAATCAACTATACTGCAAATGCTTACGTTGCGTAATGGGTTGAGCCGCCCCTGCCTCAAGACCACCATTTGGTACTCAAAAGACTTGCTATGTGTACTACTCTCTTACCAGATCACACTCTTTATATAACCAGGATATTGACATGGTTCTTGCATGTTAAAAGAAAGTGCTATTTTTTCTCTTTCCTGTTGCATGCTTCATGGGTGAATGGTTTTTAATATAGAATAATGCAGGAAGACTAACTTTAAAACCCTTTTAGTATGTAGTCTCATAGCACAAAGACTTGTAAGTAAGCTGTGAGACTCACCTACTTAGTATGTGAAAAGATGGATTTACATGTGGAAAGCTCTAGAAGCATAATTTAATGGTGTTGCCATCACATAAGTTTTTCTTCTATACATACTTAGAATTAAATCCAGTTTTAGTGCAAACTAGAGTAAACTGATCAAAGTCATTAGGAATTACATCTTTATTGGTTAACAAATTCCATTCATTTCAATAGGTCCACTTTAATTAGGACTAAACTCAGATTTAATACTTCAAATGTATCTTGTTTCATTCTCCTTCTCCATTTAATCCAATGTTTTGGTCTTGTGCTCAGAAAATAAATTTGTAAGTTATTGTCCATAAACTGTGGTAAATTAGACTTTTTGCAGTTTTTTTAAACTATGAAGTATGGATGTTGTCTTTTAAAAAGCGGATTGTGAGCAAGGATTTTCTAGGTTTTGAGCATTCCAGCGAAAGGAAAAGATACACAAGAAATAAAATTTATAAGTGGTAGGCAGTCAGAATGCGATTTATGCACCATGAAAATTCATTCAGCAGTGGCTGAGCATGCAGTTGCTTGTGTTTGCATAATGGGCCCATTGTATTGCTAGGTTCAAGGACTAAAGTATTTGGATTATCTGAGGTAACCATGCTGGTTTATCATACTGTCCTGATCCTTTAATAACTGTGGAAAAAAGTGGAGTTGCTATTGTAGACGTACACATTAAAGGCAAATGTGGCGTGATTATGGGTGTGGAGTTTTTGTAAGAAATTCATGCTTCCTTTCATTCTGAAACAATATAAAATGAGACTTAAAAACGACTAGCAGCAGCCAAACCTTAATTTCACCCTCAAAAAGAACAAATAGATTATCACAGCAGTACCCTTTTTATTTCTTTGTAGTTTCTTTCTTCTGTAGAGGGAGAGAGGTTCTAAACCAGAAAGGAAAGAAAAAAGACCATTCATCATTGTTGGGGGAGCAGCGTAGAATACATGACAAAATAATTTATGAGGACAGATCGTTAACTTGAGGACTGTCCAGCCTCTAATGCCTGCCCTTGCTCCCCGTGAAAGATTTGTCACACTTGTCATTCCAAGATAACTTCTGTCCATTGTCTCATTAGTTGAAATGTACAATCAGCCTAATGCTAGGTCTTCAATTCACAGATGCAAAAGTGAATACTAAACACGCTGTGCACATATAAAAGTAATTCCAGAACTGTATCTGCTAAACCTGTTCTCTAAGGAGAACCCATAGGGTGAAATTTTATACTAAAAATTGGGAGTGCTCCACTGCCCATACCTTTCAATTTTGGTCTTTAGGGGCCTACTAGTAATAATTAAGAAGCTACTCTAGGTTTATTACTTTGCAGGAGAAACCACACTGTTTCCATTCAGATAGAGCAGTGATTCCCAACCTTTTTTGATCAGGGACCACTTGACTAGGGACCACTCCCCAACATTAGTACCAAATGGGTTACAAATCATTTTTGTCAACTTTAGATTTGGTTTGGTTATTTGGGTTGCTGATTCAGAAAACCGCATCAGCTTTAGTTTCTGATACAGAACAGATGCCATCCAGTAGTCGCTATCTCCTTGCCCAAAGAAAACCATATTTAATAAGCCTCAGCACCATAAGAGGGTGTGAGGGACAAGTCGCTCTTTTTGCAACGGTGTAGTAACGGTGAGGCCGCGGACCATATTTTAGTTCTTGTGGACCACTGGTGGTCCATGGACCACAGGTTGGGAACCACTGAAGTAGAGGGTTCTGGAAAAGTAAAGGAATTCTCACTATAATAATAATAGTCACAAAGTAACAATTAAGGTTTTGTGTGCTCCGATTATGATATCCAGCAGCCATTCTGACTTTGTTCTTTGAAACTGACATGGTGGTACACACACATTCAGGCATTGATCAGCACAAATGTCATCCAGTGATATTTTCTTTCTTCCCTCTTCCCAGTGGATCCCTTTGTACTCCCTGAAAAACAACTGATAAATAACATAAAACCGTATAAACTATGTTCATCTCATTAATGTAAATTAGAGTATTGGGTTAATGTTGTTGTTGCTATATATAAATAATTGAAGATCAGAAATCCTTCTCAATATAATAAAAACCACAGAGATTGTCTGAGCCTTCTGCCCCCTGTGTATGTAATTTATTTTGATAAAATCAAGAAAAAATGAAATTAGAAAAACCACAAAGAGTGCTGTGTAGAACTGTAGCTCCCAGCATTTTTTTTTATTATGGCTAAGCTTGCTAAAGAATGAAGGACTAATAGATTCCCACCTAGCATGTTTCTTTATAGAAATTGTACTTGTAATGGTATGAATAGACTGCAGTCTGCAAAAGCTTATGCAAAACAGAACATTTTAGCTTTCATGGTGCTAGAGTACTTGCTTTTGCTGCAACAGGCTAAAACTGATACCTGCAATCCTGCTCTTATGACTGTTGCCTCCCTGGATCCCAGAACGTGCCCAGCCTCGCTATGCATCAAGCTAAATGTCTGTTCTTTTGAATTAAAACAAGATAATGGGTATAATCAACAGTTTAAAACAAACTTTAGCTATATAATTGACCCACTTTATCCATGAAACTTGCACCCACAGATTCCACCACCCATAGCTTGATAATATTTCACACACATTCCTCAAAAACTAATAAAAAAAAACAAATCTTGGTTTCAACATTTTATAAAAGGAACACCATTTTACTACATTTTTTATATAAAGTAGGACTTGAACATCCATGGATTTTAATATCCACAGGAGGTCCTAGAACCAAAACGCATATTCCAAGGATCCACTGTATAATAGTCTGAAGTTGGCAGTGGATAAAAAGGTAGATGGCACTTTATGAACATTATCTTTCTCTTCAACATTCTGAAATGAACAAGAAACCAATGTGGCTCCGTTAATTGGCTCTTAGAATTACTAATTTAAACGTCAAAAGGAACAAGAAAATGAGTTGGGACAGATAAGACTTCATTAAGAGGCATATTTTGCCCTCCGTGCTCTAATCCAAAAATGGCTGACAGTGGAGGTATTGTTCAAATTATTGAAGAACCCATGTTGGAGAACAGAGCTTCTTTTGATTCACATGAGTTTTTGGTCTAATTTTTTAAAAGTAGGAGCTCATTGTAGATAATATTACAGCTGTGCAGTGAAGCATTATTTGTCATGGGACATCATGTAGTCAATACCATAAAGCAAGTCATGTATATAGGTTCTAATTGGATAATGACTTGCATTATCCCATGGTTAGAGTTTATAAAAGTGTTGATGGTCGTAATGACTTGCACTATCCCATGGTTAGAGTTTATAAAAGTGTTGATGGTCATTATCCACTGTAAGTGCAGACACTTGCCTATGCATGGCCTAAGAACTACTAGAATTTGTTTCTCCACTCAGAAATGGAGGAATGTTGTCCTTAACCAAAATGTCAAAGTGAAATTTCATCCCCAAATGTCTAAGATCTAAGACAGTGATATTGCAACTATCATCCAGCCAGTATGGAATGGCGCTGTAGCCAATGATTATGCTGGCTGAGGGATTCTGGAAGCTACAATCCAATTCCCCCCAAACATAATAATCAACACCCTGATATCTTTATTTAGCGCATGTATACCTTCCCCTCAACCAAAAAAGCTCCCTGAGCAACCTACAAATTGTTATTTCGACAATATTTTGACATACTTTTGCATGTACTGCTTCAACTACTGTCCTTTTTTCACATTCAGGAAGGCTTTAATGATAGACATTAAATGATAGACATTAAACTAAGCCACGATTTCATTTTATGCCAGAAAACAACCAGTAGATTAATCAAACAGCTAGTTGTGAATTGTTTCCCTTATGAATTGTGTTCTCTGCCCCAGCTTAGGCAAAAAACATGCAATAAAAGACAGCTTGTTCTTCAAGGTTAAGATCCACATTTAACAAAGCATTGCATGAACTGGAGGTAGTACCAAAGGAGAACATCCTGACCTTCTCTAACAAGCTGTGTAAAATGTTTCAATTTCCTTTTAGTGATTCATGTGAGTTTAATTATAAAGTAACTTCCTTGTGCTTATGTGTACTTATGGGTAGTTTTATAATTATAATCTGTGCTTTGAATTTGTTTTTGCTCACTTTAAAATGTCTTTGACTCATTTCCTCTTAAAAGTACTGATAGATTATAAATAATTTAATGTAGCTAATTAAATTATTATTCTGTCTCTGTGCTCAGTGTTCTTTACTCACATCATATTTGCTTAAAAGCCATTGTAAACATTCTGTGATACAGCATTGGATATGCTTTTGTCTCTCAGACTTCTCCTTTGCTTGTTTCTTTGAGCACTGCTGTAATCCTTTTTCCTAAGCTGATGGCTTTGAGATTTTGTGGTGACCAATGGATTTCCCTGAGAATTTAGTCAGGTTTCTTCAAGGAGAAGATCAGATAAGCTTGCCTGAAAGGCAGATGGACCCTGCAGTACTAATCTTCCTCTTGCCGATTGTACATAACAAGGGAACATCATGCTTGTAGACGACATGGTGGTACACCATGCAAAAGATGAACATGTGTTCCTAAGACTATGACCAAGGGGCTAGTAGGTATGAAAACACCTTTTAAAAATTAATTTAAATTCACACATTGTGCCATGTTTATTTTATCATTGCTGTTTTAATGCTTCATTGAACTCCATTTTGTTTTGCAAGAACGAATAACAATATAGATTAGGCTCTTCCTCATTGAGTTTCTGTTTGTATTCCTTCCTCTCATATCAGTCTATGTTGGTAAATGCCTCACCAAAGATGATATTAAATAAGGTAGAAATGTTTCTCCATAAGAACGAATCACAATCCAAAATCCACAATGGGCAATACCAATCTTGAATTCCACAGGGATGTGCAAACATTTGTGTCCTCTAGAACTCATCCTTTCAGATCTGTGAGATTTTGATGGTTGTGGAAGAGACAGTCTACATATTGTCTAGGAGAGATTATAGGTAGCTCTGAACAGGAAGGCCTTTTCAGCAGTGACATCCTCATTTTTCCAGTAGCCTCCCTTCTTGGATGGCTTTTTTGACATTAGACAAAATACGCTTTGCCTGTGCTTTCTAACTGATTTTCATAAATTTGTCATGCAGTTTTTATCAATTCAAGGCAAAGATGCAAACCTATAGCCTTTTGGGACTACAACAGTATTACTTTTATTTCCACTGCATGGCACCATGTTTGCAGTCTGCCTGATAAATAAGCCAGTGAGATTTGAAAGTCATTAATGGTAGTTCCATTCTAGAGAACAAATAAATGATAAAGTCTTTTTGAAGCTGCTTGAAGAAAGATAGATCCTGGAGGTGGGCAGAATAAATGTTTCTGTCCTTTGCCTTTGTTTAATTCATGGCCATGCTACAAATAAATGACACCCAAGAAGTAAAGAGTGTCTGCTACATGTTCACCTTAGATCTCCATACCTCTTTTGTTGATCTTCCTTCCTGTCTCTTTCCCAGAAGCTGTGCCCCTTTCCTGTTTTTGCTATCTCTTGAAGGTTATTTGTCCTCTCTGTGTGAGAGTGAGTTAAAAGAGAAAGACATTGAGTCAACTGTGATGGGATTGCAGTGAAAAGAACTGTGTTTAGAGACCAACCACCTTGTTTTCTAGTGTGCTTTTCTTGCCTTTTGCCCTCCTTGTCCCTTTGGAAGGGGGAACAAATGCAAAAATGTGTTCTAACACCATCTGTATAGATCACAGTCCATTTGCTTATTTTACCAATATTTCTTTTTAGTTCTGGGATTGTTTGTGAAGAAACTGGGTTAAAGTAGAAACAACACAGCGATAACTGGCATGCTTTGAGGAACTGTGAAGTCTGCAAGAATGCTAAAAGTCTTTAAAAATAGGGTAAAAAGTGTGGTCCAATTAGGACTGAATGTGCTCAGAAGTCTGAACATGAGAAGCTGCTTTATACAGAATCAGACCATAGATACATTTAGCCAGGTGTGTATGTGTGTGCATCTCTCCAAATGTGTGAGACCGCAGCTCCTAGTATTCCTCACCATTGGCTTTATTGTGTAGTTACCAGCCTGAGATCTAGCCAGTTATAATCCGTAATGGTTGTGGTTCTCTAGGGTTTGAGGCAAGATTCTTCTTCTGACATGGAGATCCTTGGTGGTCTTCTATCCATGTACTAGCCAGGTTTGAATCTGGTTAGCTTCCAAAACCAGTCAAGATTGTAGATGTTCTGGGTGGTATGGTGGCATTATGTCTTTTGAAATGGGAAACTTAAGAACATCTACAATAGCCATTTAATGCAGTATCAAACTGATATTGAAGAAAGTGGTTTATCATGATTGGTGATCACTCGTGTCTGAGTATGATTGTCTTCCAAGTGTGGTGTCTTGGCGGGGGGGGGGGTTCTATGAGTGACTGTAGAGACCTATTCTTGAGCTGCATGTTCTTCTGCAGTGAGGACATTGTTTTCCAGGTGAAAGGCCATCCCAGTTAGGGTTGGCTTGACATGCCTTCGTCTTGACACATTTCTCCCTTTCACGCTCCATTCGTGCCTCTTTGAATTCCACAGCACAGTTAGAACGCTCAAGGGCCAGGACTTCCCAGTTCTTGATGTCTATTCCACAGTTTTTAAGGTTGTCTTTAAGCCCATCTTTGAATCTCTTTACCTGTCCACCAACATTCCGTTTTCCATTCTTGAGTTGGTAGTAAAGTAACTGCTTTGAGAGACGGTGATCGGGCATTTGGACAATGTGGCCAGTCCAGTGAAGTTGATGGTAGAGGATCATCACATCAGTGTTGGTGGTCTTTGCTTCTTCCAGCATACTGACATTTGTCTGCCTGCCAAGAGATTTGTAGGATTTTTTGGAGGCAACACTGATGGAATTAATCCAGAAGTTGAGTGTGATGCCTAGATGGTCCACATTTTGCAGGCGTATAACAGGATTGGGAGGATAGTTGCTTTATAAACAAGAATCTTGGTCTCTCTACGAATGTTCTGATCATCAAACACTCTTTGCTTCATTTGGAAAAATGCTGCACTTGCAGAGCCCAGGCGACGTTGTATTTCAGTATCAAAGTTGGCTTTTGTGGAGAGGTGACTGCCAAGGAAGTGGAAATGGTCAACATTTTCTAACATTACACCATTAAGCTGTATTTGGAGAGGGATTGGCTGGTGACTGCTGGAAGAGCACTTTGTTTTCTCTATGTTCAGTGAGAGGTGAAGCTTTTTGTATGCTTCTGCAAAGGTGTTTCGAGTGGCTTATAGGTCTTCTTCTGAATGAACATTATCATCAGCATATTCGAGTTCTACAACAGACGTTGTTATTTTGGTTTTGACTTTCAGTCTGCTGAGGTTAAATAACTTGCCATCTGTCCAATAGATGATTTCCACACCGGTAGGAAGCTTTCCATCAACAGGGTTATAGTGATGAAGATGGAGAATAAGGCTGGGGCAATAACACATCCCTGTTTGACACCTGATTCCACTTTAAACGGATCACTTTGGGAGCCACTGCTGTCCAAGACAGTTGCAATCATATCATCATGGAGGAGCTGCAGGATGTTCACAGATTTGTCAGGGCATCCAATTTTTGCAGGATGGTCCAGAGAGTACTGCAATTCACTGTGTTGAATGCCTTTGGAAGTTCAATTAATGCTATGTACAAAGGTTGATTTTGTTCCTCCATTTTTTTTTTTGGAACTGTTGTATAGTGAAGATCATATCCACTGTTCCTCTGGAGGGGCAGAAACCATTCTGGGATTCTGGGAAGATGTCTTCTGAAATAGATAGAAGGCAGTTTACAAGGATTCTTGCAAGGATTTTCCCAGTGGAGGTTAGAAATGTATTTATTTATTTATTTGTTGTATTGATATCCCGCCTTTCTCTACCCTGAAGGGGACTCAAGGCAGCTTTACATATGGCAACTATTCAATGCCTTTGGGCAACAAACAATTAAAATACACTTAAGTTAAAATTAAAATTAAAATTAAATGCACATTAAAACATATAAACCATTGCATTCACTGTTAAAATCGTCATCTGAGGCTGTTCCAAAGATCAAATGCACATATTTCAGAGTTATTATTGCACTCTATTTAATCTCCAAAAGTTTGACCCCAGAGACAGGTTTTCACTTTCCTTCTGAAGGCCAGGAGGGAGGGAGCTGCTCTAATATCACTGGGGAGGGAGTTCCACAGCTGACAGGCCACCAACAGAGAAGCCTGTAACAGAGGTGGGACTGAGAGCAGGGCCTCCCCTGATTATCTAAATCTTCTAGGTGGTTAATAGGAGGGGGATACAGGTTCTGACAGGTAAGCTGGGCCAGAGGAGAGACCTTGATAGCCCCCCCTCCCTTTTTTTAAAGGGTGGTGATGGTGGCATCTTTTAAGTCTGCTGGGATTTTCTCGGTCTCTCACACTTTTTCAATAAGCTGGTGGAGTTGTTGTGACAGCTCAGGTCCACCCTCTTTAAAAATTTCAGAAGAGATCCCATCAGGTTCACTGACTGTTGTTTTTTAGTTGGCTGATGGCTTTGCTGACTTCCTCCATACTAGACAGTGCTGCAGGTTCATCCCTGGTTTGTTGTTGCAGGATTTGTGGGAGAACCTTTTTGGCCATGTTGGAGCTACAGATCAGGTGGTTGGGGTAGTGCTCTTTCCAATGTAGTTTGATTGAATTTTTATCTTTTAGAAGTTTGATCCATCGGATGAGCGTAGAGGGTGTATGACATAAGCGATTTCACTGGGCAAATGGTTACATAGGAAATCCTGGAACCAGTTTGAGGCCCAGATGGCGATTGTACAAACCACAGAGCACTTACGCACATTTAGGGCTTTCTTTTGTGCACCTTAGTTTTTTGGATGTCATAGTTTGAAGCTAGCTTTGAATTGCATTAAATGGTCAGTGTATATGAGGCCTTAGAGGGGGTGGGGGTCTCATGATTTTACCCACTTCTCCGTTAATGTTAAAGCTAGATGAAGTGAGGTATTCTCAGACTTGGACTACCATTTTGAGTTTTAGTGACTCGAGGAAGCACCTTTAGCCCAAACATAGGGGACCCACTTATTTTTTTAAATGTGTATATTTCATGGTGCTGTTGTGAATCACTGCAAGTCAGCATGAGACCAGTAGTGTATCTTTGATTTAGTTTTGGAAATGTAGTGGGGGTAGTAGAATGTATAATTATTTCCTAGTCTTCTCTTTGGTGTTGAGGATTGTTCAGCCTATAGGAGTATGGGGCATATTTCATTGATATAGCTAATAATTCCCTTGCAAATCTGTATTCAAGATATGTATATAATGGAGTGACCCACAAAATATGCCTATGTTCTACATATTATTTCCAATGAGAGTAGAATAATTGAAATTCATGGGACTATCAGTACTGCTGACCAAATAGTCATATTTATTTTACTGGGCCTTCTTTTTTTGGGACTTAAATTGGATTTGGATCTATATGTTCCTAAAGCGTTAACAGGATCAGGATTTACCTCTGGGCTTATCCCTGTGCTTACAAAGTACAAGTGTGTGCAGTGAACACTCCAAACAAAATAAATGAACTAAATAGAACCCAAATCCTTTTCACCCAATGGTCCCTTTGATTAGAGAAGACCAAAAAATAATAACCAGTCCTGGGAAAGTCTAAGGAGGAAAATTCCTAAATTCTCATCTCTTGTAGCAGTGCGATTGTGTGGCTTAAGAGGAAAGCAAAACTATGCTGTTGGTCTTTCTCTAAGAGAATGAATCACCTTGTCTGGGGTGTGGTGCACTTTCTTTTAAAAAATAGTTGGCTCATGTTCTTTTCCTTGTGAGCAATCTGTATCACACCAGAACGCCTTCACAGTTCCCTAGGAGGGAGAGGATAAAGGCTGGCAAACTTCAAGAGTGCAGCTTGTGGCAGACGGATCTTAGCAAGGCTGGGGGCCAGTTGTTTTGCTAGCTTTTCTTTTATCAAGCCATCTGCACTTCATACAGTTCCATCTCCTTGTGGCTGAAAGAGATTTCCTAATGCTATCCCCCCCTGACCAGTGTGTGCCAGCAGAAGGGATTAGCTGCAAGAAAATGGGGAAATGCTCTACCTGGAGAAAGCTTTGTAAAATGGAATAGAGCTGCAATCCAATTAAAGCAATTTTTAATACACGGATCAGATGAGTTTTAATCATTTCAACTCCATGACATCTTTAGAAGCTGCTAAAACAAAGAAAGTCTACTTCTTCTTTTTTAGATAGCGTTGTTTATATGTTAGACATGCCTCACTTTAGGAGTACCATTCCTCCTACATAAATGGAGTTCACCATTTTCTAAGATAGTGCTTTTTTATAAGCCATGTGTCTTTCAAAAGTCTGCCTAATTTTAATTGGGGCCGGGAGGTTCTCTTTGCAGTCTATTCAATGTGTTTAATATATTCATTTCACAAAATACATGAACCCCACCTTTCTCCCAAATTGAATTTGGAGGTTACATATGTAAAAAAACAACACTGCATAATAATGCAACAGTTTCCAAAATGCCTAAAATACACTGCAAAATGCTTCTACTTCAGGAGAAAGGTGTTGTTGTTGTTCATTCGTTCAGTCGTCTCCGACTCTTCGTGACCTCATGGACCAGCCCACGCCAGAGCTCCCTGTCGGCCGTCACCACCCCCAGCTCCTTCAAGGTCAGTCCAGTCACTTCAAGGATACCATCCATCCATCTTGCCCTTGGTCAGCCCCTCTTCTTTTTCCCTTTCCTACCAGGAGAAAGGTAGCATATAACTAAACAAACAAACAAACAAAATATAATGAAATAAAATATTTTTGCCTAATGTCTCAATCAGAAAACTTTTCTGAATCCCCAGTGTACTTCTTCCCTAGACTATTGCATGTCAAGGGATCTGATGGGGAGAACTGGTAATTATTATTTTTTTGTACTAGTGCTCTTTTTTCTGGAAAGATAAGGACCAGCAACTGCTGACTGGTAGACCAGTACCAGCCCAAGGACCACAGCTTTGAGGAGCACTGCCTTAGATGGATCGCAGAGCAAGACTGCGTTTGTCTTTGCACATGGGCAGGTTAATTGATTAATCTAGTAAACATGGCAGCTTTAACATGAACTGAACTTTTGCCCTTTTCATCCCCTGAGAAGAGATTGGAGAAAGTGTGGGCTATGTTGCCTACACAATCCTGAAACCATAACCCTGTAGCCATCCAGTGCTCCCCACTTTTTGCAGCACCCCCTTTTTACTAAATGGGCCCCATTTGCCCTTTCGAAGATGTGTGGGGAAGGAGTTTTACTTTGTTCCACCCAAGCAGAGGGGTTGGAGCTTCCCTTCTCAAACTAAGTGTTGTTTCTCTTTATTCTCTGATTTTTCAAGAAAGGGGTTAAAACTAAACAAAGAACAATCGTAAAAATTTGTTCTTCACGCCACTTAGATGCCACAAGGAACCTTTTGAGTTAAAAAAAACATTTTGGGGATCAAGGCAGATGGCATGGGAAGGGAATGTAACCTTTTAAGCTCCAGTGTGGGGATATCCATTCCCTGGACCTCTGGTAGTTTCAGATCCCTTTTCTAAAATAAAACAATTACTTACATTTTTGTTCATGCAAATCACTTTTTCCAGTTCTGAAGTTTGGCAAGTACAGCAATATTTTTATACACTGGATGATAACCTGTCACTTGTAATGCACATCACATTCTGTGCTGCCTTTTCCCTCTTATATGGAAGGGCATTCTAATCTTGAAGAGTGTACTGACAAACATGAAATCCCTCATGTTCTTTCTGAAGTTGAAGAGAAGATTTTTATGGGTATTTTTGTCTTCTTCCATCCAGACAAAAGTTCAATTTGTAGAGTTTTCCCTGAACTGTCCATTTCTTGTGGGTGTGGAAGCAGCTATTCTACCAAATCCTTGGACAGCACTTTTTCGGTCATAGAAAACTAATATGATTCTGAAATGATATAATTACCTATGCATAAATATTAAGTCCAGCTTTTTTTTGGAGCAGCACTCTTCTTAAAAAGGCAAGGTGCTATCCTTAAAAGGGAAAGGAAAGGAGAGAGGGTGGGAAGAGATAATAATATAAGCGCTTGAATTTAAATTCAATGTGTTCAAAGGATACTAGCTATATGGAGGGTGTGAATTTTTTATAATACCTTTCCTGGCTACTGATTGGCTTTCAGGTACTGGGAATGTAAAGCACATTATAACTGGGAACTATGAACTTGGACAGATTTCATATGTATGATCCCAGGTGCTTACTCTTCCTTATTATAATGATTACAATAATGATAATAATAATGATAATTGATAATAATTAGGCGTCTTTATAGGAGGAAGCATGAAGTATAAAATCGATTGACCAATTAATGAACAATAATTACAGCAAGATCTGTAGGAGCAGGCCATCTTCATGTTTTGTTGCTGTGTGACTTCAGCTCGTCATGATGACCCTATTTCAGGGTTTTCTGTAATAGGATTACCATACATTGGCAACACCTAAAAACATGCTACAGCAACAATGTCACAATCAGAATATCACTTACCAAGTTCTTCCCGTAGGTTGTTTGTTTATATTCAAGGATGGAAAGGTACTTTAGCAAGCCCAACAATCTGCATTCCATGCTGTTCTGTCCACTTATCTACTTCCAATGGAAGGAGGGGAGATATAGGTTTCATGCAAAACCCACTCCAATGTCTCCATGTATCTGACTTTGCTCTTTCATACAGAGGTTTGAGGAAGGTCCTGTAACCATGATTGGGTGACCATCAATTTTACATCAGTGATAAGATTGGATTCCTGCTTTTGGAAACTATTAATAGCTTTCAGCTAAGCATTATTTCAGAGGCATTGTTCCAGAGCTGCCTTCAAACCATTGGGGTCAACACGTGAATACATTTCGGTAATGGTGTGTATATGTGTGTCCACACTCATATTCCTGTCTCCAGCATTAGCTCAAGTAAATGTATGTGCAGGACTTTAGTCTTTTCTGCTGAAGTTAGTACTGAGGCATCCTTTTTCTCACTGCCACTGTCTTAAAAGAATCAGTTCAGTTCAAGTTCAGATTGCGGCAATTCAGCATCTATTCATTGTTATCATTGTTACATTTTGTGAAACAACTATTTTTATTTTTTATTTTAGAAATTGAAAATATCCATGGAAGAGTTAAATACTGGAAGATTTTCCATCTTTAGAGTGTTTCCATGAAAATTTTTCCACTATGCTGGATATAAATCCAGTCCATCAATAACACATAAGCCTAAGAGGAAGGAAGCCTGAACAGTTATTCAACGTCAAGGAAGGCTGCTTTGGATTTTCTTTCATTTGGGGCAATCATAGCACCCCACCCAGCAGTGGATTAAAATGGTTTCTCTCTTTTCTGTGTAGCTTTTTGACTTCTCAGCATTGAGGATTTGCAGATTATACGGTGATCCATTATTATCCACTGGGGTTTGGTTCCAGAACACTCGGTGGATACTAAAATCTATAAATGCTCAGGTGCCATTATATACTATGATGTAGTCAAATGGTTTATTTAAAATGCTAAAATTAAGGTTTGATTTTTGGAATTTTGAGTGTTTGCGCGTGATATTTTAAGCTGTGAATGATTGAATCCGTGAATACAGAATCCATGGATATGGAGGGTTAACTGTATCAGATAACAATAATAAAATGTTTTGTATAGTATCAAGAAATAATAAAATGATTTGTATAGTATCAAGAAATAGAATTTAATCTTGTTAATAATTTATGGAGAAGTTCACCATATGTGTCATGTCATTCCAGCTAATGTTCAGCTAGAGTGGAAATAGCAAATGTATTTTGTGTAGAGGAGAATATCTCTCAAAGCAGCTAGCCAAAAAGCTGCTGGTTCTCAAGCTCAGCTTTAAAGGAATCTTAAACTGGAGCTGGATGGGTTTCACTCTCACTTCACAATTCATAATGGAACTTGGAGGGCTGAAATGCAAGGCACTGCTGCCCCTTCCACCTCATCTGCCCGATTCATACAAGTTGCACATGAATACGACTACTGTCTCATCCAGCTGGGCAAAATGTCATGTGGCTTCGGGCCTAATTTTGAAAGCCTTGTGGAAGCAATTAGTTCAACTATCTGGCAAGAGTAGTCTGTCCTTCCTTTATCAGTCTGTTATACAGGGAAGAAGAAAAAGACGGTAGAAACAGAGAGAAAGAAGATTTGCAAAACATATCAGAAAACTTACTTATTGTGATGACCACTTCCAGAGTCTACATAGCCAGCATGACTATTATCCAGAGTGATTGGGGTATTCTGGAAATGGAGTTTCTCCACAAATCGTGTTTCCCTAGGTTGCATCCACACTGTAGAATTGATACAATTTGACATCACTTTATCTGCCATTGCTCAACGCTATGTCAGAGAAGGCTAAAGACCTTGTAAGACTACAACTCCCATAATTCTGTAGCATTCAGCCATGGCAGTTAAAGTGTACCCGATCAATTCTATTGTGGATGCATCCTTAGCCTATTTCCCTCAATTTGTGTCACATAATCCCTCTGGTCTACTTTCTCCAGATACAGGCAAAACTGCTGCATCAGCCAAAACTGATAAAAAGCATACTAGGTGCAGGATGTGTATCCCTTATCTTGAATTCAAAATCCAGAATACTCTGAAATCCAAAATTTTGCACATGGTTGGTTGGAGTAGTGACAACTTTGTTTTCTAACAGTTCAGTGTATGTAAATTTTGTCTCATACCCAAAAATATTTTTTTAAAGTTGTGAATAAAATTACATTCAGGCTATGCGTATTAGGTGTATATGAAACATAAATGAATTAAGTTTAGATGTGGGTTCCATTTCCAAGCATTCCAAAATCCAAAAGAAAAAAGAGATGTGGAACAGTTATGGTTCCAAGCATTTCAAATAAGGGATACGTGACCTATAGTGCTCCCTACAGAGGACATGGCATCAGAAAAAGCCTTCAAATTAAGAGCAGCGCCATCTGACAGTGGCCACAAATCAATATGCTTTCCCATTTATTCGGTCTTATTTGAATATGATTGGATTTGCCTAGATTGTAAATTTCAGCTGCCTCTATAGTCATCTCCATTTTAACCCAAAACCTAATTAGCCAGGGTCATCACTTTTTAATGAAACGTGTACTTCAAACATCAAGTGTTCTTCACTGTGTCACAGACAGAGGTCTGCCAAAGAGCCAGCGCCTTCCTATTGACCTAGCTTGTTATCTTAAGATCCAGTTTTCCTCAATTGTACTGTCAGAAGAATTAGAACTGTTGAAGCACTGTGTATATCACTAAGCATGATTCATTGTATGTCTTTTCAACACCTTTCCTTCTTTCTCAGCCTATGCCTATTGTTTTAATACTACATATACAAAGATAGAATAGATATTACAAAACAGCATTATCATTTGTTAGCATAGATAGATAAGCAAAGTTTATTGAATAGTCTATTGACTGCATCAACATTAAAAACAAAAAACAGACACGTGCACAAACAGGCAACAATCACCATCCCAAGACCCCCACAACAGCAAACCAACACACATTAGGTTAAAAGATGACTAAAAATATTATCATTAAAATGTCAAGATAAAATTTCATACCACAAAAATATTATCATTTGTTCTAAAATGCAAAAAACGGCATTATTGGAAAATGTGGAGGCAATCTAAGGCACCTGTGAGCCAACAGATAGATACATTGTTTGCAGGTTGCCTATATTCCTGCAGATTTTAAGTTACTGCTGCTTTATTACTTACATTTATATCGTACATTTCATTGTACTCAAAACATTATAGCTTTCTTAATCATCCCTTTATTATCACAGTAATCTGGATGAGAGAGAGAGATCAATCATCTTGAAGTCACCAATGCTAAATTCCATATTTAGGCCAAAAAATAATTGTGCAGATATAGAATGGGGGTTTACATGTCTTAGCAGTACTGCATGAAAAAAAGCCTTTTGCTTATTGCTGATCATAAGTTGCACTTGAGCAGTGTGATACTGCAACAGAGAAGGGAAATGCTATGCATTAACAGAAGCAGAGTGAAACTCTGCTTCTGGATTAGTCAGGCCTCATCTGTAGTACTTCATTAAGTTTGGGTGCCTCATTTTAAGAAAACATGTTATCGCAGGTTCAGAGGAGAACAAGGTTGAAGGAGCTATGAATGCCCAGCTTGGTGAAACATGATTTTACTTTTGAATTATCTCAATGGCTCTCACAGAGAGGAAAGAACTGAACGAAGGGCCTCTCCAGAGGATCTTAGGATCCAGATAGGATTTTTTTCTGTGTCAAGAGCAACTTGAAAAACTGCAAGTTGCTTTTGGTGTGAGAAAATTGGCTGTCTGCAAGGACGTTGCCCAGGGAACAGCCAGATTTTTTTTGATGTTGTTACCATCCTGTGGGAGGCTTCTCTCATGTTCCTGCATGGGAAGCTAGAGCTGAGATGGGAACTCCGCCTGCTCTCCAGATTCGAACCACTAACCTGTTGGTCAGCAGTCTTGCCGGCATAAGGGTTTAACCCATTGCGTCACCGGGGGCACCTCCAGATAGGATCATATAGAGGGAGATAGATATTTTTGTCAATCAGAGCCAGTACTTTGCATTGTGTTTGGAAATGAACTGACAGCCAATGGAGCTGCTCACACAACAAGGGGGCTGTATTACTTCAAAAAGTTGATGATTTAAATTAAGATTGGGTTCATTTTGTTTTGTAAAGATGAATAGGAATCTGTGCTTGTATGTTTTCCACTGAAACATCCAACTACAGTCATGACTAATTTTGGCATGGTTTGATTCAGAACAAACAACTGTTTGGTTGAACTGTTCTAACTGACCATCCAGTTTTTTCTTTATCCTAGTGTCTCTAGTCATGTTTAAACTTAAGAGTCATTCATTGCAAAACATAATATTTTCCTGGTGGGTGGTCAATTTATTACTGCTTTCTTTTAAGAGCTCGCTAGAAGAATAATAACCACAATGGGACTTGAAGCATAATTATTATGAAGATATGCACTGTGAGGAGCATCTTAGGGAACTGGACACATTTAGCTTTGAGAACAAAAGGTGAAGAGGTGCCATGATGACCACATTTAAATATTTGAAACAGTCATATTGAAGATGGAACCACATTGTTTTCTGCTGGTCCAGAGAGTAGGACATGTAACAATGGATTCAAGCTACAGGCATAGTAGACAAGAACATTCAATACTTTAGCATTATGTTAAAAAAACATGATTCATAGGACAGATGTTACAGTTCTACCTTTTACTTTTAGGTGCCCCTTTGGAAACTGTTCTGCCTTTACTTATGCGAATTGGAGTGAATAATGTAGCTTAACAACGCTTTCTTTTGAAATGTGCCATCCAGTAATCGCGTGATATGACTGCTTATTAAAGCAGATTTCAATATTTTATTTATATTAGTGTGCTGAAATCACATCTGGGAATAGATTTGACATCTGGAAACATGCACTTCTTGGATGGATACTTTTGTGATAGGAGTTCAGTCAAGAAGTAGCTAATCATTCATTGAATCTTCATTTACTAATATTTTGAATGAGGTTTTCCTACTGGCAGTGGTTCAAGGACAAAGAAGCAGACTGCAGGCTAGTCAGAGATTTCTTAAGTAATTTTGCATATGTCTATAAAGTGTATATGAATTCAACAGATGGCATCAATAGCTTGCTTTCCCAGGGTAGCTGGCTGTGATTAGCCATCTTGAAAAGAGGTCTTGGGTTGTCAGCTCTTGGCAGCAGTGGAAAAGGACATTGGAAAAACAATAGAACCACCCTACTTGCAGTCACATACATTATAGTATGAGCTTTCATGCTCCAATAATACCTTTTCCAGATGCCACTGATAGTTGATAATGCAATGGGACCTCGTACAAGCACCTTTGAGGCTAACAGAGAAATAAATTGGTAGCATCAGGTTTGGTACACAGAGGATGGTTCCAGACTGCACTTTAATGTGAGTGTAATCAGGTTTTTAAAACGTGATTGGACTCGCATTGAAGTTCAGACACATCCCAGAAAGTGCATGCTTTTCTGGGGCGGGTGTCCAGATGCCCTGCCAGAAAGTCTGCCGGGACACAAAACAACCTCCCCCCCAAAAAAAGCCTTAAAAAAAGAAAATAACTTGCCCGGCCACCATTCCCCTTTCTCTGGAAGTCTCCTGGTGCGTAGAAATGACGCACCAGGAAGAAGAGAGGGGGCAGGAGCCATTTTCCTCCTCCCCCCTTCTCCTGGCGCATCATTCCTAGGTGCCAGGAGAGCTCTGGAAAAGAGGGTATGGTAAGTTATTTTCATTTTAAAGGCTTTTCTGGGGGGTTTGGGGAAGCCATTAGAGGCCTCTTAGATATTCTGGGCTCATGGAGCCCAGAAAATGCGAAGGGAATGATGGCCCCTTCAGAAGTCCCAGGACACTACCCACAGCTGGAAATTTTATTGGAACAAAGCTGCCTTGTCCCAAAAGCATTCACTTTTATGTGGGTCATCATTTGGACGGCCAACATGAAAACTCAGGAGAACACACATTTTGGGTGCTGTTTGGATGTGCCCAAAGTCTGTTTCATCAGGTGGCAGATAGCATCTGATGGAATAGACTTAGCCACCAGCATAAGCTTGCATAGACTTTTCCTCAGTCTCAGATATGCTACAAAATTTCTGTATGTATTGATCCAGACTAACATGACTATATCTTTGAATTTCAAGTTTAACCAGGTTGCCTGCATTTGAATGTTTTGACATTATTCAGGTAATAAAAAAATGAAAATGTCCAAAATCTTTCAGCTCTGGCGTAAGGAAGCATGTGTTTTTTGGAATGTGACTCCCTTTTTGTACATTGGGTCCTCTTGTTGAACCTCAGCTCTGGCAGTGTACACTCGGCACAATCAATGGTCAGGAATTCTGGGAGTTTAGACATGTGATGCATATTTTGGGAAATGCTAGTGATATCTTTGGATAGGGAGAGTGTTCATGTAATTAAAAACTTTGTCATATTTTAACTCACAGAAATATATCTGCTAAATGGAATGTGAAAAGAAATATGCTTATTTAGCATGTTCTTTAACCCCCCACCCCCTCAATGCTTCCATGTTTTCTTGGGGTAAAACATTTTTTTCAGTTGGGCAATAAAAAGTCATCTCCCTCCCCCCACCTAAATCTAGTTTCTAGTTTCAACTAGAGTAGATCAATTACAATATTAGGATTTACACAAGTGTAAATATCTGGACCTAATAGTTGGATTCATGTTTATAGAATTGAATCTCAAAATGGAATTTGTACCCCTGCTGTTAGTAGAGTGTTTAAAAGTAATTTTATAAAATGCAAGAGATAAAGTTTGAACCTTCAGAAAGCAAAAGTATCATTATCTCAGCCACACATGTGGACAATTTCAGATTTTGGAGCATTTCTAATTTCCAGATAACGGTGCTCAACCTGTAATAAGAGTGAACATATGTCTGCAGCTACTATGCCACAATGCTAAGCATATGCCAAAAAATAGGAAGATGCTGTATCTCATTTTCACAGTTTTATATATGTACTCACATTAGGCATAATAGATAACTGAGTCATATATGCCATTTAATGTAGTGTGAGTTGTACTGCAGGTTTTCTAATTTGGTGACTAGATGAGGAGAAATGAAAGGAAGAGGTTCTTGCATCAAACTTATATCAAGGCAGGACTAATTTTCCTTTGAATTTCAGAGTAATTTTTGAACTTTGGTCTAAGACATACTGAAATGAAGGCAACCAAAAGTCCAGAGCATAAAGAAAATGTAAACAAAAACTTCTAAATTTTTAATCTCAAAAGCAGTTGACATTTAATACATATTGCCAAACAGACTTTTGTTCATTGCCCTTAAAACTTTCTCCATATTTTCTCCAGTATCTTATAAGTTATGAAAGGATCTTGTTTTTGACACTCTGTGGTTAGCAACAAATAAAAAAATCACATTCGTGTGACATTGATTAATTTTCTTCTGGAATTTGGTTAATTTGAATCTCCTTGGCCATTCTTGAGTATAGATTTTAGATGCCCTTAGTACAAACCCAGTCTTTAAACATGAGTCACAGAAGAAGAGGGTAATGGTTTAATGTTAATTACCATCTAGTGTGTCCCTTCGTATATTTACTGAGCAACTTCCAGCCATATGTATTTTGAGTGAAGACAGCTGAACCACAAGGATTTAATAAAACTTAACAAGGCAACATTTGTAAACCTGGAAAATCACTAGTAATTAGAGCTACATTGAACAATGCCTTGCCTGTTTTAAATACAAAGTTTTAGTCCACATTCTGCTTTAGTGATTCACTTAACTGAAATTTTTGAGATGAGGAATGGGAAACCTTGGGTCTTCTAGGTGTTTCCATTTTCCAACACCCTGCAGCCCCAACCGGCATGGTCAGTGCCCAGGAGTTGCAGTCCAAAACATCTGAAGGGTCAAAGGTTCCATATCTCTTTCTTAGAGACCAAACTATATCATAAACTGTGGACTTTCACCACATCTTGATTTTTCAAAAGCTATGGTTTTATAGGTTTTAAATATTTGGGTGCAGGACTTGACATTAGATCTGTCATTCCATGCAGACATTTGAATGGCCATTGCATATTTTTATCACTCTTGTTTCAGCACAAGTTATTATATGATGGTGTTGATTTTAAAATAAAGGAGCATATCTTCCATGTATTGCCTGTTTCTTAGTATGGGAGTAAACAACCTTGGTGCCAACTTTCATAATCCCTGGTTACCAGTTTCATTGATTTCATCTCACAAGTGTTGTCCAAAACATTTGTTGCATACAGGTTGCTTACCTCCAGCGTGGCCAATACCACATCCATAGAGAACCCAGTTTTTAATGGCGAAAATACCTGCTTGTCAGTTTGTTCCAGTTCCTACATTTTCAAAAGTCTTGTCTGTGCTTTTTGTACCAATTGGGATATAATCCATTTTAAATAGGATAAATGTGATGTGTGATGCATAAGTCAATCATCTCTTTGTTTCAAAATTATCCTCTTTGGATGTAATAGGACTTAACTTGGAATTAGGTGTGTTTTGGGATTTTTATCTGGCCTTGCAAAAAATATGTTGAGGATGAATTCCCTTAGCTAGTAGAACTTGTCTCATCTGGAAGGAGAATGAGTCACGAATCTCATTGTTGGATGCACAAAAAGCAGGGGTTACAAGATGTCTTGGTTTTGATTCCTGGTCTTATCAGGATCAGAATATGTGAATCTGGTAATCTTTTAAGTAAAATTCATGGAGGATTAGATTGTTTTCTTTTAGTTTCGAAATCTCATTTCTTTCCTTTTCCCTACATGCTGATGGACATAAAACTGAACATCTTCAGGGATGTTAGGATGTAAGGTCAATTTGACAATTTTGGTTTCGCTGAATTTCTGATTTTTCCAACTGGAGTTTATTTCATTCTTTTTCTGTATCAGTCCGCACAAAATTTGTTTGTGTTTTCATGGCTATTTCCTCTTAATATACATATTTTTGTGCTCTTTTTATTCTAAAACATGCATTTTTTTTCAAGTGATATTTCCTAATGCAACAGGTTTGGCAATTTTCATTAATTGATGTTTTTGTGCCCACTTTTTATTAGGTTACATATTTTATAGATACTTCAAATTAGAGAGCTATACAGAGGAATTCAGAAAAATGAACCGACAAAGTAAATTTGGTTCTCTAGCTTGACATTTAATGTGCTGAGAAGAAAACAACCAATATATGAAGCTGAGTTCTGAGAGGATAAATCACAAAAGCAAGCAAGTTTTTTTTTTCAACCATGGTTTTCCTGTTTTACATGCTAAAGGCGTGGTTTGAGTTCTGAACTGTGGCCTCAAACAAATTTTATTATTCCATCCAGGGAAGAAATGTCCCAGATGGTTTACTATGTTCACCAACATGCAACAAGTCTTCCGTGGGATTGAAAGAATTACATCAATTGTTAGACAGAGAACAGCAACTAAAAGTTCAGCTGAAGTCATCTCCCTCAATCAAAGCATTCCAGAGATAAGATTATTTGCACGCTAAAGAATTGTTTTCTTTTGTTCTGTTCTTTTTTGTTTTTCTTCCCCACCCTTTGTTTCCAAGCTGTAGGAAAAGTAGGGATGTTTTATTGTTGTGTTTGAAAGAAGGTGAGCAATCACAGCTATGCTTTGTGGAGCTGGCAGCTGCCCATGAAATGTACACCTGAGAAATGTGGGATCTCAGTACAGGTCATCCTCATGGCAGATGGAGTGGTATAATAGTATTCCCTTCTGTAATCCAGTGTCTGTATTTATTAATCTTCATTGTATTCAACAAAATCTTCCATATCACTGGTGACTTGTCTAGAATCAGGCCTCAGATTAATACAATAGACAACAGCCTGAAAAAAAAATGCACTGCTATTCTCAAATAAAAGCATTTGGATCTGTTCTGGCTTGGATGATATAGTTCAGTGGTTCTCAAGCTGTGGGTCCCCAGATGGTTTGGTCTTCAACTCCCAGAAATCCTGACAGCTGGTAAACTGGTTAGGATTTCTGGGAGTTGTAGGCCAAAACACCTCAGGGCC
The DNA here is from genome assembly GCF_025583915.1 of Anolis sagrei ordinatus. NCBI lineage: Eukaryota > Metazoa > Chordata > Lepidosauria > Squamata > Anolidae > Anolis > Anolis sagrei. The sequence goes on from NW_026847549.1 coordinate 180,798,444, forward strand.
CTCAGGTTGAGAACCACTGTTATGGTTCATACAAGTGTGGTGGATGTAACTTTGGCCTCTGCTTCTGCAGTAGTCAGTGGTTTGTTTTCCGTTCTTACTGTCCAAGGATGCAGATAGATATTTCCACTATATCATTTTTATTTCAGTATAAGAAAAGGAGAGGTGGTGTAATGTCAACTAAAGGTACATTGTTTACTTTTTGCTTCTCTTTTGCTTTTTACACATTATAGAGTGAAATTATGAATATTTGTAGGCAGATCTAAGTAGATTTTGGCTGCTATTTTAAAAAAAAGTTGCTTTTGTTTTTACGGTGATGGAAATGTACATCCATACCTATATTCCTTTTCTTATTATACAGCTGATTTCTGAAACAATGTACTCGGTGTTGGCGTTGTGTAGGTACAGTTTGTTAATGGCTATAGTAATGAAGATAAATATATACTAAACATTACCTCAGAGTTTGAAGACATAGCTTAAGTGCAGTGCAGAAACATGAGCCTTTGGCAAAGCTCCTGGAAAAGTTCATAACCCTGTGATTTGGCGACCATTCAACATCCTACCTGAGCCAACTTGTTTGAGGAGAGCTTCATGGAAGAGAGCACTTTTTGATGTCTGTGGGTGTGTGCAAGTTGTCCACCAGTGTCTGGAATATGACTTAACTTTGGGTTAAGTTCTTCTTGAAGAAGTGGTGTGATTATAAAAACATTTGTTCTAATGAGACTATATTCTTACTTACTCAGTAAATACCTAGAAATTGCATTGTAAAATGTTTTTGGAAGTGGGAAAATTGGCAGTTTTTAGCAAAACAAATTGTTGCCATAACATTGAATAGACTGACCAACTCTCCCAAGAATATAATTCTGGAATTACTTACAGTTATGATTTTGGGAGTATGGGAAAGCAGTTTAAATTTCTACTAATGCAAACTGAAAGGCTGCACATTGAAAGGATGGCAATGATTAAATTATGACTTCACTTTTAGAGACTTAGTTTTCAGTGATCAAAAACATGTTTTGGTTCTTGAATCAATTGCAGGCCTTTCCAGTGTGAATGAGGCTAAGATAGATGTGTGTTCTCAACTATGACTTTTGAAATCCAACATTCGATTCGATTACCAACTTATGACTATGATTCTGAAATCTTCCATTTCCAAGAGATTTTCTTAATACGATATATCCCAACTGTCCCACCTTATTTTTGTACTACTTTTAGGAGGTTAACCATGACCTGTAGACTATATCTAGAATGTTGGCGTCTAAAGTCACTGAGTTCTCAGAGTTAAAGATTGAAGAGATGCTGATTCATGTCAAGGTTAAGTAGTCCAGCTTCCTGGATTTATTTTTTCTAGTACAAGTTAGACAAATGCAGTGAGCCACGTATGAAAGCAATAGCCTCCTATTGCTGTCATCAATAAGCAATGAGAGTTGTTGTAGCCCAGCATCTAGATCATAATTGTTCTTGGATTGCTATCCTGTGCACTTACTTACAAATGAACCACATTGAATGTAAGGCACCTGGTTTCTGAGCTGATATGTAATGGCTTGTGCTGTTAATGTCTAAGGTTTCATCTGTAATGGTCTAAAATGCATTAAGAATATAATTCTTAATAGTATAACGTCATAGGTTTGCACCTATGCTCTTCTGGCTATGTGCTGTGGGGGACCAGCGATTATTTTTTCCAGTGCTCCAGGACCGAAACTATATTCATTCCTATTGGGCACAATTGTTTCTTTCTTTCCTGAAAACTCTGTGGGAATTGGCAGGCAATAATTTAAAGACTGTGACTGGTCTAGGAGTCACTACTTTGAGTATTACTGGTCTAGACTCTGATCTATAGCAGGGGTCACCAAACTAAGGCCTGGGGGCCAGATACAGCCCTCCAACATCATTTACCCGGCCCTCACTCAGGGTCAACCTAAGTCTGAAACAACTTGAAGGCACACAACAACAACAACAACAACAACAACAATCCTATTTCATCAGCCAAAAGCAGGCCCACACTTCCCATTGAAATACTGATAGGGTTATATTTGTTAAAATTGTTCTTCATTTTAATTATTGTATTGTTTTTAAGTGGTTTTTTGCACTACAAATAAGATATGTGCGGTGTGCATAGGAATTCATTCATGTTTTTTTCACATTATAATCCGGCTCTCCAACAGTTTGAGGGACTGTGACCTGGCCCTCTGTTTAAAAAGTTTGAGGACCCTTGATCTATAGTATTTGTCTATAATGTAATACTGTACAAATCCACATGCTTTATCAGAAAGCCACCAAGCTTGCTGTGTTAAATTGGGACACATCACATTAGAGAAAAAATCCACTTAAAATCCGGTTTCTGCCTCCTGCAGAATTCTGGGGTTTGCAGTTTAGGGAGGAGCCTTTAACAGCCTCACGAAACTACAAACTCCAGAATTCTGCAGGAGGCAGAAACCAGATTTTAAGTGGATTTTTTCTCTATTGTGAAAGAGACCCAAAGAAAGATTGTCAAATACTTCAGATACCTCCCAAACATTTAGTATTTTTCTCATTTTAAACTGTAGGCTCACATTTATGAATTAGTCTTTGATATTTATATTTGTAGAAGTTTGGGGGCAACTAGCTTTTTTGAGAAAAGAGTTTGGTTTTGTCAGTTTTGCATGAAACTTGGTGGGCGACAGATTTCAAGGATTATAGCTGCCAACAGTCTTTTTATTTCATTCAAATCATAAATGAAATAATTATCAACCTGAGCAATGCTAAGTAAACCTCCTAGTGTGGAATAAATGTAATTCCAAATATAGAGTAATGAGCTTGGGCAACACTTGTGTTGTGATATTGTTAGTATTAACAGTGTCTTTTTCTCAACAACTTGTACTGGTGCATCCTTTTGCATGTCTTTTTAGATTGTTCTCTAAACTCTGATTTTCAGGTATTTTGAATTTCAACACCCTACCTAAATCTTTGATCATTGGCCAAGGCAGCTGGGGCTTCTGGGAGTTAAAGACTAGAGTTTGGGAATCACTGGTTTAGTTTACCTCTCCGCGCGTAATCCAAATTTGAGTCAGGATTTTTCATATACCTGGTTTGAGTCAAGGTTGTTCTTCAAAATTGGAACCTTGCCATGATATAATATAGCCTTCCATGTAGTCTTCAATAAATGCTTTGATAATATGTTTATATATGACTAACTAATTTGGTGTTTCTCAACCTAGGGGTCGGTACAATTCATAATAGTAGCAAAATTACAGTTAAGAAGTAGCAACAAAACTAATTTTATGGTTGAGAGTCCCCACAACATGGGGAACTGCATGTTAAACCACTGAACTAATTAAACCAAAGTATAATATAAAATAGTCCCGTTGGAATGTTTTCTCTTCTTAATTCCATTTTGTTTCTCTTTCAGTTCCTGGGAATAGCATTTCTTGGAATTGGACTTTGGGCCTGGAATGAAAAAGTAAGTAGAATTTGGAGAAGTTATTAATTAATTAAATGTGTTCCCTTCCTTCCTCCCAATTTCCCTTTGCTTGAAAAGCAGTACAGCATTTCTTTGCGTGGCAGTAATGCCCCCGGTGGCTCAGTGGGTTAAAGCACTGAGCTGCTGAGCTTGTTGATGGAAAGGTTGCAGGTTCAATTCCGGGGAGCGGCGTGAGCTTCCGCTGTCAGCCCTAGCTTCTGCCAACCTAGCAGTTCGAAAACATGCAAATGTGAGTAGATCAATAGGTACCGCTCCGGCGGGAAGGTAACGGCGCTCCATGCAGTCATGCCGGCCACATGACCTTGGAGGTGTCTACGGACAACGCTGGCTCTTCGGCTTAGAAATGGAGATGAGCACCACACCCCAGAGTCAGACATGACTGGACTTAATGTCAGGGGACTACCTTTACCTTTACCTTAATGCCATACAAAGAAAGTTCTTGCAGGATATTAACTCTGTGTTTGACCAGTATAGGTGAACATGTGGCCTCCATTTGTCAGCAAACTTTGTATTAGGTCATTCCTAATAATTGGCCTTAGACAATATCTGGAGGATCACATACTTCCCCATCTTGTCTAGACGGCAAGTAAATATTTGATTTTTTTTAAAAAAGAGTTTTAATTTATTGTACTTGCATTGTTAAAACATGAAGCTCATTGGTGAATTTAACTAAGAGTGGCAGGCCTGTATTTTTAGGTTCTAGGCTGAGCTGGAAAACATTGCCTTTTTGAATTATAGCTTCTCCAAACAAATATAAATTTGGGAATTTTCCAGAAAAAGTAACTTTTCAAAATTCTGAAAAGGTGCATTGTTTAGCTGTATTTGAATCACCTGCAAGGAAAAATAAAGCACCTGTTTTCTTTTTGTAAATGTATGTAGGTGAATTATACTATAAAATGTGCAGAAATGAAGAACTATCAACTCTATACTTGATTAGGAAAGATTGTCCCTAGCTTTAAGAAAAGATGCCCATTCAGTGCTCTGTTTTTGGGATTGTTGGATTGTGACTGGAGACTAAGGTACGAGTCCATACTCATCCATGGTTATCTATGGTGACCTTGGGTAAGTTGACAATCTCAGTCTCGGAGGGAGGCAAAGGCAAACCTCTCTCTGAACAAACTTTGTCGAGAAAGCCCTGTGAGGGGATTGCTGTAAGAAATAACTTCAAGGCACACAACAACAACAGAGAGGATATTTCTAGTTTTAGGTTGCGTTCCATATTTTATTTTTGCTTTGACCCAAAATCAGGCTTGACCTGCATATCGTTGGATTCATTATTTGCCATTTGCTACCAGTTTACTTCCCATGCAATGACATCATGAAAGTTGTAGTTTTTACAAGGTCTTTACGCTTCTTTTCCAGAAAGTACCAGTATCTCACAAAACTATAAATCCCAGGATTTTATAGCACTGAACCATACCAGTTAAAATATCAAACAGCATTAATTCTACCTTGTAGATGCACCCTAGGAGCACTGAATTGGAATTTAGGAGACCATGTTTAGCTTGCAGAAGAGAAGGCTAAGAGGGGAAGTCATAGGGAGCAGGATTGTTTTCTACTGCTCTGGTGACTACGATGCAGAACAATGGCTTCAAACTACAGGAAAGGAGATTCCACATGAACATTAGGAAGAACTTCTTAACTGTGAGAGCTGTTCAGCAGTGGACCTCTCTGCCCCAGAGTGTGGTGGAGGTTCCTTCTGCCCCAGAGTGTGGTGGAGGCTTTTAAATAGTAGCTGGATGGCCATCTCTCGGGGCGCTTTGCATGTGATTTTCCTGCTTCTTGGCAGGGGGTTGGACTGTATGGCCCACAAGGTCTCTCACAACTCAGTGATTTTATGATAATACATTTAGGTGCATATAAACTATAGAATTAATACAGTTTGATACCACTTAACTGCCATGGTCCAATGCCATAGAGTCCTAGGGGTTGTAGTTTTACCAGGTCTTTAACCTTCTCTATAAAAAGTGCTGGTGCTTCACTGAACTACAAATCCCAGGATTACTGTTTGGGGCATTAAGTTGATTGTTGTAAAAACCAACATGGGAAAATTAGGTTTTAAAAGGCAGCCCAGAATTATGTTCTGCTGGACACAATTCAATCATAATCTATACGGAAGCCTGTACTAAAGAGATCTGCATCTATGTATGCAAATTATATATAAAATGTTACAAGGGTTTATTTAAATTTTACAAAAGGTAAAAATTAATTGATTTCTCATCCAGGTCCCATTTCATAAAATAAAATATTGTTAAATTGTATCACACCACAAATCATCCCATACCAGTAGGTAGCCTTCAGTTGCAATTAATTGATGCTTTGGTGAAATCGTGCAAACAAGAGTAGCTGGTGGGTTTTTTAAAAAATGAGATTTTTCCTTGCAGTCATTAGAGAGTGGAACAGGGCTTGCTCACCAAGCAACAAAAAACAGGTTTGACAACCAGTCAGTCGAGCTTAAAGAGAAACTCAAAATTAGCATCCTAAACTGTGAACCTGAAAAGGGGCTGTTTGAAAGATGGAGGCAGAGAACTCAGAAGGCATAATGAGATAAGTGAGTCGCTTTATCCAGTGATTTATGGGGTTTTTTTCCTTTTAGCTTTTCCTCTGAGCTCCAGGAAGAAACCTTTCCATACGCCACTCACCATGTCTTTTCCTCATTGTGTGAAAATAATCAGTGATAGGCACCTTCCAGCTAATAAAGGCTTAATATTTACTAAATTTCTATCTTAATGTAGCAGTTGTTGCCAGAACATCATCTGCTTTTTCATAACTCTGCGTACTAATTTTATTCCATCCTGTACCGAGGTTGGATCAATTAGACTGCCATGTATTTATCTTTGTTAAGACACCACTGTCAAAACAAATATTTTTTCAAAACCCTCCTTTACTACATGCACAGTTCCTTGAGCTATCAACTAAAAATTGCAGCTTGATACTTGTCTGTGTTGGTAGTGAGACACTTGACTCTACTTGAGGAAGACATATCAATCTTTCCCCCTTAGTTGTGCAATGCAGATCGTAAATATTGCACCTTTCCAGCCCTGTCCCTTTTTATCACAATGGGGTCTGCACCTCTTCAATCCAGATGTGCCTCTTTGGTCTCTGGAACGTGAGGTAGAGAAGATGTTTCTTTGAAGAGTTTTAGCAGATCTGCCTCTTGAAAGGGCTCCATGTCAGATTAGAAATGGGACCCTTTTCTGCAAAGATCAGTTTTCAAGTAGCAGTCAGCCAAGTCCTTCCTTTGGCTCCAGTTTTAGTGCAAATTGAAGGGTGCTGGCAGCAAGCTTAAGTACAATGTTGTGGAGAATTGCGGACTGCCTCAAAATGTGGAGAAAGTTGTCTCCAGTCTCTATATTAGGTATTTGAATGATTACTTTCCTATTCTTGGACCAGAGTTTGAGGGACTTTGCAGAAATCCTTTCCTGGCTCATTTTGTGCAAAGTAACGATCAGGTGAGGGAATCTCTGCTGTGATAATCTTTTTGTGATATCTTTTAGTTTCCAAACTTGGGTCTCTAGATTTGTTGGACCAGCTCCCAGATACCCCAAACAATGTGGCTAACGGACTAGAAATTCTGGGAATTGTAGCCCGACAACATTTAAAATCTCACAGTTTGGAAACCAGTGCTGTAGTAGCCTGTTTTAACGCAAATGACTTTTGTTGTGAAGTGAAGAGTTTTTAAATTTTCACATGGATGTTCATTTTTGGATGTATTTGTATCTGGGTTTTTAGTTCTGTTGTCATTAAAATGATTGGTGCTTGGTTATAAGTGCAAGCTTTGAAAATCCTTTGGAATACTTTTAGGATATAAATAAACATTGAGTAACTCAACCAGTGGCATATAAATTTTTTTGGCTCTTCAGACAAATGTTTGCGTCTCCTCTTAATCACAAAAACAGTCCCTTCTTTTGAAAGAGGAATATGCAATGCGGTGTTGAAAGAGCCAGTTGATATGGGCCTTCCAGTAATTACTGTTGACCTGTCCCCTTGTTGTTTCAGAGCAGGCTGAAATGTTTCACTGTGGCTATCAAAGAAGAAGAAGAAGAAGAAAGTCCTGTGCTTATTAAAGACTAACATGTCAGAGTAGTTGCATTTCTTTTCATGCTCTGCATATATTTATTAGTCAGGGTTCACTGGTCATACAGATGCGTGGGAAAGTCCACCTTCTATTCAGCAGAAAAAAAACTTCCATTAGAGAGGACTATATTTTGGGCTTTCTTTTGAAGACCACCAACACTTCGTTCTTTGTTACTGATTTTCTCTCTCGTTTTACAAGAATGCTTTTGGTTGCAGGCTGCTTCTAAAGTTTCTTTCAATTGCAGTAAAGTTAGTGTGTGGAAAAGCCTGCTGACATGTGTACATGCACGTACAGCTATCTGCTTATGCAACACCACAAAAAAAAAGAGGAAATGTCTCCTATTTGCATTAAACATGGCTTGGCTTGAGCATAGGTATATGCTTAGATGCAAATTTAGAAAGGATGACACATTGAGTATCCCTTCTCCAAAATACTTGGCACCAGAAGTGTTTTGGATTTTTTTTCAGATTTTGGAATATGAGATACCTTGGAGATGGAACCCAAGTCTAAATATGAAATTCATTTATATTTCAAATACACCTTATACACATAGCTTGAATGTATTTTTATACACAATATTTTCAGTTATTTTATACACGAAACAGTATTTTTGTACACGGTATCATTAGAAAGCATAAGTGTCACTATCTCAGGCACCGATATGGATAATTTCAGATTTTAGAGTATTTTGGTTTTCTGTTGGGTTAACTACTGACATGCAACTTTGATGCCTCTCTTTGGACCAGGCAAAACTTCAAATACAGGACATTTTCAAATCTTGGGATGATTGAATCTTGTTCCCTTTGTCAAATCTACTCAGACTAACACACCCCCCCCCCCTCTGGCCAACCCCCTAGGCCCCAAATTTTGGTTAATGCACTTTGTTCCCAGTTGCACTTCCTACTCCTTTCTAATTTAAGATTTTGCCTTTTCTTGTGGTTTCTTAAATTGATGTGAGATATGCAATAAACTCTCTCAGCGGTTAGATATGAGTGCATCAAAGTGATTAGAAAGGGAGGACCCAAATGTAAATAAAAAGCATTTTATGAGTTCATTTTTATCAAATGTTGAGTGAGACTGGCTCAGATGTGTCAGTGTGAAGGGGAAAAAAGCTCCCCTGGAGTTTAGTTCGATTGCAATGCATTACAAGAGGAAAGGCATGGGGCAGGCAGCTGAGCTGGAGACCAGCCAGGAAACTCCTCTGCTCCTTCCATCTTTTGAAAATACAGATCTCGGGGCTGGGGCCAGCATGAGATGCAGGGGGGAGAGGATGTTGAATGCATCACTCCATAGAGTATTCCACCCACTCACCAAACACATTTATGCAAACATTGTAGTTCCGCATGTAGTGTAATACAAATAACATTTTGGAAAGAAGTTGCATTCCTTGCCTGAAAGAACATTGATATTTGGATTGTGTGTGTGTGATCATATTTTGTTCATATTTTGTGGGAGTGTAGACATGTGTGTATGCACGTACAGCTATCTATCTGTCTCTATCAAAAATAAAAGCACAGTATTTTGAGATATGTCCAGCAGAGAAGATGGTTCAAGTCCCACCAAAACACATAGTTGTCTGATAGGCACAGCCACTGAATACAGATATGCCTCCATTAATGAAGTAGATGTTCTCCTGGGCATTACTTTTTTCACTGGTACTAGAGACAGAATTGACATGGAAAAAATAGAGTTCTATTCAACTACTACAACACACAAAGCAGTTCAGTATGTTTCACCAAACTTTTTATTCAAAACTAGCAATGTGTAGATGTAAAACGAAACAACCAGGTCAGAGGAGCCTTGCATATGCAAACAAAACATTTTGAATCTTTCAGAGGGTCCTCTTGCAGGCTTCTAGCAAAATGCTTCCAGGGATAGTGTTTTCCTCACCAACTTCCACATTTTTTTATGATTTACATTTTGGTAGCCAAGCATATGAATCTGTGGTTCTTTGTTTTTTAACATGCTGGAGGCAGTTGGCTTATCTATTTTCCAGCTTTCTCTACATTTTCTCTTTTATGTGGACTAAGCAAGGAATTCTGAAGCTGCTGTTTACCTGTGTCTTGTAGGCAGGAAGACACAGATGCAGTAGGATCAGCTAGAGTAGAATCCCATTATTTTCCAGCCCAAGCTTTCTTGTGTTATTTATTGCAAACAGACTGTCCAAACCTCCCCCAGAAGCCTATCATTCCCAATTTTTAATCAGAACTTTCCATGGTCCTGAACCCTATCTTCAGGATAGATCTGGTACGTTGGAGCGCACCATCAACATTTAAAAGCAAATGGATTCACTATCCTCTAATTTGGAAACCACTGGCTGGTAGTAAATTCTAATTTTTTTGACCATAATAAGTGAAAAACACACGTGGAAGTGTGTTCAGATTTCTCTGATTCTCCTCTTTTAATGTAGTACAGAATGATGGAGAATACTGCTTCCAATAATGCGTTGATGTTTGTTCAGTTAACAAATTTCATATACTTTTTACAGCATCTCCGAAAGCATAGTCTTAGAAAAGTTGTAGTAGTCACTAACATATTTCAACATAACTAATTAATAGATCAACTGGCAGATTAAAGTCTTCTATCAGACAACAGTCCTAATCCTTTGAACTTACAAGTTACCAGTGCTGACCTTGCTCAACCTCTTTCTTTCCTATCCTGTTTTCATTCTTCCCTGGCCTTTTGGTATAATGGTTCACTAAGTGACATGTCTTGTATTTCCCTCACAAAGGATATGACTGTGTGCCTGATCGCATTGGAGTGGTGGTATGTTTTAGAACAGATAAAGAACTGTCAGGAAACATCACTTTCAAACATAACCATATTACTATCTACTGGACTTAAATGCAAAATGTCTGTGTTGCTGTTGCTCAGTGTCAAAAAGAATAGCAACAGAGCTACAGCATTAGTTGGATATATCTGTAATCTGAATGTTTTTCTCTCTCTTCTCCCACCCTCACCCATTACCCAAGGGAGTGTTGTCCAACATCTCCTCCATCACTGACTTGGGAGGATTTGATCCAGTTTGGCTTTTCCTTGTGGTTGGAGGAGTGATGTTCATTTTGGGGTTTGCAGGATGCATTGGAGCTCTGCGGGAGAACACCTTCCTTCTCAAGTTTGTAAGTAGCCTGCACAATTGCTGTAGCCATTGTTTTATTCAAGAGGCATCCCCAAACAAAGTGCTCCTTTTAAGTTGTATGGATTGTGTTATATTGCAGATGCCCTCGCTTTACTTTCAAACAAAAAATGCCTCAAATATATGGCATGTAAGACCAATTAAATATTTCTGAGGATTCACTTTCAAGTGATGCACTTTCTAATGGATTACAGTAAGTCATTCAATGCTTTTAGTGTTGGACAAGACAGTGTGTACATTTGATAATTACATGTGTATAATGTTCTGGACCACAGTGTGAGACAATTATTTTAAGATGTCTGTGTGACACCCAGATTCTTCCAGACATTATGGCTACATTGGTTAAGGGATTCTAAGAGTTTTCATCCAAAAAAGTAAATTTTCTAGGCTGTGGCTTTGACAAGTTATGTGAACCAATCTCTGTTCTGAGGCAGGCCACCCACATTGACTATCCTATGTAATTTGTAGTTATCAGATATGCCATAACCAAAGATTTCCACTTCTTCCTACTTTCTCCTTCCTCATCCTAAATCTGTATTTGCCACCACTGACTGTATTTCAGACTGTATTTCTTTTGGGCCAAATGTTTGAATAGGTTTACATTTCATTCATTCTTTCCATGGAACAATCTTCTCAGTTCTTCAAGTGAGTTGTGGTTATTACAGATTTCCCAGCCTTCACTCCAAAATACCATTCTCATAGACAGGAAAGCATTCTGTTTTTACTTTGTATCTCCATTGTAATATGACCGCTTCTGCAACCTAATATAATTTTTCCCAGTTCAAAAAGCTTGTAAAAATGTTTAGGCTTTCAACTAATTAGTATGTAAAGGTTAGACCGGGTAATATTTGGTTAATGTTGTAGTAGTTAATAAGGTTTACCTATAATCTCTTGGCTCCTTTGGTTGAGCCATCTGGTGGTCTCTTGCTTTTATGGTTCCTTTTTTGGAAAATGGCTAAATTGAGTCTGGACAAGGTTGGACAACCAGTATGCAAGGCTGCTTCTTGCTTTTGAAAGACAGGTTTAATGATCATTTGGATCATTTCCACTCTATAATATTAATACAATTTGCTAGTAGTAACTACATTACTCAGGTTTTATTTGGACACAAGCTAAAGGTCATGGTCACCAAAGAAGAGAATTCGTGGGAAACGGTTTGATGTTTTACTACTTTAGAAGCAGTAATTCCTATTGACATGGTTGCCTCTGTGGTGATTTGTAGTGCCTTTAGGACCGTGCCTAGGCAAGACCCCATCTGTCTTCATGATGCTCAGGAGTGTAGTAAGGGTGCATTTCATGTTGAAGAATAGCCACAGATGGCTCAGTTTTTCAGGCCCATGTCTGAACACACATCTGTCCCCTTCAGATATTACAGAAAACAGGTCAACCATGATGTGGAAATATGAGAATATATTTTTCTGATGCATGGAGCATTCCATGATTCTATGCTTTTCTGTCTCTATCCACTCAAAGCACATGTATGCACCCAGAAAGAAGCTGAGTATTGTGAAAATTAAGCAACGGGGTTTTCTCATTTTGCAAAATTGCATTTTGGGGTCATCTTTTGTGTTTTATAATTTTCAAGATTTCAGAGGCAGTGTCTATTCACTTCCCAGTATAATGTAGAAGCCATAAAGACTAAAAATGTTCATCTCTTGATTCAAAATAAGAACACTGAGTCTCACTTTGGGGGAAAAGGCAGGGTATAAACAAAGTTCTTCTTCTTCTTCTTCTTCTTCTTCTTCTTCTTCATCATCATCATCCTGCATTAGGCACCCAATGCCATATTATATAGAATGATATGCTCTGACTGTTAAATGTGGCAGCCAAATAAAGAAGAAGAACTTGACTAAAATATTTCTCCTTCTTTGCAGTTCTCAGTATTCCTGGGAATTATCTTCTTCCTGGAACTCACAGCCGGTGTTCTGACATTTGTTTTCAAAGACTGGATCAAGGACCAGCTGTATTTCTTTATCAACAACAACATCCGAGCATACAGAGATGACATTGATTTGCAAAACCTCATTGACTTCACTCAAGAATATGTAAGTGACAATTCTACTTGTTTAGGGAAAATACACCTTTTTATAAGGTGACTTCTCCCCATTTCATACTTATTTCTTTTCCTCGTTTTTTCATTTCTAAAAGAAGCTACACAAACATTTGCGGCATGATTATAATTGTAATCTCTGTAATGGTCCTAATTACCTTGATTCGAAAACACTTTGTATATTGCCTAGATATTGTGTAAACCATTATTTTGGGTCATACGGTGGGCCCTTGATATCCACTGGGGCTTGGTTCCAAAATCTGTGGATGTTCATATCTCTGTACACAGTAAAATTGTTATCCCTATGTGAAATGGGGTAGTTGTTTGTTTGGGGGTTTTTTTGCACAGTGTTTGTGTGAAGGGGGGTATTTTTTTTGCCATGGGTGTTTCAATCCATGGACGCAGATTCCAGGGATATGGAAAGCTGACTGTAGTTCTTTCAGGTGGATTAATAGTAATTACCTTTTTCTCAGTGGAAATAAAAATGGGAAGGCTTTCATTATGTTTGCAGCCACAGATTCTATTCAAAGTCAATGTTAGAATTGGGAAGCTGTCAGGAAAGCAAATCAAAATTAAGCTATGTACAATGTTGCATACAAACATTACATTTAAGGTAGATGAAATAAACCCATTTAAGGTGCATGTAATAAATCAATAAAGTTGCTCTTTGGTTTCTGGAGCCAGCCAGAGGTTAGTTCTTCTTTGTTTATTACATGGATCAGGAGTGATTGTGTCTGTAGTGAACGTGGTGGGAAAGCCAATGCAAGGATGGATTTTAGCCTTCATGTGAGCTCAAGATGGATTGCATTAAATGCCTACTCTACAATTGGTAGCTGCCTCTCTATGGCTAGTTGTTTACATGTGGCAGGTTGCTATATATATTGGTATATTCTGTCTTATGCTCTGAATAGTGTGGAGAAGATCACCTAATCCATTTGCAGCACTGCAACACAGGACACTTTTTAAAAACTCTCTTGTTCATCTTAATTTTCAGTAGGTCAAATTGATCATGTGTTAGAACAAACAGCCATATAACCTCCGCATGCATTATTATTACATTTATTATTTTACTCTATTATTGTTATTATTGCATTTGCATTATTTTACTCTATTATTCTTACATTTACATTGTTATTACATTTACTATTATACTTGATTGTTATTATTACATTTACATTATTTTACTCTATTATTAGTACTTGTATTATTTTTCTCTATTATTATTACATTATTATTTTACTTTATTATTACTGTGATTATTACATTTATTATTTTACTCTATTATTATTGGAAGGATATGTAAGCACATTTACATTGTAGAAGGTTAGAATAATGGTTTAGTCAGAGTTGGACAGTTTTATCTTAAATTGTAGTTTTATGTAAATATTCAAAAACATTTAACCTACTGATGCTTCAATTAATGTAATTTTATTGGTATCTATTTTTATTTTGAAATTTATCAGTAGCTGCTGCATTTCCCACCCTCAGCTTATGCTCGAGTCAATATGTTTTCCCAGTTTTTTGTTGTAAAATTACGTGCCTCAGCTTATATTTGTGTCAGTTTATACTCTAGTATATATGGTATGTGTTGGGCTTTGTTGGTCCATGTTTCAAGTCTTAAACATCTTTTTACCTATAGTACCAACACCAGCGAAACTTTGCCATAAGGGCCAAGTGTTAACAGTCCTTTATCAATGAACAAAAAACAAGAAGGCAGCACTCCTTTCATCTCTTTTTGTCATGGAAAAAGTAAAGAACTGGTAAAAGTGCTCATTCCTCATGGAGTCATTATTGTTACATTTCCCTCACTCTCTCTAGTGGCAATGCTGTGGTGCCTTTGGAGCAGACGACTGGAATCTCAACATCTATTTCAACTGTACGGATTCCAACGCCAGTCGAGAGCGCTGCGGGGTCCCCTTTTCCTGCTGCACTAAAGATCCTGCTGTAAGTTGGAGCTGAAACCTGGCAAGGCTGCTGTTCCTTTCAGAAAAGGCTGCTGCTACTAAAAGAGCTCTCTGTGCATTGCATATTCAGTATCTTCTGCCTCTCAATGCCCCCTTCACTTCTGCAGGCGTCTCGGTCACCTCACAAGCATCTGTAGTAAGACTGTGGTTTTCAAACTAGATACCTGAATTCTAATAATTGAGTGTTTTTTACAGTGAGGAAAAAGAGATGAAGCTACTCTATTCAACAAACTAGTGAACTTGAACTGCTCGGATATCAGGATTGCATTCCTGTAAGATACATCTTCTTAGCAGAAATCGTGGTTATTTGAAGTTTGGGGCTTCTGTTCGGTGTAGGTTGGGGGAATATAGTATACTTCTGAAAATTCAGACTTTGTAAGAGATCTGCCATGGTGGTGGATGTCAGAAATATTAAAAATTAACTAGGTATTTTTAATTACCTTCATCTGAGGGAACTCTCAGTGTTTTCAGATCTCAGTGAGAGAGGCCTCAGTATGATAGGCCTCTGTCTGAGGTAGCCTTCAGTCTGTGAGAGGTCTCTGTGGAAGAAGGGCCTCTGTGTGTTAGTAGGCCTCAGTATGAGTAGGCCTCAGTGTTAGTTTGCCTCCATCTGAGAGAGGTGTCAGTCTGAGAGAGCCTTCAGTAGGAGAAAGGTCATTGTGGGGTAGGCTTCAGTGTTAGTAGGCCTCGGTGTGAGAAACTTTGGTGAGAGGAAGCCCTAGGTTGAAGGCCATCATATGTGAAGCTCCAGTGTGATAGCTGCTGTATATAAAGCTACTGTGTGAAGCTTCTGTGTTACTTCGATGTGAGAGGAGGCTCTGTGAGAGTGAATCTGTTTATCTGCATGAGAAAGAAACCCAGCATGGAAGCAAAGAAAGAAATGTAAATAACTTGATTTGTGTTATGGAAACCTTGTTCTTGTAAATAGTGCAACCATATTTTTTTACTACATAGAAAAGCCTGATATAGAAGAGATAACATCTATCTGTGTGTTTTTGTTGTTTTTATCACTTTGCGCTACTGATGCTGGGTCATGCTGCTGCTGATAAGTTACTCTGCTGTACATATAGTAAGCCCATTTGCCTAACAGTGGAGGCTTCTTTTCTGGAGGCTTTTAAACAAGCTGGATGGCCATCTGCCAGGGGTGCTTTAGTTGTGCTTTTCCTGCATGGCAGAAGGAGGTTGGATTTGATGTCCTGTGTATTCTCTTCCAACTCTATGATTTTATGTTGTGTATGTGATATACAATAGTTATAAATTGACTTTATTTAGTGGATGTGTCTGGTGCAGAGTTTTGGGAGCGGTAATCACAATAAGTAGTTCTCAAACCTTTGAATCCAGTAACTGAATATCTCAGGTGTTCTCTTCATGTATAATCTAGCATTACATTAGACTTCTACCCTAACCTTGTAAATCTGTAACAAGCAAGGGTCTGGGTACAAAGAAATATCCAATGAAGTTAAGCCTACCATCCTGAATTTTTTCAACTGAGACATATAATTTACAACTTGAGTGGAATTTGAGTGAGCAAGCTGAGTTATTAAAAGGGATTAAGTGGTTGGAGCATTCCGACCCAAAAACGTTGTGGTAGGAAGAAGCATCAAAAGCGGTACTGTAGCCTGTAGAAGTTTGGCATGATGAATAGTGAAATTTATTGGCACCTATTTTTTGTTTCTGCTTTTAGGAAGATGTCATTAATACTCAATGTGGCTACGATGCCAGGCAAAAACCCGTAAGTCTCCAAGGGCTTCTCCTTGGGTAACCTCTGCAGGAGGGGATGGGAAAGGAGCTGAAAGCCCAAGGAAATGTTAAGTACTTTGTGTCTTTGTTGTTTTCTCCAGGAAGTTGATCAGCAGATTGTTATTTACACAAAAGGCTGTGTCCCTCAGTTTGAGAAATGGCTTCAAGACAACCTCACTATAGTGGCTGGCATATTCATTGGGATTGCATTGTTGCAGGTAGGTCACAGTGGGCTCTTTAAAGTCTGCAGATAGCCAGCAAACCCCAAGAGGAAGAGCAGATCTCCATGTATAAAACCCCTGATAGAACGTATAGTCAGCCCTCCATGTTTGCAAATTTAACTTTTATGGATTTGATTAATATGGTCTCTAGGAATCTCAAGGTCCTCCAGCACAACTAAATGGTCAATGTCCAGCTGAAATTGACCATAGAGCCACACTGGAGAATTTTTAGATTCTTAGAGAGTTGTTATTTCAGGTTTAAAAAATGACGTGTTTCTCACTGTTATTAGGGATCTTGTGCTTCTAACCCAGTGGTGTCACACATGAGGCCCACCAGATGTTTTGGATGTCACTCCCAGAATTTTTGACCATTGGACAAGCTGACTGGGGATTCTCCAGACACCTGAAGGGTAACATATTGGGATCCTCCAGTGCAACTCTTTGGCAGGCCTGCACAACATGTGACCCTTTAGGTGTTTGGGACTCCAACTCCCGGAATCCCCAGCCAGATTCCTCTTTAGGAATCTTGTGGTCCTCCAGTGCAACTCTATGGCAGGCCTGCACGAGATTCCTAAAGAGGCTTTCTCAGGTTTCAAAGAAGTTTTTTATTCATGGTTTTTTGTCATTTTCACAGAGGGCCTTGTGCCTCTCTAACCCCAATGAATGTGGAGAGCCCCATCCCAAGTTTGATTTCCGTGTGTGTGTGTGTGTGTGTGTGTGTGTGTGTGTATATATATATATATATATATATATATTTGATGGGCTCATGGGCCCTTACACCCTAAACCCACAGCCTACTGCTTATCAGGCAGAGAAAGGGGAAAAGACAGATTAGGTATTAAGCAGATGGTTTTTATTGGCTCATAGGGACAAGAAAGTGGAGTGTACCTGCTGACAGAGTTTATCCTTTTTATCTCTTCTCCTTGGAGTAACATTGGTAAAAGTGTCCCTCCCTTGTCAGCTCACCATTGATAAGCAGCAGCATGTCCTCCTGGCAGTTAACAGCTACAGCAAGGGTGGGAAAGATCTACAGTAAAACCCCTTATGGTGCGCCCAGAAAGCCATATATGCATGCATATGCCACACTTACAACTTACACAGTTGTAAGTGTGACTTATGCATGCATATATGGCTTTCTGTCACTGACAGGATTCTGGTCAACATTTCCAATTTGTTTCATGTTCTAGATTTCATGGCTTCAGTAGCAATGAAGGTGGCCTTTTTGACCCTGATCTGAGTATCCAGAAAAGAAACTGTAGTACTTTCTAGAGCAGTGGTTCTCAACCTGGGGTCCCCAGATGTTTTTGGCCTTCAACTTACAGAAATCCTAACAGCTGGTAAACACCTGGGGACACACAGGTTGAGAACCACTGTTCTAGAGTGTTTGGGATGTTCTAGAAAGGACTTGTTAACTTTTTGAGTACTCAGATCAGGGTCAAAAAGGCCACCTTTGCTGGGTCTTTTCAAGGTGTCTGCTCCCACTGCTGCTCAGTAACATTCCCAGAAAATAGCTTTTTATTTCAAAACCTGTGGTTGTAATCCATAACCCTTGATGCCAGGGCAGCCCTGGAGTCAAAGGTTATGGATGATAACCACAGGTTTTGGAACAAAAAGCTAATTCTCTATTTCAGTAGGACTGGTCTAGTGTGTAGATATCTTGCAATTTTTGTCAATAATAACCAAAGTTACATTTCTTGCACACATATTTTGATTCAACTCCATTTCTGCATCTGATGCCCAACTCCATCTTATTTCCTTCCAGATATTTGGGATATGCTTGGCTCAGAACCTGGTTAGTGATATTGAAGCTGTCCGAGCCAGCTGGTAAACTGGCTCACCCCAAGTGGCACAAGACGCTGGACAATTAAACCTCAACTCTTGGAAGACTCCATTGTGTCCTGTGGACACACCACTATATGGAAATGGGTAACAGGGAAATCTCGAGTTCTCAGATAGTTGGAACTGCATGGGACCCTTGTTCATCCCAGAGGGAACAGCTTCAGCCTCATGCTTGCTAGTGAGAGTTTTTGGAAAAAGCTCCCTTTTCAAATGTTTTGAGCCATGTATCTCTACTGTATTCATGCCCAAGTAAAGTGGCAGATGCTCCTTTCTTCTTTATTTCGGTGGTAAAGTGACTGCTATCAGTGGGACCAGAGTCAGGACGTAATTTAGTGGGGCATGTTGTTTATTCTCTGTGTGAGAAGCTTGTCAGACACAAGACAGTTTCTTCCTCTCTTCAGTGCACACCAAAGGAGTGGTGTGTGTGTGTGTGTTTTTAACAGACAAAGAGACCAGCAATCCTTCTGGGGGAAAAAAATCACCAAACAGAAAACCACTTTGTACATCTTGGCCATTTTGCTTACCAGCCAGAAATAATCAGCCTACCAAAACAAATCCAACATTGGCTCTGTAATGCCCTCTATTGGGGAATAATAACTTTAATTCTTTTTAGGCTTCTTGGAGTCTTATTTCCAAAAGGGATAGAATTTTGAGATCTTTATCAGCAAGTTTAAGGAGAAGCATCAAAGTGTGGTTGTTTTGCACCATGGTTGGCAATGTGTAATGTGAGAAAAGAAGTGAATGGCAAGGTTTGAGAATGAAAAGTGTGCTGAATCTAAAATGAATCCAAACTCAGAATATTCCAAACTTCGTGGGCAAAATTGTGGATCTCATGTTAGGCCAGCATTTTGCAAATGTATAAGATGCCCCGCTGAAGCCCTTCTAGGAGGATATTTCGCCCAACTTCTGCATGTAATGGCTATAATATTTTGGGATCTGTTCAGTGTGATTGTTTTGGATATTCATTCTACAGAGGCTTCCAGTTACAATGTGGTTATTTATTAGTGCAAAAGTGGATTCAGCTATGACCATTTGCATCTCTTTATTTTGCAGCTAGATTGTACCACTTGCTTCTCTCTCTTTTTTGTGCGTCTTTCCCACTGATTTGAAAATAGTAACACCTTTATTTAAAAGATTTATGAGGTGCGTGAAATAACCATTTGATTTTGAAAGAGGTGAAAACACTAGAACTTGGGAAGAACTGCAGTAGAAACCTCTTTAGAACTGTAATCCTCGATACTCTTTCTTCTCTCTGTTTTTCTTTTGAGAAATGTTTCATTGAGACTGGTTGGTGTTAATTCTAGTGAATGTCTCAGGGGTTTGGTTGCTGGTGTTCATATTTGAATTAGGTAGCAGTGAAAATGCAAAGCTGACAGTGCCTTCTGTTGGAAGAACTGCATTGAGCTTTTCTTATCTAGGGGACGGAGTCTGGTATAATCTCATTGGGCATGTGGGAGAATTCATAGTGTCTTATCAGTCTGTAGCAAGGAACATGTGATAGAGTAGAACATGTTTTACAAATCCAGATATTACCGGAGTGCATAGCTGTGGAGACAAACTGAATCTGGGAAGAAGACAGATGCAAATCGAAACCAAACTGTGCACCTTCTTGCAAACCATCCTCTCATTTTAGTGAACAGTTGACAGTGTGAATGAATGCCTTCTCCAAAAGCTTCCATTTTCTATTACTATTTAAAGAATTAAGCATTCCAGATACACTTACCTCATTCTTAAAGAGACCCTGGTTATGACTGTTGGAAACTGTTTGTGCTTTTTGGAGATGGTCTACCGAATCCGGCTGCAATGCCGTTGGCTCTGAAAATGGCAATTTCAAACTAATCTCATGGGCAGCATAGTTTGCTGATCCTTGTTCCTTTCAGTAGCCCATCTTAGCATTGTTTGGGAGGTTGCTGAAGTGAAGGGAACAGAATTTTTGCCTCGAAGTGTCAGAAAAAGAATGCAACACTGTGGGTTCAAAAATGTTGGAAGAGCCTAGAAGCAGGGCATTTGACGTGCAACACTAAACAACCCAAGATGTCAAGAGAGACTGTGCAACTATGTTAAAGGAACATTCCTTTTTCTGTTTCTGCTGCTATATGTTTTAGAAGATGAACTTCCATGCTTTTGCTTGAATATTTACAGCTTTGTTATGATGAACCGCTGACTTGTGTTGTTCCTTACCACGGCTTATTTGTCTCCTATTGCAAAGACTGAGTTTCTCCTGTCATTTGTAACTAGTGTTACTATGTCATATTGGTCCTAAGAGTTGTCTTGTTGATTCCAGAGAAGGGTTAGACTCAAAACAGCTAGAATAATGTTAGCTATGTCCAAAAATTGTCGGTAGTGTTGTTTGCATGAGCAATGTCTGTATTTTGCTGGCTCCTGAAAGAAATTCAAATCTATTTTTAAGTAAGAAAAATCTTTGTTTTTCTCCTGACTAATACCGTTGTTTCTGATTGTTAAACAATTTAAGTTGTTGTATTTTCTTGTAGTTTTTATACCACCTTTTAACAGTTTGTTCAGATCTCATAGGTCCAGCATCACTGGGCCAGCATTTGTCCCTGATATTGAAGTTGCTGTTTCCCACTCAAACCTGGATTACCAGCTGTCCAAATGTAGACTTCTTAAAAAGGTCTTAAACTAACTGAATCCACAGACTGAAAATGGGAAATTTCACACATCACATATTAGGCTAAATAAACAAGCAATTGCCAGCCAATTACTGATTTTGGTGGGCCGTTTCTGAGTACTGGGATGGAATATGTGAATAACGCAACTTTTAAAGTTACCTTTAGTAACCCACTCGTTTCCACATGGACCGAAGTTATTGTTGCCATGATCAGGTGGAAAATTGTAAGTGGTGGAGGAAGGGGAGCTGGGCAGATCATTTCCTATCCTGCATATTGTTTTCTCCCTTGTTTTGTAATCTCCCCTCCCTTTAACGCTTAAGATATAAAAGTTCAAGAGTCTTCTCTCCTGAAGACTTTTTAATTGAATTGTGATCGAAATTTGTGGCAGCTGAGAGAAAAGGACAGAGGAGGTTCTGGAGGCCATAAATGGTCTGAACCATTTATGTTTAATACTCTGATATTCCAGCGTATATCTCAGGCATGGTGCACCTAGTTCTCCTAAGTCAGTTCCTCAAACTTTGCAGCATGTTAGGTTTGGTCTTTAATGTCTGAACGTTCCTAGTTATTTTAATGGCCCTTCTTTACCTCTCTCTCAGTTTGTTTTCTTTCTTGCAAAACAAAAATAAAAGCTCAAGGTAAAAAAAATGCTCTGCTTCAAGTGATGCAAGTATACTCACCCACACATTTGTCTTCTAAATGTGGAAAATAAAGGAAATTCTTTGCTTCCTGGTTGGTTCAAGAGAAGCCTTTAAAAAATTAAATGCATCAGAATAATTATATAGATGGTTAAGTTAGCACATGTCAATGCATTGCCCACTAACTTGCTCAAATCTCTTAGAAGCTCAACACAGTTGTATTTGCTGGATGTGTGTGGTCACATTTGTGGAGTGATTGAATGATCAATCTCATGTTTCAAGTCACAAAGCCATTTTTAGTCCTGCAAATAGTAGCTAAGTGTCCATATTGTGTTCTTCACTATGCATTTCTGTCCTGGACCAGCAAGAGCTCTCTAGAGTTTTCTTGTTGTTTTAATATTTTGCTTAAATAATTGCAGGGTTTAAATGTTCTGTATTGCCCGTGCTGAGTGAACCATCTTGGTCCATGTTTCCTAGCTTATTCTATCCCTTGTAATTTGAAGCTGTGGAACCCCCTCACTGCTTTTTAGGGGGTTTGATCCTTTTTCTGTTCTCTGAACTGATTCTTGCTTTCTTTTCTGCGAAATGCTATATGTTTGTTGTGAGATGAAGACTTGGGGACTTGGCTTTTGCTAGGTTCTATCTGGTGTGTAAATAGTATTTGAAATGTAAATAAGTAGCATGCAAATGAACTGATCTGTGCACAGGATTGTGATTCATCATAAATATGTATTTATACTGAAAAGGATGTATGAGCAGTTTGCCTGTCCGTTATAAAACTTAAAAGCTTTACATATCTCTTGGTTCAAATGTGGAATGCTTTAATAGCCTACCATCTAGCGTCTGCCTGGCAAAACTGCAGTTTGAGAAAAATGGTAAGAACAGCCTGCAGTTTTTCATGATGTTCATTCAAGAGCTGCTTTGTATCTCTTCTTTTCCTACCTGCTTTGTACAATGATTTATCTTACTTAGCTGCTGAAACTACAGGAACTTCATTGACTACTGCGTTGTCCTGAAACTAAATATCATATCTTCGCTGGTCACATTTACCAAAGACAGCTGAAGAGAGTGCATGTGAATGGGACTATATGAGGCTTGTTTTCCAAAATTCTTGTCTGCTTAATGGTCAGAATGTCAAGCACAAATTGATAAATAATGGATAGATCCATCCGGCCACGTTGTCCATTCTTCTCAACCTCACTTGAGCGGGCATTCACAAATGCGCTTTGCTCACTTCCATGTTTTACTGCGTTGTAGTAGGCATGATCCTTAGAATAACTGGAGTGGCACTGGTTTTGTTGGATTTAACAGTGTTGCATGTTATAATGCCACTGCACCTTTTAAATTCTCCATCCTTTTATTTCCACAGTGCAGAAATTAAGCTCATAAAGATCATTAAGAGGAGCCTTATTGCCCTAATTAAGAGGACTTTCTGTCATAGAAGCAACAAGGAGATCTGTGCAGGTTCATTTTGGGGCACGTTCGAGGCCATGTTACACTGAATTATCTTCATTCCTTCAAGAAAGTCCTACTGTTGAGGCAGGCTATCTAACTGTTGGATTGTTTTTAAGTCTGTGCATGCCACTTGTTTAGGAACATCTGTTGCTAAGTTCCCTCGGGAGTTTAATGCCAATTCTTGATGCTTTCAAGCATCATAAGTTCTCAAATTTATTTATATAAAATATAATGTAATAGTATGCACACACATTCTCTAGTATTTTAATCTTCCTTAACTAGGGTATGTCAACATGACATTTCTAAATGTCCGTTTTCTTGTCTGGGTGTAACCACTTCTTTTCATATATCTTGCTTTATAATCCATTTTTATTTTCAGTGTTGATACAACTTTTTCATGTGTTGCTGCAGATAAATTACTCCCATAGTTTGTGTGTGGAGGAAAATAATATATGAAAGCTAGTTTTCAGACTTGACATGAAAAGTGAGGTATAATACTCAAAGTGGAGTTAGTGACAAAATCATCTCCCCTTTTTCTCCCTAGAGTGCACTGTTTTTGAACTGAAAAGGTATATTTTCCTTTACGGTTGATGTGTCAACATCTTCTGGGACAGTCTTAGGTATTTGCAGGTCCAGCTCTTGATCCATGACAAGGCTTTCTTTGGAGATTTTGCTTTTGATGAAGACAACCCTGGATGAGTCGACAAACACGTCCCTCTTACAGAATTTCAGTCTTCCTCTCTTTCTGGCATGGTATGGCTATTCCACCATCCAGGTAAATTGTATTACTGGTGAAGGAGGTCTTCAGCATTAGTAAGAATTGAGATGGCTCCTAAAGCCCTGCTTTTTTTTGTCTTCTGCCTCTTCTTGGTATTTGCAGGTATCACAGGGCCAAGAAGAGGGGTCCATTTCAGGACCTTATGTGATACCTTAGAATCTCCTTAGCCATGGGGGAGCATTAGGGTCGGTTTTATCTGTGTAATGTGCTGAAACTGTATAGAGGTATGTGTGCATGTATCTGCACATGGGTGTCTACACACTCCAATAAGTTTAAGGGTCTGTTAAAGTTCAGCATCAGTCACACTGGACCACAGTAGAAACTCTTTAGGAGTGCGAATGATGATAAAATAAACTCTACTTGTAAGTGTCTCACTACATAGTATGTGCCTAGCAAAGATGAACTTGAAACAAGTGTTCCGTTCACAGTCATACTTTAAAACAAGGTGTGACATGGTCTGGTCTATGACTTTGACTAGTTCTTAATACTGACTTAATTTCCAAGTATGTTTCTTCCCTAAATCGTTGCATGTTGTGATTAAGGACACTCACTGTAATTATCATGGTGTTGCGTTTTTAAATTTTCTTTTTATATGAATGTATTCTCCTGTGTTGAAAGTCTTGTAAATTGCGAAATTGATTGTAAAAGCCAATTACACTTATTGATGATGGAAGGTATTGTTATAACAGAATTGCATGCCAGTACAGTTTGGCAGAAATTGTGTTGTCTCATTGCCAGTTGGTCACGCTTGGTCTAGAAATGGATATACTATTTTGCTTACCTGTCATCTCATCTTTGCATTAGAGTATGGTATATTGTTGCCCATGCAGATTTCAGTGGATGTAACTGGACTTATACATGAAGTCAATACAACTTCTTTGTGTCAGTTTTTAAAGTGTTGACAGTGGTCTTCTTCATGCTCTCGTACCTTTTTTTTTAATAGATGAAATTGGTAGGAATGTTTTAATACTTTTATTATGGACAACATAGTTTTACTAGTTGTGCAGTATTCTGTATTTTACTTGAAGTAAATCATTTTATATGCAATTTGTTAGTATAAAATTACAGTTTTATAAATAAAATTGAGTGACATCTTGTGTCTACATTTTGACTTTGATGCACAATACTGTATCACACAAAATGAATCATTGCTTTGATTTATAGAAAAAGCAAAAGCTTTCTAATGGCTAATTTTGTGAACATATACTTGGAATGATGTGGACAATGTATGATAACACATCCCAGACTAAATGATCAAGAGGTGAAGGGTTTCAGTGCTCTGTATTATTTCTTGCTTCTCTTCCAGAACTTGGGTATTAGTCATGTGTATTTGGGCCAAAGGGCATACCGTTTTCGGGTCTGTTTCCATCTGACCCCTCATTTCGTTTACCAGAAAGTTACCTGAAAGGGGAGGGCTGTTTTCTGCTTCATTCAGCAGAGATTCGGTTCATTGGCTACAATGAGAAATTTTAAAGGCTCAATCCTCAGCCATTTTAAGGCCTATCTGCATGAAACCTACCTCAGTTGTAGACCCCATTTACAACTAACTGCCGGCCTGCCAAGTTTCAAAACAATTTAGCAATCTACTGATTTTTTAGAATTACTTTAAGTTTTAAACGTAACATTTTAAAAAATAAGATAAACTGCAAGAGAGGGTTCTGGGAATTGTAGTCATTGGTTGTGTCCATTCTCAACCAAACAGAGCATGGACACCACCAGGCTTTTTACTGGCTGAGAGACACACAGAGAGAAAAACTTCAACTCCCATTATGCTCTGAGAGAAATTTTCAATGGCTACGCTATGCTAATACCATTGGGAAAGCATGTTTTAAAGGCCTTCTCTGGATGAGGAGTGAACTTTCCAAGAAAAAAATGGAGGAGGTTTCATCTGCCGGTGAGAGAAAAAGACGTCACAGATCCCACTGCCTCAGGTATTTTGTGGACTTAACTCTTTCCCAAAATATTGTCTCTCTGAATTAGTTTAATTGGTCTTTTCATCTCTCTCTTCCCCTTTCTATTTTTGAAAATTACACAAAAAATGGCAGTCCAAACCTATAAATCTTTTCATTAACAGCAATTCGAGTCCAACTCTATTGGATATGTTCCATTTTGGAGCAAAACCTCCATGAGGGCATAGGGAGTCTATTATTTTGATGCCAAAAAAGTAACTTTTCCAAGTTCTGTTGCCTTCATGACTATTTAGTATGATACATTATTAAAAATGGGAGTATAGGTTTTTCTGTTTAATTTGTACATTCAACAGTCCAGCCATTCTGAATGGAGTCTTTCTATTTTGTTGCAAAGTACACAAGTCCTGGGCGAAGATTGCTTATCCTTTTACATTGACTTCAAAATTCCTCAAGAAAGAAGGTCTTTGATCTGTCTGTCTCTTCCATTTCCTTCCATCTTCTCACTCTTGCTGCCTGGCATCATATACGTTTGCCTTCACTTTCTCCTGTAACTATTCCACAATAGTATATAAGGTCTTCACTTTGGGACATGTTTATTGTTTCAAGGTCTTAGTTTTTTTGCCACTGACTTTCTGTCTTGTAGAAGATGAATAAGGATGATCCTGATCCATATCCAGAAGATGTTAAGAGTTGTGTGGAAATGACCCATCATATTCTCTCCAAGGAGAACCTAGCAGAGCAGAAGGCTAGTCTCAGCTTTTTAAAGAATGTTTAAAGTTTTTTTTTTAAACCCAACCTGTTTTCTTATGGATTCAAATGCCTGTATACTTTGAGTAGATCTGAAATGATTTGGGAGGAATTCTACATGTACTAAAAGTGTGTAATACAGTACTTCAAGTGGTTCCTCTGTTAAGCAAGCATTTAAACCTAGAAGTACTGCAGTTATTGTGTGTGAGAAAGAGACTGGATACTTCCAAATAACTGTATTGCTATACAAAAGACAAAGCACAAAATAAGATGTGAGAGCACTGGATTTATTCGTTTACCTCTAGATACCACGGATTTGACATTAATAGGCAAGACCAGTGAATGGAGCAGCAAGACTTCCTTCCTTCACTCATCCTTTTTGGTTGCCATTGTTTCGGAAGCATCAAAACGAGGCACTTTCTTACCTCGCTGGCAGTCCAGCTCAACCTTGCTGCCTCTTGTTTTTGTCCCTAAGCTAGTAGTACACTGTTACGGAGTTAGGGATATGAGAGGAAAGTCATCACTGTAGTACCACTTTTACATTATTATAGGACTACAACATGCACATTCTACTATGTGGCTCAAGCAACGAGAATACAAGTAGAATAACAACAGGGCTGAAGACTTGTGTGTTTGCGTGTGTGCATGATGAGAAAGAGAAGGGAGAAGATTTTGTTATGACAACTGGCTATGGGTTTTTACAAATCTTATTTGGAAAGGTACCTACAGCAGTTCAATTGTTGTGGGAATGTTACACGCATGCACATGTGACACAGTGGGGGAAACGCAGCAGGAAGAGCAGCAGGACAGGACGAAAGGTGAAATCTGTGACACGATGCTATGTGGAATTGGATACCCTTCCTCAGCTTTCCACGGCGAGTCTCTGCTCTGTGAGGGAGGCCTGTTGGGCGACCGTTTTGTTCTCATGGCTGCGAAGTTTTGATACAACGTCTAGAAAGGCCAGGCTCTGCACTTCTTTGTGAAGGAGTTCTGTCAAACAGAAGCAAGACAGTTACTTTCCTGCTGGGTCTTTGTGTGCACAGCTGCTCTTTTGTCTGGATTTTCAGCAATCAACAGCGGCCTTGGCGATACACAATGCGGCCAGCAGAAAAACTATGGCGAGAACATTATTTTCCAAGAATTGTAGAAGGAGGCAACCATTCTGTCAAACCGCTTTTGTCCCTGCTCTCTCTATGCAAATAACCTGTTTTTCAGATTTGCAGTTTAGAGGAAGACTGTGGTTTGGGTGAGATTTAAAAAAACAAAACAACAGCACAATAGATTGGATCTCTGTAATATATTACGGTAACTTAATCATGTGAAAGTGTGGAAGCTGAAGGGGTATAGTAATGCAAGCCAAAATGGTTCAATTTCCACACCCTGGAAAGTCCTAGACAATACAATGACGTCCATGCTGAAGAAAAAAGCTACCTGGAAATGCAGCATCAACAACTTGAATGTTAAAAAAACATCAACTACTATTCAAGATTGCAGTTATGGATTCATAACCTGGAGTTGCAGATCTGTAACTGGTCTGTATTCAGTAAGATTGTGTAGTTGTATGTAAATCCCACATTGACAGCTGGATGGAGTAAAGGGGGTCTATTCAGCTTTCAATCAGGGTGAAAGGAGGAGGATGTTTCCATCCCTCCCACCAGTGAGCTAAGCCTGTGATTATTGGAAGACTATTGGACCTTGGACCGCAAGAAGATCAAACCATTCCATACTCCAGTAAATAATATCCGGCTGCTCACTGGAGGAAAAGATTTTAGAGGCAAATATGTAGTACTTTGGTCATATAGTGAGAAGACGGGAAGCTTGGAAAAGATAATGATGCTGGGAAAAAAGGAAGGAAAAAGGAAGAGGGGCCGACCAAGGGCAAGATGAATGGATGGTATCCTTGAAGTGACTGGCTTGGTCTTGAAGGGACTGGGGGTGTCCATGGCCGACAGGGAGCTCTGGCATGGGCTGGTCCATGAGGTCACAAAGAGTCGGAAGCGACTGAAAGAATAAACAACAACATTGGAAGCAGGCCCCTTGTTTCAAGTCCTTTTCATGGGTTCACTGGCAGTTAGGGAGGGGAGTGGAAATGCTTCCTCATGCCCTGATTGGACACTGAGTGGATTCAACCTGACTGCTGGCACTAAAGGTGGGATGTCCCTGTACTTATTTATCACATTTGTATCCCGCTCTTCTCACACCGAAGGGGACTTAGGGCGGTCTTGGAACAGGCAACAATCTGATGCCTATTGTAGATATTATTCAGTTCCACCTATGTAATTAAGTAGCCAATCTAGGATACCAGTGGCAAAACTAGCACCATGCTTAGGTCAGCAAGGCTTCTGTGTAATTACTAGTGCTTCCAGCAGTGAATCAGCAGGATCCTGGGCTCTGAATCTTTGTCATGTATTATTTTAAAACTATTCTTCATGCACGTTCTAAAACAATGATATAAATACTAAAAAATACCCTCTGCTCAAACAAACCCCCAAAGTCACTTAATTGTGAATTTGATATTAAAGAAGCAACAGAGTGAAAACTGCACCCTTCAGGTCTTGAGAAAATGAATAATGTAGATGCCAGGAAAAATTGTCCCAAAACATGGAGAGCCGTCACTAAGAGAGGCATCTCACTGCTAGCTGCTTGTTTTATGGGATGAGCCACCTCAGGAGGCCTAGTCAGGAACAGAAATTATGTGTAATTAACCTTTCAGCTTGGGAAGAGTTACATCCAGATTTAAACCAATCAATTGTGTCAGATATGTTCAAAGGGAAGCAGGCCTTGCAACACAAAAAGGCTCATGTCAGCAATATAGCACTTGTTTGTTCATTAATTTAATAGAATAAAGTATTAAGAAAGCGTGTCAGTCTTAAAACCTGTTGCAGCTTATCTGTTTGCAACATAGTCAAGCTTTTTCTCTCATATGAATCTCTAGTATTTAGTTAAAATACTAGGAGGAGCTGCACAGTACAGTAGTCTTGCTTATCCAAGAACTTGGACAAGAACTTATCCAACCTTCGCTCACCCAACGTTCTGTATTATCCAACGTAGTCTGTCTTTGCCCAGTTCCACAGCTGTTTCAATACATTGCAATGTTTTGGTGCTAAATTTGTAAATACAGTAATTCCAACATAATGTTACCATGTATTGATCTGCTTTTTCTGTCAATTTATTGTAAAACATGTTTAGGTGTTTAATTTGTAAAATCAAAACGTCATTTGATATTTAATAGGCTTTTCCTTAATCCCTCCATATCCAACATTTTTGCTTATCCAACATTGTGCCGGCCCATTTATGTTGGATAGCAAGACTCTTCTGTATCATTAAAGGAAAAGTGGAGCATATATAATGTAAATATTCAGTACTTTACAGTGTATTTCTTTAGAAGTCTTGAAAGCTGCAAAATTTAGTCCTTGGGTTGGGATGGGAAACGGAGAGAGATGAAAAGAAGCTGCTAATACAGTTTGTTTGGCCAGGCAAACTTTGAAAGAATATCTATTCCTCATTCAAGTCCAGCAGTTTCACAAATCGCACGATAACAGAGCAATTCTTAACCATTTCTATTACCCATGAAGCATTGTTTGTAGCAACATAAAATCTGACCCCTGTCCGTCTGCCAAGTTCCCTATATAACCTCCTTCCATTCATACCATCCCTTTAACTCCTCCTTTCTCTATCCATGAAAAGGAGAATAAATTAAAAGAAAGTTCAGGCTCCACGGCCTTTCCTGCTTCCTGGACAATTTAGAAGAAACTTCCTTTCGTATCCAGGCCATTCTGATGCATAAAGCGCATGCTTTGTCCATCTAGGATAGCTCAGTATCGAATAGGCTGCAGCGGCAAAGTGATTCTGCTCAGCTCCTAAAAGCGCCTTGGTCCTTTCCTTTCACTCTCAGACACACACACAGTAAGAATTGTAATGGCTATGAATGCACTACTTTCCTCCCATTCTTTAATGTTATGTACACATTTACATTTCCTATTATTTCTCTTTGATATAAGAAGCCCTGTTAGAACAGGAAGGCATTTTTGTTCTCAAGAGCAGAGGCACTAACAGCGGAGGCAGCAGCGTCAGCAGAAGAAACCTAAAAACAAAGGAGTTCCATTTCAGGAACTGGCAGACCAACCATTTAATATAACAGGCTGGCTGTAACCTTTTGTAGAATTTATACTTCCAATAGATTAGAACAAGGTATTTTAAAATGCCGCATGAAAAACACCTTCTTCACACAGTGACTGAGATCAGCAAGGCTAATTTTGGCACTGGGAAAAAGCCAACGAGGATGCAGGTTGGGAAGATGAGATGGATGGCTATTTCTCTTGTTTCACAGGGTGTGGCAAAGAGCCTACATTTGAGATAAGAAGCCATGAAAAACATCCACTTCAACCCTTCTGATTTGAAAGAAATGTGTTTTAGTTGTGAGAAAACCTAGGACCAAGAGCATCTATTAAGTGATACATTTTTTAATATTTGGGGTATTCCGCTATATTCTGGTACCAAATGCTGACTCTATAGTGGAATCTTTGTGCTTCCTGTAGAACAGCGTTTCTCAACCTGGGGGTTGGGACTCCTAGGGAGGTTAGGTTGCAAGGGGGTTTCAGAGGGGTCGCCAAAGACCATCAGAAAACATATTTCTGATGGTCTTAGGAATCCCTTTGGCAGAGAAGGCTGAAGATCTCTCTGCCTGTTCTTCTCTTCCTTTTTGGAAACAGTTGGTGAATCCTTTCACCAAAAGCCCTCCTCCGCTGTGATTGGCCGGACTCTCAGCCAAGGGGAGGGCTATTTCTGAGACTCCAAAGGGGAAGGGGAGAATAGGCGTGCTCAGCGCATAGCAGTGTGGTGTGCATATGCAGGCGAGGGAGAGTGTGCGAGGCCAGAGGAAGGCTTGTGCCAGTGATTCCCTTCAAGGCAGGGGGTCCTGTGTGGGAAGTTTGACCCAATTCTATCATTGGTGAGATTCAGAATTCTCTGATTGTAGGTGACCTATAAATCCCAGCAACTACAACTCCCAAATGTCATGGTCGATTTCCCTCAAACTCCACCAGTGTTCACATATTGAGTATTTGGGCATATTGAGTATGTGTGCCAAGTTTAGTCCAGATCCATCATTCTTTGAGTCCACAGTGTTCTCTGGATGTAGCTGAACTACAAGTCCAAAACTCAAGGTCAGTGCCCACCAAGCCCTTCCAGTATTTTCTGTTGGTTATGGGAGTTCTGTGTGCCATTTTTGGTTCGATTTCATTCTTGGTGGAGTTCAGAATGCTCCTTGATTGTAGATTAACTATAAATGACAGCAACGACAACTCCCAAATGACAAAATCAATTCCCCCACCCCACCCCACCAGTATTCAAATTTGGGCGTATTGAGAATTTGTGCCTAATTTAGTCCAGTGAATGGAAATACATCCTGCATATCAGATATTGACATGACAGTTCATAACAGTAGCAAAATTACAGTTACGAAGTAGCACTGAAAATAATTTTATGGTTGGGGGTCACCACAACATAAGGATTTGTATGAAGGGGTCGGGGCATTAGGAAGGTTGGGAACCACTGGTGTAGAGCAAGTCCTATGACACTCAAGGAAGTTTATGGGTTAGGATATATACATAGGAGTCTGCCTGCTTGTTTCTCATCTGCTACACTACTATACAATTGATTTCCAAAACATACTGCTGCCTGAACAGTAGCAATGAGCAGAGGAAAGATACCAACAGCCACAGAAGGGTAAGACTCCTCATGGTTTAAATAGCTAGAGGTTGTAAAATCAATTTTTGAAACAATGCTTCTGTTGAAAATAAGGGCAATGGTTGTCCTGGATTTTACACAATCCATTCTGAGAACCTGGTGATGCCAGGAACTGAACTTGAAACGTTTAAGCACACAAAGCATGTGTTCTCCCTCAGAATGGTTCGACTAAATGCACTCGCCAGAATCCTCTTGTGACCTTGTGTCTATATAAATGGACTTATGTCTACAGGGAATTTCATTTGCACAGTTATAGAACATCCATTTGCAGGAGAGGACTGCTGTTATGTTATTACGTAGGAGAGCTGGCAAAGGGCCTGATGTACATGGGGTGCTCTTAGCAAGTATCCTATTGCACACCTCTGCAATTCAGTAAGGGGGATTCTTAGTCCCTCTCCTATATATACACATGAAGTTATGTAACATAACTGGTCATACAGGAGTTTAGCAACTGTTCCTGGTTTTTGTCTGGTGATTAATACAGCATCAATATAATGGATATAATGTTCCCACTTCTTTTCCCTGTCTGGAATTTAAATTAGTAATCTTACACTGACATGCATTCAAACTTGGCCACATGATCATGGGGATTGCTTTCCTGACAAATTTACTTCAATTAACAAATAGAACTGTGGCCTGGATCACATTAAGGTGATACGAGTCCTATAACAGTAGAATAACTTTTAACGGATCAAACTATTGGTTTGGATGGTTAGTATATAAAGACTCCCTGCAAGTTGAAATTAGACAGACAATAAAGCAGAAACTAGTAAAAAGGTGAAGGTTTTCCCATGGCATTAAGTCTAGTTGTGTTTGACTCTGGGGAGTGGTGCTCATCTCCATTTTTAAGCTGAAGAGCTGACAGTGTCCGTAGACACCTCCAAGGTCATGTGGCCTGCATGACTGCATGGAATGCCCTTACCCTCCCACAGAAGCGGTACCTATTGATCTACTCACATTTAAATGTTTTCAAACTGCTAGGTTGTCAGAAGCTGGGGCTAACAGCAGGAGCTCATCCCGTTCCTCAGATTTGAACCAGCTCAGTTCACCAGCTCAGCAGTTTAACCCACTGTGCCACCGGGGGCTCCTTAGAAACTAGTAATTCCTCCTTAATGTGGAAGTGTTCTACTTGTGTATACCTTTTTCATGAAAAACTACCCCCTCCAAAAAAAGTCTGCCATGAAAGCAAGTTTCACTCTTTTCATTAACCCACACATCAGCACAAATGTACATAGGATCATACTGTATGTCCCATAATGCTCAATGAGACAGATAAATTTCTTTCAGATTTAAGTACAACTCATTAGCTGAATTAGAACTGCGGCCTACACTCAGTTATCCTGAAGCAGTTGCTTCCATTGTCAGAAAGATAAATGAATCCTTATCCTCACCCCAACTTTTCAGAAGTTGGCACAAGGCAAAATCAGGGGCTGTAGCCCTCTGAATGGTGTCTGGAATACCAATTTCCAATGTCCCTAAACACCGATGATACCACAGTAGCTGAAGGTAAGGACCCAAGTTACCCACCCCCATCAACCTCACTGAAAATAAATACTCACCTGATCCCATAAGAGCACAGATCAGGACCATCGAATTGTACTTGATTTCTGGCGCACTTCTCTCATCCGATAGCAATCTGTGTAGAATCTGCACTAACTGAGCACTTTCGAGATCTTTCTCTGCAGTGGCTGTGAATTTGAACAAATGGAAGTTGGAAAAAAACAGAATGTTTATCCTCTATTCTTTCTTCTGTTTGGGTATGCCTGATCAGGTACAACTTTTTCTGGCCCAAATCTTGCCAAGTAAAGTGTGTGAGTGTATGTGGTGGATGGCCATATATCTCTTCCTGGACAGAGCAGAAGGTTCGATTCGCTTTCCCTTTTCCATATTTCCTCCACCAGCTATCATAGGGCTGTTGCTACGGCTTCTGGTAGAAGTGGGGAGGCATCCAAATAAAAAAGGTTTGAGGGGAAAGCATCTGAGTGTGCATCCCCCATCCCACTTCCATTTCCTTCTACTCCATTGGCCTTGCTTCCCCACTTTTTTCCAGTACTCTTCACTAGACTTGATACTTGTGGGAGGGAAAGGTTTTAAGTGGAGCAGACGAAGAAAATGTCCATTGAACCACACCAAAAAACCGAAAATAAATAAACGAGTGGACACAGAAGTATGTGTGGAGCCTCTATATCAGGCAGGGGCAAACTTCAGCCCTCCAGGTGCTTTGGACTTCCGATAGACTGTTAGGAATTGTGGGAGTTGAAGCCCAAAACACCTGGAGGGCCTAAATGTGCCCATGTCCGATCTATATGATATAGGATCTCAGCCCTTGAGGCATATGAACCTGAAGTGTAGCCAGGATAGTGGTTACTAATTTCCCATGTCCCTCTTGGTCTTGATTTGCCCCTGAAGATGAATAGGAAAGCTGCCGCTTAGCTCAGCATTCCTACTCCACTTCTACCTCCCAGTTATTACTACTGCAACCCAGTTGTCCTCCATAACCCTGCAAAGCCTTGGGAAATAGGAAGCACACATGACATCAATGCAGCAAACACAATGATAGCCTTGAGGACACAACTGGTAGCAATGTTTTAGATCTTGGCAGATGTTTAGGATTGTACCCCCATTGGTCAGTATGGCCAATGATCAGGTATGATATAAACTGTGATCCAAACTACCTGGAGAGCATCATGTCTTATATGACTAAGTATATCTTGCTATAAAGTGTTATAACAGTTAATCTGGGGAAAAAAGACTTTGCCAATAGATTTGCACATGAGGGAAAAGGATACATACTTGTGTGTTATGTGGGAGCTTTGTTCTGTCCATACTTTGAGAAAGTCTTCTCACATAAACAGCTTTTGAAGCTGAGTATTCTGGCCTGAATCCCATTGGTTGACCTCAACTAGAGTAGGTCTACTGGATCGACATATGAATGATGAATCAGGCACCACTGGGATTAATTACAGGATTCAGGGCTTGCGTATATACTAAAATGTCAATTTTTACCATGGGACAGATCACCATCCAGCTATGCTTTTACTCTGAATTATCTACTGCTTTAACTGTGATTTTGAGGTGGATGACAAAGCATTAGCCATGGGATACTTACCTAATTCTAGAGCTGCTATTAGTGCCAGGGCGACAAGAGCTTCATTCTGCATTATTACATGTTCACTAGTTGCCATGGTAACTAAGTGCTTAATACCACCACTCTGAATAATGGTCCTAATTACATCCTAACAAATAAAAAATAAAAACACAGGATATGAGGAAAGGTTGCAATGTGTACAGTTGAAATAAAATAGTCAATTCACCAACGCTTTGTACATTAAAAGTACAACATTCATATCAGGTATAAAGATGGGTCTCCAACTCATTCACAAGAGAACACAGGAAATGGATCAAAAGGTGGGTCCATTTTGGAGAGGCTTAGGAAGGTGAGTATGTATCGCTTGAGAAGACAAGATTAAGAGAGTACATGATAGCTATGTTTAAATACTTGAAAATATGTTATATTGAGGAAGGAGCAAACTTCGCTTCTGCTACACCAGAGACTAAGACATGGAGCAATGGATTCAAACTACAGAAAGTGATTCAACCTAAATAGTTGGAAAAACTTCCAGATCATAGGAGCTGTTCGATGGTGGAGTCTCCTTCTTTAGAAGTTTTAAACAGAGGCCAGATAGTTTATCTTAGGAATGCTTTGATTGTGTGTTCTTGCATGACAGGGGTTGGGCTGATGACTCTTCCAACTATGACTCTTAAGTACACAATAGATTTTCCAATTAATCAGGTTCTATTTACCCTACAATTTTCAGTATTCAGAGGGAGATACTAACAACATGCCAGATGAGCTGGTTCCTTCACTTGTTATATGATACCCCACAACAACATGTAAACATGTGTTTGCATCTATCTAAAGAAAGGACACCAATGCCACCTCCTCCAATCTAGGGGAAACAAAAATGTCCGTTCACAGATTCATCCACACTTCCTTAAAGCCTAAAGATTAAAAACTGTATTTACGTTATTCTAATGTGCACTATTTTTGGCTAAATCGCTTAGCCAAAATTGGGGTGCGCATTATATTTGATGGTGCATTAGAATCACAGCTAATCTGTGGGCAAGTGAGGGGGTGAACGGGCCAGTGAGCTGGCAAGGGGGCGAGTTGGCAAAGTGGCGAGTGGCCCCAGGAACCAAGGAGGAAGAGGCGAACAACTAGTGAAGGCACCACAGCCACTTTCACATCTTTCTCCTTGAGTTGCCAGGGCCACAACCTCACCAGCAGCAGGCCCTGAAGCCGAGGAGGAGCCAGTTTTCTTCGCCCTGGCTTGCTAGGACTTCCCCGAAAGCGGAGCCAGCCTTGGCTCCTCTGATGCAGA
This sequence comes from Anolis sagrei ordinatus, assembly GCF_025583915.1. Taxonomy (NCBI): domain Eukaryota; kingdom Metazoa; phylum Chordata; class Lepidosauria; order Squamata; family Anolidae; genus Anolis; species Anolis sagrei. The sequence continues at coordinate 180,835,214 of NW_026847549.1, forward strand.
GCTCCTTTCCTTCACTCTCCCACCCACCATCCTAGTCTCTGCCTTTAATTTCTTGTGCCTTCTTTTCCTCTCTATCTTTTCTTTCAAGGCTTCTTTCTCTCCTTCTTTCTTGTACCTTCTTTCTATTCTCTTTCCCTCTCTCTACCTTTTCTTTCAAGGTTCCTTTCTCCCATTCGTTCTTGCACCTTTTTCCATTCTCCTTATGCTGCACATTACATTTGGCAGCATACCCTTTTTTATTTCAGGGTTCTGAAAATTGAGGTGAGCGTTAGATTTGATGGCGCACTAGATTTGATTAAATTCTAGAGAGACATTAACTTGAAAAGTGAGATAACTAAAAAAAATATCTTGCATGGTTTGGTTGTTTCCCTAGAAGGCAATAGCTCCTCGCTTTCCTTGTGTAATTTTTTGAGATACCATCAAAGCAGCATAACACAGACAGGCAAGAACTGCTCTTTCAACAACTTGTATAGAGGCCCAGGTGGTGTTCTACCAGTGCCGTTGCTACAGATGCAAAAACATGCACCTGCTGCTCTGTTAATGTTTTGAGTGTCAAGCATTTTTCTCTGCTTATTTTTTTTTCTACCTTAAAGAACAGAGCTTGATCCCACAGTCTTGGCATCTAAAATAGATTTGATATTTTGACTGTGAACAAGATGATTTCGTGAACGGCAGTGACAAGGAATCTTTTTGTGCTTTCTCTTTCTTGTTCACGTCACAAGCCAAAATTCATTAAGATGGAGCATTTTTAGAATAGTTCCAAAGAAAGATTCTGTGACATTTTGCATACAAAGAAGGGCACAAGGCAAACAGAAGCCTAGAACCTTGGTGTAAAGAGAAGCAAACCATAACTGCATATGCCACGAGAATTTAGTCCCAATTTAGGGGAGATAGTGCCATTGGTTTGCTTCCTATCTATCTAGAACTGTCTTTAGAATACCACAGATTGTAGTCCTGATCCTGGAGAGAGGTTTGGGAATGGGGCACAGGAAATCTCCTCTGCCACACAAGATTCACAAGAACAACAAATGCCATAAGGTTCTTGTAGGTTTTTTCGGGCTATAGGGTCATGTTCTAGAGGCATTTCTCCTGACGTTTCGCCTGCATCTATGGCAAGCATCCTCAGAGGTAGTCACTACCTCTGAGGATGCTTGCCATAGATGCAGGCAAAACGTCAGGAGAAATGCCTCTAGAACATGGCCCTATAGCCCGAAAAAACCTACAAGAACCTAGTGATTCCAGCCATGAAAGCCTTCGACAATACAACAAATGCCATGTTATCTGATTATAGTTGTTTCCTATCTCACTGAATAGAATCACAATAGTAACGATAATGAAAGGGATAAGGAACTTTCAGCCTTCCAGATATTTTGGACTTCCAAGTCCTACAAGCATCATTCATGACAAGGGATTGTGGGTGGTGACTGGCCAACATTTGCTCACCCATGGTACAGACTAGCTTTGGTGAAGCTGGTCTGTCCAAGAAGAAACACTCTAGTCTATGGGGTTCATGAAAAAGGGAAGCCTTGAAGTGTTTTGTGCAAGTCACTTACTTTTGATTTGCTGTGTCGTATAAGAGCGGAGAGCAGTCTGTTGGACTCCCCCATCACTCCTGCATGATCCTTGGCTTCACACCATTCCACCAGCCTTTCAACCAGCTTCACATTCTTCCCCAGCTGCTCGGCGGCTTCTGCTACAGAATGTTAAAAAGATGGTGCATTAATCTGGGTATCGTTAAGCAAAATTAAGTAGCCCCAGGGAAAAATGCAAAGGAAAATGTTGTGATTCCGAACTAAGGGAAGAAGAAAAGCAATAATTGTAGATAAGAAGCTCATGTTTGAGACTGTTAGGAAGAACTGTTATGGAGAAAGAGTTTGGCCCCTCAACGAAGAGCAGTCACCTTGTTTTCCAAGACTGTGCTTGGTTTCCTATCTTGGCCTGGTTTCACATTCATCCCACTTCTGTCTCTAGCTCTGGCTGTGGCGCATTGGTTGAATCAATTAGTAGCTAATATAAATGACTGAGCCTATCACCCATTTTCTCATGTGCTATGCAATATTGAACACTGAGGTATGTATGCTGGCTAGTAAAATTATGGAGCAGGGCTAGCCACTGTGCTGGAGACGGGGGCTACTTTTCACCTTTATGCTTCCTCCTTCTGCATGCTACACTGCTGCATTTCTGGCAATCCAGAACCAATGCTCGGCTTTAGAACAGCAGGTTAAACCATCAGCTACAGAAAATTTTGCTGATGGAAAGGTCAACAGTTCAAGCCCAGGTTGGGGTGAGCTCCCAACAGTCAGCCCACCTTCTGCTGACCTAGCAGTTCAAAAACAGTAATGCGAGTACATAAATAGGTACCGCTTTGGTAGGGAGGTAATAAAAGGTGCCCATACAGACATACCAGTGATTCAATCAGGAGGACGCCTAAGGAGAACAAAGCTCGGCGTGGAAGATGGAGTGACAGCAGCCTCCCACAGCTGGAGTCGAGCACAACCTCCAATGTCAGAGATGGAAAAAGATGGGAAGCCTTTACTTCTGTTTATGTGCTGTCTGTCTTTGTTAAATTTATAACGGCATTGAATGTTTGCTGTATATGTGTACTGTAATTCATTCTGATTCCCTTCAGGGAGATAGGGCGGAATATAAATAAAGTATATTATTATTATTATTATTATTATTATTGCCATGTATTCAAAGGATTGGGTGGGGTGTCCTAGGAAACTGAAAAATGGACGTCAGGGCTGCAACTGCCTCATGGCCCATGATTTTTCCATTCATTTCCTTTTCTCTTGAAAATCATCTTTCTCTGTTACATCTTGTACCTCAATGAGAAGTGTGTTGTATTGAAAAGCAGGACCACAACGTCCTGAAATGAGTATCGCTGTGAGTGGACCATTCTATTTTGATGTCTTGTATGATGGACAAATAAATGCAAAAACAGCAGCTAATGCTTGGCACGTAAACCTGAATTACACTCACCAAATGGCAAGCAAATGGCTAAAGTCGATTCTAGTATACAAGTAAAACAAGTGTTCAAACTTGAGTTTAAGATGTTAGAGAAAATCCCAGGTTTTTCAGAAGGCAGTTCACAGTTCTCATTTTATATAAATATATGCATTTGAAGGATTTTCTTTAAATCCTTTCTCCCCCTTCTGTAAGCAACAGATGAAGGATTGAACAAAGGCAGTTATCATTTAACACAGATACGTTTATTTTTACCTTGTGCATCTATTAACATTCTCAACGTCCCGAGCAGCTTGAACTGAACAGGGGGCATCTCCGATCTGAGAAATTTCAATACCGCTTCTGCCACACCCGCAGACAGCATCTTCGCCTTATTGACAACTGCATGAATAAAGAAGAGATATTATCTCACAAGGACTGCAGAGATGATACATCTAACCTGCAGGAAGAAGCTTAACTCCCTACACAAGATCTCTGGAACCAAATTACAGAGATTTGACCATATGAGAATGGGGAAGATGCCCAGAGAAAAGAATAATGGATGCCATTTTACCCTTTCCACCTGCATTGATCTGGCAGAGGAAAAGTTGGATGGGGCAGTAATGGGGAGGGGGGAGTCATAATATATTATAAAGAGTGTTTTTAAAGAAACACTGATTCTGTTCTGTTTGTATGTCAAATGGAAAGACTATTTGCTCTGTTTATGACTTAATGGATAGAAAATTCACAACACTTGCAACATGAGGAGGAGGAGGAGGAGGAGGAGAACAACAACAACAACAACAACAACATTATTTTCTACCCCTCCTCCATCTCCCCGAAGGGACTTGGGCCGGCTTACATGGGGCCAAGCCCAAAAAACATACAGTTAAAACAAGGCAAATAAAAATTTAAACAGTGTACAACCAACATCATAAGCAATAATAAAACAGACATCATAAGCAACAACCAGAAATACTTCTAGTCTCATTTGGGGGGGGGGGGGGGGGGCGGCGCTGGTGTACAAACAAGTTGGAGAATAGACTGGTCAAAAAGATGGATAGAACATGTATAGAAAGTTACTTCTGGCAAGAGTCCTTTAACCCTACATAATTATAACACTATGATATTTATAGACGACAAAATTGGATTATGATTATAACTAAGAGATGCATTGGTCTGTATTGGTGGCCCGATACTGTGTACTGTATATGTGTTTTATGTTTTTAAATTGAATATTGTTGTTTTTAAGTGTTGTAAACCGCAATGAGTCGCCGTTTTAGGCTGAGATATTAGCGGTATACAAGTGCACTAATAAATAAATAAATAATAAAAATAAATAAATAAATATAACATCCCACGGAAATATGGAGTTTGCTTTTTGGTTAGACACTAGGTTAGGCATGGACAGATGCGGCCCCCTGAATGCTTACCCTCCTCATTTTCCTTGTCATCTCGGCAGAAGGACACGGCAACCCACTTCATCCTTATGCCAAAAATAGGGGGGGGGGGGGTTAGACACACAGCAGCCAAAAGGCCTCTGGAGCGCTCTCAGCCATTATGCGTCTTGACCTCCTCCTGGCATAAGGTCAGTGCTAGCAGCCCCATCCTTATGCTGGGGGCACGGATTGAAGCATGTGGCAGTTGAGAGTCCTCCAGAGCACTCTCAACCATCTCCTAGCATAATGCCAAGAGAACAGCCTGAGGATCTTGGGAGGGGGATTGGCGGAGGTGGAGAGATGGGGCCAGCTATTGCATGTCCTGCCTTCTTCCCGGCATAAGGATAGGGTGAGCAGCCCCATCCTTATGCTGGGAGGACAACCTGAGGATGACTCATACTCTGCCCCTTTTTGACCACACCCTCCTCCTACCGGGCCCACCCCATCCAGTGTGTGCCCAGCCCCCCTCCCTCCTGGCCCAGCTCTCGTGGCTAGGCCCACAATGCAGCCCCAAGACAAAAAAGTTGGCCCATGCCTGCACTATATCTAAGAAATAAAAATAACCCACTGTTCCTTAACTGAAATCTCAAAATTCCAAATGATGGAACCACTGCAGTTAAAGTGTAATTATAATGCTATATTTGTATAATCTGAAAAGCCTATATGAATAAAGAAGATGTGAGACTTTTTCAAATCTTTTCCTGCCTCTTTTCTCCCATCAGAACCAGACATACACCTCTCATGAAGCCACATCATGGATCCAGGGCTAGCAGCAATGAAAGTGTGAGACTTTTTGGGCCAACAGAGACTATGGCATCACCGCTACCTCTCTTAACCTTCTCTCTGAATTTAGCTCTAATTGCCACCTAACTGGCCTTTCCAAACTATGCCATGATAGCACTATGATTCCTCTTGAATGTCACAACCCGCCCTGTGCAAATGAATGTGCTCTCTAAGCACAGTTAAGCAACAAAAGAGTTCTGTTTCGTGGACCTGAATGCAGATTACTCTCTGTATGCCGCAATTACATTCATGACAAACAAGTCACCTTGCAAACACCTGTGAAGAACATGCATTTGTGTCCGATCTCCCAAAGCTCTCTTCTACTGTAAATGACAACCGTGCCTGTTTCAGCCTATGAGGCTCTCCATCCCACGTGCGAAGCAGGAGGCAGACTTTGCTCCTCCATAGTGCATTTTAATTAAAAGTGAGAAGTTAGCTGGCATTTAGAATGGGGGCTAACAAGATGTTTCTTGTTCTGACAGAGACTCCCTAGCTTCTAAGAGTATGTTTTATTTTGTTTTTAAAAAGGATCTACTAATCTGTATTCCCCGCTCACTAATGAAATTTTAATATTATTACACTTATGGTACTTCTCAGTATTTTGGGGAAATGAGTAAATGAATTGCAGAAGGAGAGAAATTAATTTGAGTAAACTATTTTCTGGTGTCCTTAACTTATGTTCCCTAGTCACTACGCAAATGGGTCCTAGAAAGCAAATATTTTACTTGCACCTAAATGGTCCTTTATAGCAGCTGAAAATAGAAAATAAAACTTGAATTGAATGAACTCCAGCAATTTTCTTCAAAGCCCCATTCGCACTAAAGAATTATAGCATTATTATTCCATTTTAATTTTCATGGTTCTGCACTAAGGAATCGAGGTATTCACTGATTTAGAAACAAACATTCACAGATCTTTCTTCTCTCATACTTGTACTGCAACAGTCATTTTTCGATGTTTAATAACACACTTAATTGCTTACCGGGGATAGCAAGGTTTCGGAGGGCGCTCAATGCTGCGTGTTGCACCGTGACATTCCCATCCTCCACATGTCTGTCCAGTAAGTCCATAAGTTTTTGAACAATTCCATTATCCACCATATGGATGCAGTTCCCATCTGCAGAAGATCAATACAGCATGACAAGAATAAAATGCTTTCTCTATGTTAAAGCATACATGCCCCCAATTTATTTCAGTTGCCAAGAAAATGGGACATTTAAATCACCAATAGCTCTTCTGCAACATCAATTAATCATTTAAAATACAAGATCATAAAGCTTTACCATGCACCTACCTTGGGATTCATGACAATTTATAAACATCCCTTAAAAGAGGAAGGAAGAATATAGGATATAGTTATCTGATATTCATATAGAGCAAAATGAGCTGATGATATGCCCCAATCACCCAAATCTGATTGAGGCTGGCAGATATATATATAATATATATCTAAATATATATGTTCGTATTCATATAAAACAGTAATTGTTGTAGTTTATCAACAGATAATGCATGCTGCAAGGAGCTTTGAAATGGCTGAAAAGAAGCTCCCCGAAGCTATAGATGCTCTTACTGCCTATTACAGGGAAAACCAGCTGCTTCCTAATCTGACTAAAATGCAGACATGTGCTTTTCTTGAGCTCTGAAGATTACCTGGGAAGGAATCCCACTGGAGCTTTGCAGCACACTAAAATACCTGGGGCTTACCCTGGACAGTGCTCTGACTTACAAGAAGCACTGCTTGACTATCAAGCAAAAAGTGGGTGCAAGAAATAATACCATATGAAAGTTGGCACAACTCAGGGATCACAAGCAGATATAGTGAAGACATCTGCCCTTCTGCTTTGCTACTGGGCTGCTGAGTACACATGCCCAGTGTGGAACATATCTAACCATGTTAAAACAGTGGATCTCTGGTTGTACTGGTCCATTTAGTTTTCTTGGCAAGGATACTGGAGTGGTTTGCCATTGCCTTCCCCAGGGTTCACGCTTGGGCCTTTGACTGTGTGGATCATAATAAATTGTGGCAAGTTCTTGGTGGGATGGGCATCCCAAGCCACCTTGTCTCTCTCCTGAGGAATCTGTACAAGGACCAAGTAGCAACAGTCAGAACTGACCACGGAACAACAGACTGGTTCAAGATTGGGAAAGGCGTACGGCAAGGCTGCATCCTCTCACCCAACCTTTTTAACTTGTATGCAGAACACATCATGCGATGTGCGGGGCTGATGAATGCAAAGCTGGGGTGAAAATTGCTGGAAGAAACATTAACAACCTCAGATATGCAGAGGACACCACTCTGATGGCCGAAAGCGAGGAGGAGCTGAGGAGCCTTCTAATCAAGGTGAAAGAAGAAAGCGCAAAAGCCGGGTTGCAGCTAAACGTCAAAAAAACCAAGATTATGGCAACAAGAATGATTGACAACTGGAAAATAGAGGGAGAAACCGTGGAGGCCGTGACAGACTTTGTATTTCTAGGCGCAAAGATTACTGCAGATGCAGACTGTGGCCAGGAAATCAGAAGACGCTTACTTCTTGGGAGGAGAGCAATGTCCAATCTCGATAAAATAGTGAAGAGTAGAGACATCAGACTGGCAACAAAGATCCGCCTAGTCAAAGCCATGGTATTCCCTGTAGTAACCTACGGATGTGAGAGCTGGACCTTAGGGAAGGCTGAGCGAAGAAAGATCGATGCTTTTGAGCTGTGGTGTTGGAGGAAAGTGCTGAGAGTGCCTTGGACTGCGAGAAGATCCAACCAGTCCATCCTCCAGGAAATAAAGCCCGACTGCTCATTGGAGGGAAAGATACTAGAGACAAAGTTGAAGTACTTTGGCCACATCATGAGGAGACAGGAAAGCCTAGAGAAGACAATTATGCTGGGGAAAGTGGAAGGCAAAAGGAAGAGGGGCCGACCAAGGGCAAGATGGATGGATGGCATCCTTGAAGTGACTGGACTGACCCTGAGGGAGCTGGGGGTGGTAACGGCCGACAGGGAGCTCTGGCGTAGGCTGGTCCATGAGGTCACGAAGAGTCGGAGACGACTGAACGAATGAACAACAACAACAAAACAGTGGATGTGTCTCTTAATGAGACATGCCACATTATCACAGGATGTCGATGACCTACACCACTGAAGAAATTATACTGTTTTAGCCAGTATTGCACCACTTGTCATCCGCCGGGAGGTAGCAGCCAATAATGAAAGGAGCCAATCTTAAGAAATGGGGCCACAAAGTGGAGTCCCCGACATGTGAGTATGGAGAAGAGCAAACCACAGACCACCTATTACAATGTAGTCTGAGCCCTGTCACATGCACAATGGAGGACTTTCTTATAGCAACACCACAGGCACTTCAAATGGCCAGCTACTGGTCAAAGAACATTTAGTATAATGCCAAGACATCTGCCCTTGTGGTTTGCTACTCTGTTGCTGAATACACATGTCCAATGTGGAACACATCTCACCAGGTTAAAACAGTGGATGTGGCTCTTAATGAGGTATGCCACATTATCACAGGATGTCTACACCCCATACCACTGGAGAAATTATACTATTCAGCTGGTATTGCACCACCTGGCATCCATCCGGAAGTAGCAGCCAAAAATGAAAGGACCAAGGCAGTGACATCTCTGGCCCATCCTCTGGATATCAGTCAGTATGCCAATCAAGAAATAGCTTTCTAAGATTTACAGAGATACTCACAGGAATACCTCAGCAAGCGAGAGTCCAAAAGTGGCAGGCTAAAACATGGAACCTCAATCCATGGCTGATACCGGATGAGAGACTCCCTCCTGGGCACACAGAGGACTGGACAACTTGATAGGCACTGAACTGACTGCTCTCTGGTGCCATAAGATTCAGAGCTAATCTTAAGAAATGGGGCTACAAAGTGGAGTCCATGACATGTGAGTGTGGAGAAGAGCAAACCACTGACCACCTGCTGCAATGCAGTCTGAGCCCTGCCACATGCACAATGGAAGACCTTCTTACAGTGACACCTGAGGCACTCCAAGTGGCCAGATTCTGGGCAAAGGACATTTAGTATAATGCCAAGTTCTTAACTTTGTGTTTTGAAATGCATTATAACTGTACCCTCAACTTGCTTCTGACATGATAAATAAAATAAACAGATAATGCATATTGTCTTCTGAAGTTTCAAGTCCTTTTCCTAAAATAAAGGCACGTGTAATCCACAATGGCCAACATTTCCAAATAACAAGCATATAATTGAAAAGTATGTAAGCTTCTACAAATGTCAAGGATGTTTGTAATATAAAATGAATGCCTTGCAATACATCCAGACAAAAAAAGGCTACGCCCACACCATATATTGCTTTTAAAAACTACTTTCCCATGGTGAAAATCTTCCCATTGCTCTTTAGGCCTTAAGGTACATTTAAGAGGGAATGTTCTAAAACCAAAATTTCCACATGAAATGGAGTTTCACCCACTCCTTTCCCTTTCACTGCACCACAGGGAAACCACCGCTTCGCCTCACAACATTTATTTGAAAAGTCTTGACATTTAACAACGTGTCTGTATTTTAATTTCAAAATTTATTTCTCAAAAATCACCCCAGAAGTCAGCTCTTGTGTTGTGCTGTTTATAACTCTTAGTCTTAAAGGCACGGTAAACATAAATAACACGGTCGTGCCACAACTGCTATTTAGCTTTAGTGTCAGCAATCTGCTGAAACGTTAACCTCAATGATTCTCACCGTTCCGAGCGAAATTTGCAATTGCCAGGGCTCCTGCAAGCTGTAGCTGATGACTATTGGATGGGATCCATAAAAGCACCCTTTGGAACACACTGCCTTTTCCTCCTTCAAATAATTTTTGCATTGATTCATCTGGAAAGGGAGGGAAAGGCACAGAAGCACATTCAGACAAAACGAGAAGACATAATCTGTTTTATAACAGGCCAAACTCTTGATCCATCTTTTTCACAGCTCATCTCCACTGCTGTTGGCATTCCTCCAACATTTCAAATTTTAGCAAAGTATGTGTTCATAAACTATTCCCTCTCCCATGTCTATTATGGCTATATGATACTCATTGGGCTAATATCACATCAAAGTATCCAACCTCTAAATAAAACAAGCAGGATTGGCCATCTAACACCATCTATTCATGTGCCTTCATAAAGGAACTCTAGATGAAAACATTAAGTGGATTTCCCCACGTTTCTGCAACCTAGACTTGAGACAATTTAAGCCACAGTCTGAGATGTAATAACTAGCAACACCAGTAAGACTTTTTTATTGAAACAGGTGTCAGAATTCATTTGCTGCTCAGTAGGTTAATGTTCCTCCTTATTGATGTGTTTTATTAAATGTATTTTCCAGGGATTTGTTTTCATTTTATAAATCTCAGGGATTTAATCAGGACTTTTACATTCTATTTGTATTCTGCTGTTCGGTTGCCTTGAGAACTCATTTTACGCAAAAAGGGAGGATGTAAACTCAAAGTCATCAGTTTGGGTTATGACCATGGAGATCACGGTTCAAATCCATGCTCATCCATGCAAAGTAGTTGGGTGTCCTTGGGCAAGTCGCACGCTTTCAGCCTCAGAGGAAGGCTGAATAATTCTAAATAATTCTCTGAATAATTTGTGCCAAGAAAATCCCATGATAGGTTGCCTTAGGGCTGCCACAATCTAAAAATGACTTGAAGATACACACCAATTTATTTATTTACTATATTTATACCCTGCCCTTCTCACCCCAGAGCGGCCTTATAATAGGCAATAATTCAATGCCACATGAAACAGACATAAACATTCAAAACATAAAATTAAAAAGCATATAAACATCAAAATCATTTTAAAAAACCCCCACTCAATCCAAAATTGTAGTCAGGAGCTGTTCCAGTCATGATTGCATATATTCCATCTTCACTTATTGTACTGCATTATTCTCCAAAGGCTTGGTCCCACAGCCATGTTTTAATTTTGTTTCTGAAGGTCAGGAGGGAGGAGGCTAATCTGATTTCACTGGGGAGGAAGTTCCAAAGCTGAGGGGCCACCACTGAGAAGGCCATGTCTCTCGTCCCCGTCAACCGTACCTGTGAAGGAGGTGGAACTGAGAGCAGGCCCTCTCCAGAAGATCTTAACCTTCAAGATGGTTCATAGAGGGCCAGAACTGTTTAGAGCTTTATAGGCTAAAGCCAGCATTTTGAATTGTGCTCAGTAGTAGACTGGCAGCCAGTGGAGCTGACACAACAGGGAAGTTGTATGCCCACTGTACGCAGCTCTGGTGAGAAATGTGTCTGCTGCCCGTTGGATCACTTGAAGCTTCAGAACAGTCTTCAAAAGCAACCACACGTAGAGTGTGTTGCAGTATTCTATTTGGGATGTAACCAGAGTGTGGACTACCATGGCCAAATCCGACTTCCCAAGGTACAGACACAAGTTTTAATTGTGCAAAAGACACCGCCACCCCCCACAGCCACCACCAAGCAGTGGGGCTCCAGGCCCAGCAATGAATCCAGGAGAACTCCCAAGCTGTGAAACTGTGTCTTCAGGGGAAGCGTAACCCTGTCCAGCACAGGCTGTAACCCTTTCGACTGATCAGGAGTACCTCTGTCTTGTCTGAATTCAATTTCAATTTATTCGCCCTCATCCAGACCATCACAGCTGCCAAGCACCGGTTCAGGACCTGAACAGCCTCTTTAGCCGCAGGTGGGAAGGAGTAACAGAGTTGTACATCATCTGAGTACAGATGACATCGAAATCCACAACAACACCAAACTTAAACAAATAATGATTCTGATGGACTAATGATAGCATGATAAAGCCATTATATACAATAGGATGATTCCACCTCGGGACTCACCTCCTAGCAGTAGCAAAACCATAAGATCAGAAGCAGTTTTAAGCTCCGCTATGTCATCTTCTTTGTCACTGTCTACAGTCTTTTGGACTATCTCAAGTAGACACTCAACGAGGCCTGCTTCAACCAACTGCAGTTTAATAATATCTGGATTAAAAAAACAAGAATATAATTGGCTCATAAATATAAATATCAAAAGAGCTGTAGCACTTTCATTCTCCAGACATTATTTATTATTTATGACATTTCTACCCCGCCTTTCTCATCCCGGAGGGACCTCAAGGCGGCTTTACATACAGACGATGATGCCTTAAAACACAACGTACATTTAAATAAATATTAAAATAGAATTTTAAAGTACATTTAAAACATTTAAAAAACAATACATTCAGCATTAAACATATAATCCACGAGCGTAACCTGGACCGTTCCAATGGTTATTACATATTGTTCAAAGTCTATCTATTGTACAGCTCTCTAAAGTCTTGGTCACAAAGCCAGGTTTTCACTCTCTTGCAGAAGGTCGAGGGTCCCTGGGGAGGGAGTTCCACAGCTGAGGGCAACCACTGAGAAGGTCCTGTCTCTCATCTCCGCCCATCGTGCCTGCGAGGGAGGCGGGACCGAGAACAGGCCCTCTCCAGATGATTTTAAACTCTGTGGTGGTTCATAGAGAGAGGTATATTCAGACAGATAAGCTGGACCAGAACCGTTAGGTTTTGGAATGCCCAAATAGGTCTTGTGACATTTTTAATGTGTTCACACCATTTCCACCATGCTCAGAAAGTGATTAATCTTTTCATTACCTATCTATGTATATAATAAAAGAGAAAATATATATGTATGCATGCATGCATCTATCTATGTCTGTATGTATTTTCCAAGATGGCTCCCACATCCAGAAAGCACTGTGAACTCAACCGACAATGGATCTGAACAAAACTTGGCGTACATACGTATCATGATCTTTAAATTCTGGCAAGGGGTTTTGTTTTGTTTTTGTTTTTTTGGATGGGGGATTGACACAGGGAGTTGTAGTTCACCTATATCCTTATGCATTTTCTAGTGGAACCATCATAAAATCCAAAACAATCAATGACTATTTCTGATAAACAGCATTACAAAAGACCTAACCTGGCATCACCAGGTACCTAAGCTAATCTTATAATAAAAACTGGATTTAAAATTTTACACTTGGGCTTGAACTCATGCAGCCAGCGGGGTCAAAATGGCAGGCAGTCCATTCTGTGGCCATCTGGGTCCCAGCAAACATCCCGACTGGGGCAAACACAGGGCGAACATAGTAAAGAGAGCTGGTATTTTCATATGTGTTTAGAGATGACAAATATCCTTTATAAACTGCTGCACCAAATGCCACCATTTTGCCCCCTGAACTGTAAATGGAAGTCCCAGAGAGGGGACATTTGACCCTTGAGTTGGGTATGTATACACTACACACTTGCTGAACAAAGATGGGCTAAATCATAGTTCCCACACAGGCAATCTCATTATGAGAAGCTCTGGTTTATCTTTCTGTCACACATCCTACTTCCTGTCACAAAAGCATCACCAGGAGCTCACCATTTTCTGCCAAAGGAGCAAGAACTTCAAAAATCATCTCTTTCTTGTCATGTTCTATCTGTTTTTTGAACAATTTCACCAGCTCTTCGGCGATATTTGTGTAGGCGAACTGCTCTTTGCTTGATTCTGTAAAATTAAAACAGGAGAGAGCTAAGTGCACGGAAAAACAGACTCAAATGGCAGGACTGTTTTCCCTTCAGTTTATTAGGAGGTGACTTGGAGCAGTGATTAATAGAGCTAAACAGTCTTCACAGACAGGAACAATACACTCCAGTACTTAAGCCTGTCACTAAATGAAAAGAAAAACATCTTGGACTTTTAAGATAAATAGGCTGACCTGAATTATTAATTATGCTCATCGCTGTTAAAAATTTGCACCAGAGGAATGTGAATGTATCCATAGCAACAGCGGAATTACTAACATAAATTAAGCCTTCAGCTCCCATCAGGCAAACAAGAAAAATTACAGACCAAGTGCACCAGGTTTCTGATTGAAGAGATTAAAGGTCAGGCCCAGCGCTTTGACATTTACATGGCTACATGCTGGTAGAATTTGTTCTGGTGTTGCAAAACAGACATATTCAAGTGCTTAGATTCAGTGGTCTTTCGGGATACCTTGAATTCAACCGTTTTGCCTCTTGGTTAATTGACCTATCACATTTTAACTGGAAAGTGCATCAATAAACATGCTGGTGTAAAGAATTAATTTCAAATATTTAACGTTCTAGACCAGGGGTCCTCAAACTAAGGCCCGAGGGCCGCATACGGCCCTCCAAGGTCATTTACCCGGCCCTCGCTCAGGGTCAACCTAAATCTGAAATGACTTGAAAGCACACAACAACAATCCTATCTCATCAGCCAAAAGCAGCCCCATACTTCCCATACTACTAATAAATTCATAGTTGTTAAAATTGCTCTTCATTTTAATTATTGTATTTTAAGTGTTTTGCACTACAATAAGATATGTGCAGCATGCATAGGAATACATTCATGTTTTTTTTCAAATTATAATCCGGCTCTCCAACAGTTTGAGGGACTGTGACCTGGCCCTCTTTTTAAAAAGTTTAAGGACCCCTGTTCTAGACCAAGGATTCAGTTTGTCCTCCAGATATTGTTGGGCTGCAATTCCCAGTTGCGCTAGCCTACACACTAAGCAGTGAGGAATGCTGGGCGGTGCAGTGACACAACAGCCAGAGGGATACATGGCTCCTACCTCTGGTCTAGACAAAACATGAGGATGGCATAGGAAAGGATATCCATAATTCAGCAAAGGAAGGAAACGTTTCAATTATATTTATTATTGGGTTATCAGTTTTATTGATATTAACTATCACGATTTATGTAAAATCATCTGTGGACATGATGCTTTATAGCAGGAGTGGGGGCTTAGCAACCTCCACTGAGCTACAACTTCCGCGATCCCTGATTAAGGGCCACGGCTGATGTGAGCTGGAGATGTTACTGAAGGGTTGTGTTACACCCCAGCCAGGATTCACCTTGCACTCAACACCAGCTAGGAATCCAAAAGTAGTAGTAAAGTAGTTTATTGAGAAAAGAAAAAAAAATCACTGTAAGAAATAAGAAAGGCAACATCCAATAGGTAATGGGGAAAATAGTCAACAAGTAATAAGCCAAACCAAACTGGCAATAGGAAAATAAAAAAAAAACACTCAAAAGGTAATAATCCAAACAGTCCAAATCTATTCCATAAAACAAGGTACAGAAAAACCAGACTCAAAGATGAGCATACATCCAGGAAAACAAGAATCAAAACATGAACATGAATCCAAAAGCAAGACTATAGAGACTTCTTAAAACATGAATCAAAACTCCCAAGATCTGAGACTCAAAGCATAAACTGGAAACAAGGCTTGAGATCTCCACTGCTTTGCAGTGTTGCCTGATCCGAATTCTCAATGAAACAACTCTCTGATTTGAGGTCCACTGAACATGAAGTCATGCCTGTGACCTTGACTGCTTTGCCTGTGAGATTTTTCACACTGCTGTATCTCATGGAATCTGTGATTTTCTTAATTTGATTGCTTCTTCTCTAAGATGAAGCCTGAGATTTCTGCTGGCGCATGTGTGTTTTCCAACAAACTTTCTTGTCCATCCAACTGCTTATCCTTATCTGGGGTTGCTATGAGATTAGTAGGTGAAAGGTCTTTGCCAGCCAGTGCATCTCACTGTCTGATGGACTCAGGCAGTTTCACTTTCAAGCCCATTCTTACAGACAGGATCTAAACTCCTCTCATTTCCCTCATTGAAAAATCTATCCACTTTCCCAGGCCCTGGAATAACAATCCCTTCATCTTCATCAGCTGGCTGAACCACAACAGGTTTTACAGAATGTTTTACAGAATGCAAAGGGATGGGCCTATACCCCACAGAGCTTACAATATGAAATTCAACCAAAAAGAAGAAATAAGGGAAGGGGGAAGAAGTGCAGAAAGCAGCGATCAATGGCTGAGATCCTATATCAGGGCGATTAGACATGTTTCCACATGTGGAGTTATACACTGATTATGCCATACAGGTCCCTCCATAGCAGAACAATACATGCATGTGTAACACACTGATAAGATTCTGGCCATTGTGTGTGTGTTTCACTTGCATGTGCTTAATCACAGAAACACTTTGAATTGCAATAGGTCTAGGAGAATGGATCTTGAAGCAGGCAGTGGGAGCTTGTGGATCCTATTGGTGATGTCTCTCTTTTGGATCACTGGATAGCTCCCTAAAAGTTCAGCCAATACTCCATAACCACTGGAATCACTTTTGAAGGAAGGGATCAGCATGCAGGAAGGGATCAGCAGTTCTAAACAGATGGAGATGATTTTGATAGTAAGAAAAGACAAAAGCAAAGCTAACCTGGTTACAGTTGCAGTGATATCTATCTACTTTAATTATGCTATCATTTTCCTGTCACTTGTATCATTTAGGTACAGATGAACAACAAAAAGTCGTGGGAGTCTGGGCTATGAATCAATCCTGTTTCTCATCCCTAATGCTTACATGAAATTCACCTTCTATTTATCATTCAGTGCTTTTGTAGATTTATAGCTATAACTTTTCTCTCTCGGCTTCAGTTTTAGAGAATACCATAAAGTACAGTTCTTGGAGGAGTCTGCTGCTAGCATGGAAAAACACTAGGGAGTTTCCACATGACAGCACTTACATATTTAGGCAGTTATGATAGTTTTTGGTGATTCTTCACCATAGTGAAGAACCTCTGGTAATGGACAGCCTTCATTCTCTCCCCAATATGGCTTTATTTTATTTATATTCCACCCTTCTCCCAAATGGCACTCAAAGTGGCTTATGATGTAAGTAAAATATATCAGTTATAGATATTTGTACCAGATATTTTGGGGGGGGGGGGGMGGGTTATAAGCCAAAAGGGGAAGAAGAAATCAGCAGAATAAGTCGAAGCACTGGGAAAGTATGACTTATTTGCATTTTGTTTGTAAACCAAGTAGGGTCTTTTTGCAGGCAAGGTACAATGGCACTAGCAAGATTAATGAGGAACTGATGAGTCAATAGTTGCCTGGTTGTACTCAGAGGAAAGTCCATATTATATTGTTCCAATATAATTTTATTTGTTGTTCTCCCGTTTCTCGTTTGCTCTCAGACTTAGCTTCTATGTCAAATGATAAACAAGTTGTGAAAGCTGATCTACCAAGAGTGATGGCTGCTCACATGACTGAGATATTTTCTCACGTCTTTCCGTGGTACCATGTAGGTTGGAAGTATTACTTTTTGGGGTTGGAAGTATTACTTTTTGGATCGAGCTCCCAAAATATCCCAGTCCTAAAGGCCCTTAATAAGACACTTTGAGGACAAAAGGGAGAAGTTAGAAAGGCAAATACATTTAAAAAAAAATCCGTGACGGTAAAGAAGAGCAATGTACATTTGATAAATAAGAGAAAAATGTTTGGAAGACTTACCAAGTTCTGCTAAGTTTCCGAATGCAACAAGGCACATTTCCGTCAAAGCTGAATTTTGGCAATGAATGCCCAACAATTTCACTAACGTTGGGATAACTCCCATATTGATGAGCTGAGACTGTAGGGTATCTAAACACAGACATACACAAACACACAAAGAAAAAGATGAATTCAAGTTAGCATTTTTCTTTGAAGTGTCATCTTAATCCCTGTATTCTTAGTCATTGTTCAATATCAGTATAATAGTCTGCAGGCAATTGAAGCCAAAAAGTAAACAATTATTCCATCTCCTTGTTCTTCTGATATCTGGTTAGCATTCAGACCTATTGTGGGAAAGAAATCCACATGTGGTCTACCCATTAGGAAAAAATGGCTCTCAGATTGTACATACAATAAAACTGTGTTCGTTTTTCAGCCATTTTGGGGATCATCCCCCTCCCCCACAAACATTTTGGAAATTGTAGTTTGCAGAAGTACTCTAGCTCTTCTTCATAGTACTGGTTACATAGAATTGCTGGTGAAGCTGTTTAAACAGCTACTAAATTTATTTGCTTTCTAGATTGGCTAATAGTCAGGGAACCAAGATCTATCTGTAGCCAAATATGTCCCTTAGATATTTTGGTTTTTCAGTTTCCATAAGTTATTGTTACAATAGTCAACAAGAGGGATTATAGTGAGAGATGATATGAGTTGTGATCAACAAATGACTACTCATACTTAAGGGAATCTGTAGGACCAATATGAATTACTGGTTAAGGGCCTACTTGAGTCATCAGAGGACTGGGACGTCATGTCCACCCTGAGTCCCCCTTCAGGGGTAGAGAAAGGTGGGGTACAAATATTTGAAATAAAATAATAAATAAATGTGCCTTCTTTCTGCCAACCAAAATATATTGAAGAACATGGTTCCAGTCAAGAATGGGGGAAATCGTATGAATTACTGGGCCCTGTAGTCCAGAAAAGAGCTCAGGGCCCAATTATGTTGCATATATTTTTGTATTTCTAATGCCATTATTTCTTGATTTTTAATGA
Organism: Anolis sagrei ordinatus; assembly: GCF_025583915.1. Taxonomy (NCBI): domain Eukaryota; kingdom Metazoa; phylum Chordata; class Lepidosauria; order Squamata; family Anolidae; genus Anolis; species Anolis sagrei. Next base: position 180,853,768 of record NW_026847549.1, read on the forward strand.
AACCCATTGTAGTATTAAACAAAAAACACAAACATGTCATTTCTTGACCAATAATGACTCTAACCAACCACAGTTAAATAGGAAGAATGGGTTATATATTTCAATATAATTTTAAACAAAATATATAGGCTTGTGAATTTATACTCTGAACTAAATATTCCCTGAGAATATTCCCTGGTTCAGTGTTGTTGTTGTTGTGTGTATAAAATTGGGTGAGAGCATTCCATGCAACCTCAAGGCCTGTATAATCGGGATCCTGTATCACAGTGGTTCTCAACCTGTGGGTCTCCAGATGTTTTGGCCTTCAACTCCCAGAAATTCTAACAGCTGGTAAAGTGGCTGGGATTTCAAGGAGTTGTAAGCCAAAGCATCTGGGGATTCACTGGTTGAGAACCACTGCTGTATCATGTGCACTGTAACCACACCACAGTCTCTTGTTGGGTCTTCCCTTCCACAGGAGAGGCTTGGATCCTTGTCTCTTCTCCATGCTAAAAATGGCTGATCATCCAAATTGCTAAGCGCTTTTAGTAATTCCTACAGAATGGACAACCTGAAAGCAATATTCAAATGGTAAGCGTAATGAAGTTTGGATCCAACTCCTATTTATTCTAAAGTTTAAGGGTGCGCAAATAACGTGGTGCTTTCATATGCACCACTGGGGTTTGGGAGCTTAAATTTTCTCCTTCAGGAGTCCCTACATGCCTTCACAGTAACAGGTTTCTACTGGCATGCATTTCAATGGGCATCCTGAAACTTCATAGGATTGTGACCTTTTATTGCAAAGTCTTGCTATTAGGTCAATGAATATAAATTCCAAATTTGTCAAGGGAATTTAAAATTGCCCAACTATACTGTGTTTCCAAACTCCTTTCTAAATTATTGAATGTGCACATGTCTCAGTATTTCAGTCATAACACAACGGCATAACTATTTGGAGCAGAATAGAACCAGAATAAAAACCAACAGTAACATTACTACATAAGTTATGCCATGCCTTTCTATGTTATACAATTTTCAATTATTTGCAATTATTAGGTGATTTTAGTGAGCAGCATTAGTTATAGTAACATGACGTCCAAAACTGTCTTCCTCCTCCCCAAATGAACTTCCCTTTCACATAGCAGCAAGAATAAGAAACCTGTGGCCTTTCAGATCTTGCTGGACCGTAACTCCCACCAGCCAATTCAAGCATGATTAGTGACCAGGATTGGTGTGAGTTGTAGTCCAGCTACATCTGCGAGTCAACGGTTTCCCAGCCTTATAGTAGGGTAAGCCAGCAAAAGCTAAAGTATTTAAGATACTTAAGAAAATGTTATGCAAAGAACAGAAAAAGCTCAGGTAAACAAGAAATTTAACAACAAAGAAGAATGGAAGAGTCAAGAATGCCTTCGGTCACCATAATGAAATCACCTTTTAGTGAGTAAAGTTCACAGTAATTCATTTCAAAGAACACTAGTTTAAGATGCCTGCAAACAGAAAGGTGTTTTGTGATTCACAGCCCAGGAGGTAAGAAGTAGTACAGTACGACCCCAGTATCTGTGGTGGATACGTTCCCAGGCTTCACGCTGATATTTGAAACTATGGAGAATAATGAATACTACTGAAGTGAAGTTGGAGGATGCAAAAATGCCTAGTAAAGACATAAATAATGAAACCATGGATACCTGTCCTTAAGACACAGAAATCATACTGTACTTAACATTCACACACATACAAAAACACTACAACCTTAAAACAAAAGAGTTCCTTGGTTCAAATGAGTATGACATAGTTGAATTGCACTTAAAAATAATGACGCAGAATGAGATGTAGCCATGAATCTCTCAGATTCCTCCAGGGTTTCCCCCAGAGCAGAATGATGGGATCTGACAGATTCACTTTCTGATTCTTTATTTTTAAAACAAGCAAACAAAACAGCTGTATGTGAACAATTCTTTGGTAAATGGCAAGTCTTCAAACAAGTATTTCTGAGCCAAATGGGAGCAATTACCTCTTCCCAGACATTCAAAGGCACCAAACTTCTAACAACAGTAAAAGAAACTCAACCCCAAACATTACTAGCTGATAAAAGCCAAATGTGTATTTCAGTGTCAGTAGGACTGATGACTGACAAGTCAGAGGTTCGAATCCAGGAAAAGCATGGACAAGCTCCCTCTGGCAGCTACAGCTCCCTATGCGGGGACATGAGAGAAGCCTCCCCCAAGGATGATAAAACATCAAAACATCTGGACGTCCCCTGGGCAATGTCCTTGCAGGCGGCCAATTCTCTCACACCAGAAGTGACTTGCAGTTTCTTAAGTCGCGCCTGACACCACCACCCCCCACCATTATATATAGTCCTCTGATACTATCATAATTTCCATGGCTCCATCCCATGAAATCTCAGGATTTTTAGTTTTGTGAGGGACTTAAAATTCATTGCCAAAGAGTTCTAACACTGTTAAGTAAAGGTAAAGGTTTCCCTTTGACATTAAGTTTGACTCTGAGAGGTGGTGCTCATCTCCATTTCTAAGCTGAAGAGCCAGCACTGTCCATAGACACTTTCAAGGTCATGTGGTTCACATGACTGCATGGAACGTCGTTACCTTCCCGTCAGAACGATACCTACTGATCTATTCATATTTGCTCTCCACACCTGCAGGTTGAACTTTTGTGGATTTCATTATATGTGGATTTGATTGATATGTTCACTAGGAATGCCTAGGTCTAGTCAACTTCTACCAGTAGTGGAGCTAGCCCACGAAAACAAAGCATACTGGTAGTAATAAATATAGCTGCTCCATTTATATATGAAAGAAGGATTGTGTTGAGAGCAGAATAAAAGAATTGAAAATAACATGCAAATAGGCAAAGTGAATGGGGAAGTCACCGTGCTGCAGTCACTGTACTGTTTCAAAAGATATTTGGATAGGCTTTAACAGATAAAACAGTGTGTCTTTGGAAGTTGTATCTTCCAAATCAGTCAAATGCACGTCAAAAAGTGTGACTTCCTTAAATTATGGTTTCAGGGTGCTTCTATACCGCAGAATTAAGATAGTTTGATACCACCCCAACTTGCCATGGCCCATTGCTATGGCATCCTAGGACTTGTAGTTTGGTGAGGCATCAGCACTCTTTGGCATAGAAGGCTAAAGACCTTATAAAACAGCAACTCCCATGATTTTATAGCATTGAGCCATGGCCGTTAAGGTGGTATCAAAATGCATTCATTCTATAGCACAGATCCACCCCAGATCTCCTGCAAAATAATGTATTCATGCAGCACTCTTTGTCTACAATGTGGGCAATAAAAAGCAAAGCAATGTTTCAAAAGACAATCAGAGTCTTGAGAATAAAAACAACTTTTCAATTCCCTCTGATTTGTATATCAAGTCAATAGAATCTGCAAGTCACTAATGCTGAAGCCAGAGGAAAGGCTGTTTTGGTAGAAATCTAAATTCTAGCAGTAAGACAATCAATCTGCTATATTAGTCAAGAACTCATCTATTTCAGTAATGAATTTAAAGTCTGCAAACCTTTCCTTCCTTTTTTTTATTACCAGAAATATTAACTAGACAAGAAGAGGTTCTGTGAGTTCCAGAAGATTAACAGAAACTGGTGACATGCAGCTTTGCAGATAGCTTTTCTGGGCATGTCTTCTCATCCCTGTTCTGCAATGTATAATTCTTTTCTTTCCCACTCGTTCTTACGTAGTGCAGCACGGCCTCTCTGAAACAATGAGCACAAAGCACCATACCAGACACCCACCTCCAGTTTCTTTCTCTTCTCTCTTCACCAGGTTCAGAAGACAGGCCATGTGTTCACAATTATAAAACAAAGACTGCCATATCCCGATTTAGATCCTTTGTCCACACCCTTCACTACCTTCTTTACTAGCAGTAGCTATGCAAGGTTAACGATGTGAATTTTTAACCAGCTCTATCTGGAGATTCCATGCACATGTTGATATCACTGAACTGCTGTGACATATCATTTTTCTAGTTGGGTAAATGAAGTATTATGATACTGAAGCACAAGAATATGGCACAAAGGAGGCTTTTTCCAGTACCATTTAAAGACTTCTGAATTCAATTTGGAAGGACATGACAGAGAAAAAACAAATCCTGATAGTCATAATCTCTGTTTATGGGACTTCAGATGTCAAGGCTTTCAGGTGCCTTGACGTCTGAAAGCCAGAAGGCAATTACTACCTTCTACATATAAGAACATAACTACAGGGCTGATGGTAGCGAGGAAGATGTGCCAGTGTAGTTTCCTAATTAAAGCATTGAAAGATAGTACAAAGAGACAGACCACTGATTTACCTTGCTTAGCATTATTAGAGGACTTTTCTAGATTAGTCTTAAAATGTGCAGGTTTTGGGATACAACTCTTTGGCTTTGGCTGTCTGTTGGTGCCTTTGCATTCACTTGTTTCAGCATGTTTGTAGTATTTTTTTGGATTTGCACTAGGGGCTTTTCTAAAGTTTTTTTTTTCTTAAAAAAACTGGAAGTTGTTTACTAAGACATAGGGATTTCACCCCTCTCTGAGGCTGATCTTTTTAATAGTGCAAAAATACAATTTCACTTTTTATTTATTTCGTATCAAAAGCATCGCATAGATATGTATAAAACTGATAAAAATAGAAGAAGCACAGATGGTTAAATATTTTATTGGCCCAAAATGGGCAACAGCGACTGCATTGTCTGTAGCTTTAAACAATTCTTCCTCTGTACACGAGGCACAACATTGTGGACAAGCATACAGATGCGGAGTTGTTTGTTCTGCTCCACAGTCGGACAAAATGGAAGATTCTTCTAGATAGAATTATTTTGCCAGATTATTTTTGATCTGACCACTCCACTTCTGAGTCTGTCCAGGGACTTCCAAGTTGCCCATTCTTGGTTTGCCTCTGGAGGGGCCATCCAATAAGGATTTCCTGGTTTAGCTGCCCAGAGGGATACTCTTGCTATTGCTGGGGGAATGTTAAGAGGAGTGGTGGTTCTCATGAAGCTTTTCCTTGATTTGAGTCTACTGGGAAGAGGCTGAAAGCCATGCAGTGGTTGGCTTTCACAGTGTTCAACCATCGCACACTAGGGGGGCGGGGGGAATGACACACGGAAAGAGCCTACTCAAAGACTGAATACATACAGTCAGGTGTTCCCTGGGCAACATTTCTTGCAAATGGTTAATCTTTCCAAACGCAAAAGCATTGTTTTTTTACACAATTTCACTGATGCACTGTATCTCATTTTTAAAACAGATTTTATTTTTCAAAAGAAATCTAGTTACCATTATCTCCAGAAGCACAACTTTCACGCAGTATGCAAACAAAATACAAGCCACTGCGGATACAAAACTTAGGAAAGGAGAGAAAAAATGGCTTGAATATTGATTCCCTTTTAATTTTTGCTTAGGTAAGGTTTCAAGAGAAGGATGAGAAATGGTAAGCAGCAGAACATAAATCAACTTCTGTAATATATTCAAATCACATACTTCCAGTAAACTTGCAAGATTAAGCCAGGATCAATGGTTTTAGAGTACACTATTAAGATATTTTTCAAAGGCAATGCATGACAGACTGAATTTTAATGTGAATTGAAATGAGAAGCTACAATATAAAGAACATTTTTTAGATAAATATATATTGGTGTATGCAAATAAAGTTTGAAAATAAGGTCAACTCTTCTTCATCAACTTCAGGTATTAGAAGTTGATAGAACAGGTTTATATATTTTGTGGTTGTCAGGTATGAACACTGATCTAGGAAAAAGTTCCACTGAACCAAACTGGCTTTACTTTTGCATAGACCAGTGGTTTCCAAGCTCTGGTTTTCCAGTTGTTTTGGAATTCAACTCCCAGAAATCCCAGCCAGCGGACCAGCCGTTAGGAATTGTGGGAGCTGAAGTCCAAAACACCTGGAGGACCAAAGGTTGGGAACCACTGGTATAGACATATCAGCTGTCAGGGAGCACAACTAGAAGGATGCTATTGCACACATATCACTTTTTTGGTTTTTCCATAGTTTCTACTTGGCTACTGTGTAAACACACTCTATACTAGGTAAGGTTTTGGTTTACTCAGATATGGCTCTTAATGCTTACAGAATTGTAATCTGAGTGTTATTTTCAAATCTTAGAGAATATGCTGCTATGGTCTTTGTGTTAGGCTAAAAGCAGCACAAGGACTAGGATCCAATGATATACTTCAACTGTATTCCACTTCTGCTACCAATATCAGTGAGTCCCATGTCTCTTGTAGTCCTCTGTGAACTCTACAAATACTGCTCTGGTAAGCTAAAAAACTGAAAGTTAGGATTTCCAAGGCATAGAGAAATTTATCAGGACAAAACAGTTTTTTCAAATAATTACATTTTAAATTCTTAGTTTACAAAATCCAGGACACCTCTTCTATCTTTCAAGTGGTTATACTACACCTTAATACGGTGATTCGCTGTCTGTGGGTCCCCAGATGTTTTGGCCTTCAACGCCCAGAAATCCTAACAGTTGGGAAACTGGTTGTGATTTCTGGGAGTTGTAGGCCAAAATACCTGGGAACTCACAGGTTGAGAGCCACTGCCTTAATAACTATGGGAGTCAATTAAGACCTAAATCCAGTTTCTAATCTCAGCTAGAGGAAACTTGAGTCAAATGCTAAATTACTTATGCAAACCTTATTGTTTTCATGGATGTATTCTAACAACCTCTTCACATGAGGCATGCACCAATTTAGCCCCAGTCACCTACCGAGCCAACTGGCTCTCATCAGATGACGCGGGCACGGCTCCATGGGTGAAGAAGGGTGGACATGGCACATCCTGCTGCCTGGGCAACACAGGAGGGTCCCCATGTTGCCATTGCCATCTATGGGAGGAAGCCGAGTGTTCATGCTTCCCCCATCTGATTGGCCTCAGCTGGAGCCGGGCGATGTAGGGCTGGGGTGCGGGGTTTCCCACACCCCTCTATGAGGTAGAACACCGGTGGCCATGTGACAAGGTCGTAAGATAGAGCTAGCTATTGCAGTTCTGCCTAAATCTTCCAAATAAGAACAGGTTTAGACTAATCCACTGGCAGGCTAATCCATTGGGAAGAAAGTGACTAGGTAGACAGCACTTCCTATTATGAAGTGGGTATACATTGCAAAATATCGTAAAGAAATATATGTGTTTATAAATAAAATTGTGGTATGTGCAGAATCTATCCTGCAGAAGCAATGCTTCTCCAGCATATTGTGAGGTTTTGAATAAATGAAGGTACTTTGTGAATTAGACCTGTGATATTGGATTGATAAAATTGTTTTTCTCAAGCCTGTTTTCTTTATGTATGTAAGCAAAATTCACACTGAATACCATTTTTAATGGAACATGGGAATGGATTTCTAAGGATGTTTTTGCATAAAGAATAGATGGTAGGTATCATTTGGAGCACAATCAGTTTTGCCCATAAATTTAGTGCCTCTTCTATAGAAAATCAAGGATGCTGTGCTGAAGCAAAGGAAGTGAATACACTGACAAATGTATTATCAGCTGAAGATTCAGACATCCAGGAGCAACTAAATTGCTGCAGAGTTCAGGATGAAGGATGTTTTCATTGAAAATCTCAGTGGTTGGTAAGTTCTGGCAACGTTTTGACACCACTGCTTCAAAAGGATAAATATTAAAAAATCTGCAGAAAGCTCGGTGGTTGAAAACATGCTTTAGATATTATGGGATGCAAATTCCCTAAGGGTGCCTTACCACCCTGTCAAAACATACATACATGCACGAACACACTTCCTTAATTATACCACCTGAAATATCTGAAGATACTAAAGAGGTTTAATTTAAAGAAAAAAGACACAGGTAAAATATGAGGATATCAGCAATATCCTCCTATTTTTCTTCTTGCTTAGAATAAGCAGCTCATTTAATATTTATACATTGTTTGGAGTACTCAAAAACTGTTTATTTGAGAGCTTACATTTATAATTAGTTTATTCAGAGCAGACTCATAGGTGATTATGCAGAACAACCAGTTTAACAGCGGTCCTCAGAGGCCAGGGAGGATGGGAAGCAAATCTTGGGCTGTACAAAACCTGTCTTTTGGAAGTGACAGATTTTTTTCATTCTTCTTATTTTAAATATTGGGATGAACCTAAGGAACTGCATCAAAGGCTAAGAAAACTTTACATTGAAACCATTTTACAGACACAAAAAGGGGGATCGAGAAAGATTTCACAGTCTTGCAAACATCAGCAGAGTAGGGTATCATAATAAGCAAAAGAGGCATAGATGTTATTACAGAATGCAGCAATGTATTATTATAGGAGCTCCTGGTGACGCAATGGATTAAACCCTTGTGCCGAAAGAATTGCTGACCGATAGGTCAGAGGTTCGAAAATGGGGAGAGCGGGTTGAGCTCCCTCTATCAGCTCCAGCTCCCCATGAGAGAAGCTGCCCACAAGGATGGTAAAACATCAAACCATCCAGGCGTCCACAGGGCTATGTCCTTGCAGACGGCCAATTCTCTCATGCCAGAAGCGACTTGTAGTTTCTCAAGTTGCTCCAGACATGAAAAAAAAGTATTATAGAAATTTACACAATTTTTGCTTTATTCTCAACATTCAGTCAACAGATTCTTAACCATTTCTGGTTCGTATGTATATTCTTGGCTTTACAAAAATAGTTTGTAAAGCTGAAATTGTAACACAATAATTTATTTTCTCACACATGCAAACAAATGTACATTTATTCCTATATGCTGAGCCTTTGGTTTCAAGTCTGGGATCAAATCCTTTTTTCTTCAACTAGCAATCTTTTTAATGCCTAAAAGAGGATCGAAAATAAAAAGAATTCCACATTGAAGTCAGAATGTAAAGGAGGAAAGCATGAAGGAAGAGTGCATTGGCCTAATGTTCATAAGCCATGGTTTATGAAGCTTGCAGAGCATGTACAGAATGAGCAGCGAATGGGCAAAGAGGAGGACAACATTCAAGACCATCTTATTATTCCCAAAGATACAACTCACTTGCCTCTGAAAGTAGTTCCATACATTTCAGAGAGGAAACTAAGATGTATGACCCTTTTGTGCATGCAAAGCAGATACCTCCACTGAAACCAATTCAATATAGCGTACGCGACACAAAACTTAATGTACACCTAAAAACAATGCATATAGGGAGGAGCAGAATCAGAATACCTAGAACTGTAAATGTTATTTAGTAATGTTACTTTTATTAACATAACAGGAAGCACTAGTTTCCTTGTAGCGAAATACCAATGTTGTTTGCTGGATTTTCAAAACAAAATGCACCTAGAAATGTATCCATGTTATTATTTAAAATTATATTTTAAGACAAAGGGTTTGCTTTTAGCATTTTTGTTTACCATTCTCATTGCTATAGTTCATCAGCATGCCACAAAAGACTGTCAAGAGCTTCTCATTGGCTGGATCTGTTTTACTGCACAGTGACCTTAAATGGTCTATTACAATCTCTGCCCCACCTGCATGGTCAACTGCACTCCTGCCCTCATCTGCAAAACAAAGAGTCAAGTTAAGAAATAAAATTAAAAAGGCACTTATGAGTTCCAGACATAACAATTATAATAAAAGAGAAAGATAGCCTTGGATTATCAGTGCTAGTGTGGCCACAATCCAACGTCATGTTTACAGTGATTTCAGTTTCATTTCCATCTCCTTGCAACCATCACCATTGCATGAAAACCAGCTCTTTTCCAGTCCTTTTGAGCAGGGTCCACAAGGGACTCATTCCCCTCCTTTTCTACTGACACAGAAAGCTCCCTTGGTATAACATTGGATCCTGCTCATTTTTATCACAATATGGACTGAACCAAAGTATCTGCAAAGCAGGACAAAGCTGCTGCATGCATTTCAGCTGAAGGATTTGTGCGTGTGTGCAAAGAATGAACCTGTGAAGAGAGAGCGGGAAGCACCCTGGCATTTATTATTTATGTATTTACATTATTTCTATCCCACCCATTTCAGCCCGAAGGCGACTCAGGGCATCCCTAATCTATAGCATATTGGGAGGAAGGGAAGTACTCAATCCTTCCTTGATTACCAATAGCTCATTAACCGAAGATAAATCTTCCTTCTACTGCAGAAGTGGGGAATCTTTGAACTTCAATTCCCAGGAGTCCCAACCAGAGGAGGTTGTGGAGATTGCAATCTAAAATACCTGGAAAACCAAACCTTACCTACTACTGCTTTTCTAGGAAGCACAAAAATAAGAAGCAGAACTCGGGCTTTTTCGGGACAGCATATACCAGTATTTCTAAACCTGTGGGTCCCCAGATGTTTTGGTTTTCAATTCCCAGAAATCCTAACAGCTGGTAAACTGGCTGGGATTTTGGGGAGTTGTAGGCCAAAACACCTGGGGACCCACAGGTTGAGAACCATGCATATACTATTATTCTTAAGAGAGGTAAATCCTGCTTAGCAGCGGAGCCATGGGCAGCACCTCTGGGTTTATTTTCAACATACACGAGCACCATAAAGTGCAAACAGAGACCACCTGCAAGAGAAAGAGTTTGTTATTTGGAAGGACAAATCATCTTTAAAAAATAGATGAGGGTCTGTGCTACCAGAGATTAAAAAAACAGCATGTAATATAGAAACATGCAGACGAGTTTTATAAACATCAGCTTCTTGGACCTGCAAGACATTGTTATGTGAGAAGGAAAAATGTTCAGTTGTTTAATTAAAAATTTCATCAAGAGAAAAGAATGGTGTAAGATTAAATGAAAAAGTCAAGACAGCCAAACAATTCTACTAGAACTTCGAACTAAAACCATGTTATTACTTTCCAACATATTGCCAAATCATAGTCAATTTTCAATCTGTTCTGTCAGCCTTGATTTAGAGCTGCTTGCAAGTTGCCTTTCAGCAGATCAGCACTTCTGTTTTTATGGTCCACAAAACTCTAAGGCTGGCTCTACACTGCCAAATAATCAGTTTGAAACCAGAATAAAGTGGTTTACACAATGTTGGCAAGTAATTCAAGCTGTGATTTGATTTAAAACATCTAACTGCCATATAATACTTACACTGACCATGTAATGCAGTTGCATTATATGGCAGTGCAGATCCACCTAAAAAGGCAGATCAGCGGTTTTAACATGGTTTCAGTCAAATCACAGCAGAGGCAAGCAATCAGCAGCAGTTCTATAATTCCAGGCTTTATTCAGTAGTACGTTTAAGTATACCACTGCTGAATGATTCCTACATTTCTTCCAAATGCAGGACGTCACTGCTACGCACATGGCCCACGGTCTCGGCTACCAGCATCTAACAAAATATGCCCTTTAAGAATATTCTATATTTTGAGTGTTTCTCAAATTGTGCTCCTCCAGATCTTTTGGACTTCAGCTCCCAGAAATCCCAGCTGTTAGGAATTGTGGGAGCTGAAGTCCAAATCTGGAGGAGCACACTTTGAGAAACTTTACTAAATCATCCAGTGAAATGTGATGGTAACTTCCAGTAGAAGTAATTATTTCAATAGGGCTTGTTGTTGTTGTTCATTCGTTCAGTTGTTTCCGACTGTTCATGACCTCATGGAGCAGCCCACACCAGAGCTCCCTGTCGGCCGTCACCACCCCCAGCTCCTTCAAGGTCAATCCAGTCACTTCAAGTATGCCATCCATCCATCTTGCCCTTGGTCGGCCCCTCTTCCTTATTCCTTCCACTTTCCCCAGCATAATTGTCTTCTCTGAGCTTTCCTGTCTTCTTTAATAGGGCTTGCTATTAGCCAATTTCTTGGCAAGCTTAGGAATGTATTCCCCATGGATGCCGGATACAATATCTTCAAAACTTGGAACAATCATTAGAATGCATCTACATGGTAGAGTTACTACTTTAACCACCATGTCTCAATACTATGGAATCATGGGAACTCATATTTTGCAAGGTCTTTAGTCTTCTCTGCAAAAGATTATTGATGACTTTCATCAAACTACAAAATCCACGATTCCAAAGCATTGAGTCACAGACATTAAAGTGGTGTCAAACTGAATCAATTCTGCAGCTTTAGAAGGGCCACAAGCAAACGGAAATCAGGAAAAATTTCGATCTCCATGCTTTCCCTTTACAGAAGTATGTTAATGTATATCAGTGGTTCTTAACTTGTGGGTCCCCAGATGTTTTGGCCTCCAACTCCCAGAAATCCTAATAGCTGGTAAACTGGCTGGGATTTCTGAGAGTTGTGGGCCAAAACACCTGGGGACCCATAGGTTGAGAACTATTGATGTACAGTATATAATTCTGTATGTGAAATTCCCAATCCCAAATTCCAGACTCAGGTATAGAAAATTGCCAGGGATGAATCAATAATGTACTTCTCTTTCAAAGAAAAATATGCACTCTGTAAATACAGAATGACACATGGTACTAATTAAAAGCTCCATCTTCTGTCTTTCTGATTCTAAAGTACCCAAGCTGTCCACAAAATACATCCACAAAACCCCAGTCAAAACAAGTTCAGAATACATTGCTTCGCCACCTTCTCTGCTTGTTACCTTGTCAAGTTCAGTAGCAAAGTGAACTCCCACACAAAACTATTCACAGTTTCTCTAGTTACTAGAGTCTAGTAGTTTGGAAAGTGTTAGGGTTGTTTTCAGTTATGTTATTGCTGTGTGGGTGGGTTGTAGTAAAAAAAAAGCAAAAAAGTGTTGTTCTTTTGTAAACCTAATTGAGCAAATTGCTATAGTAACTTCAAGTGTGCATCAATACAGCTCCCGATAAGTAGCGATTCTAAACAAATAAACAAGGAAACAAATGGTTTTGTTTAATGATTGCAGTTTTTAATGCCCAAATAAATAATACGAAAATGTAGTAGACAAATATATTACAAAGACATAATAGAAAGTAATGTTACATATACCAATGGGAAATTGAAGTTATTCATGAATAAAAATCCCAACCTAATACAACTTTGATTTCTTTTTTTGCCAACCAGTTCCTCCTGTGTGAGAACTGGAGCTTCTTATTGATTCAGTCATTTATATATGCATCCAAAGGAATTTCTTGTTTTGTCAATAATTATTCATGTCTCTTGGAACTATGAAATATTCATAACACCTCCAGGCTGTATTTTGGGAAGGAGTTACATAATTTTTGCATATAACCAAAGTGGAGAGTAATCCAATTTTATCTTAGTGACTTCACTAGAAACCACCTGGAGCCGCAGTGGCACAATGGGTTAAACTCTTGTGCCAGCTGAACTGCTGACCTGAAGGTCGGTGTTTCAAATCCATGAGACGGGGTGAGCGCCCGTCTGTCAGCTCCAGTTCTCATACAGGGATATGAGAGAAGCCTCCCATGGGATAGTAATACATCTGGGCACCCCCTGGGCAATGTCTCTGTAGATGGCCAATTCTCTCACACCAGAAGTGACTTGCAGTTTCTCAAGTTGTTTCTGACACGATAAAAAACAAAAACAAACTAGAAACCATTGTCTGTATAGCACCATTTCAAGAACTGAAGATGATAGCTGTTCATTTCAGCAGCTGGTATTCACGGGTAAGGAACAATCCAGGAGATTATCATAAAGCAGAGATAGACCAAGAGCAATGGCTATTAAGGGTATCAGGAAATACCAGAATCTGGATCTTTTACACACAAAAAATGTGCACTGTCTTTGAGCTGCAAATCTTCACTTTGAGAAATACTACTACCTCTAAAGCTGGAGATCCTATTTAGTTATTAGAGGACGAACATCCCTTATCTGTAATTTTAATATCAAAAATAAAATTTTCTACATATGGGTGAAACGAAGACACCTTTGCTTTATGGTGGTTTAATGGACATAAATTGTGTTTCACGCACAAAAATATCAAGCAAATATTGTATAAAAATCCTTTCCAATATTAGTTTAAGACATATATCAAATATATGAAACATACACAATTTCATATTTAGACTTAGATATCTTAGATAATGAGGTATCTCCAAGATATTGCATTATTTATGCATATGCAAACACAGGCATTCCGAAATCTGAAAAAAATCCCAAATCCAAAACACTTCTAGCACCAAGCATTTCGGATAATGGATACTCAACCTATATAACTAATTCTTATTGATCCTACAAGGCTTAGTGTTCTGGGCCTCTTTGGCTTTTCTGAGGTACCAGCACAAATAATAATAACCATCATCACCACCACCACCACCACCACCACCACCACCACCACCACCTTTATTTATACACCACCACCATCTCTCATAGGGACTTGGGACGGTTTACAAAATAGCACACGCTGGTGTCATACAAAACATAAAATGCAATACATCAACATTGAATCAATAAAACATTTACATAAAACCAAACAGATACAACTAACACAAGCTAAAAATCAACAATAGCCGTTGATTAAAAGGTTCATACAATCAGTTTAAGATCCCAGCCTTAAAACCAATCAAATGTTAATATAAACTGCTAGAATATAGCCCGAAAAAAACCCACAAGAACCTAACTGCTAGAATAGTTGAGAATCAGCCTGGCTACTATCTAAACGTTGTCAAAGACTTGCTGAAAAAAACAAGTTTTTTTTTCACTTTTCTCTCTATTTCACTTGGCTTTTTTCTCTATTTTACCCTGACAAAAATAAGAATGGCAAAATATACTATTTTTAACAGTAGCTATTAAGGTACTTAACTCTATGCAATGCATCTCACAAAGTGAACCAATCAGCTTCAGTAAATATTTGTGAAACCAATAAAGAAGAAAGCTATGTTTCTCAAAGCTGAAATTAAAAACAAAAAGAAACCCGTTATACCATTATTTTGATTCAGCTAGTTGGGCTTTTGGGGATACTTTTAAATTCTGATTCATAGCAGGGGGCATTTAGCAAGATGAGCTAAAAATGGAGCAGAAAATCTCTCTTCAAGTGAGTTCCCATTAAAAAAAAGGTTGGTATTTCTGGTCTTAAACAAGGATGTCCTGAAAATTGTTAATGTATAAAAATTTAGTTTGGCCCTTCTAGCTCCAAAATTTGAATGTTAATTACATATTTAAACTGAAAATTCTAGGCTGTTTCCCTTGCAATAATTTTAAGTGGCACAAATGTTTTCCAAAGTTACTTTCATGTTTAAGATGCGAATCTAGAGAAGTTTTATATGCACTCAAAAAGTATATCTCAAGAATTCCACATTTGGCACATGTAAGTAGGCATACCTTTCCCCCTATATTTTACATGTTTAGACTATGATATTATTTCATCAGCAATATAACTAAATGACATCACAGTCTAATGAGTTCATAGCATCCAAATGTTGGTATTTACAGTAATATATTTGGTTTCTGATACACAAGATCAGAGCACATTCCACTTGATGGAAGTTTTTGATTATTCTTGCTTGTAAGGCTGTCATGAAGGACAGAACATCTGGACACAAACTTCAAGTTGTTTCTTATTGAGACACTAAGATAAGAAAACCTATTACAAGGTTTTCTGACAAGACGAGCTGGACTCTCAGAGTCTTGGTCCAACGCTTATTGCCCTATCTCCCTGTTAAATGTTCACATAAACCCAAAAGAAAAAAATAATTCAGAGCAAGATTGCAGAAGATGTGTTCCTCTAAGATATTAGCTCCCAACCTTTGGGCTTCCAGATGTTTTGGACTTCAACTCCCAGAAATTCCAACCAGTTTACCAGCTATTAAGAATTGTGGGAGCTAAGTCCAAAATACCTAGAGGACCAAAGGTTGCGAACCACTGCTCTAAAACGCTGTTGGACTGAAACTGCCATTAGCCCTAACTAGCATTGTGGATGGTGAGTGATGGAGCATGAGTTATAGTCCCAAAAGACAGCCCCATACATCTCATCACTGGTTTAGAAGTTTGAAGTATGATGTATCATCATCATCATCATCATCATTATGAACCATCAAGGCTATTAAGATCTTCCGGGGGGGGCTCTGCTCTCGGTCCCACCACCCTCACAATCACGGCTGGTGGGGACGAGAGACAGGGCCTTCTCGGTGGTGGCTCCCCGGCTTTGGAACTCCCTCCCACTAGAGGTTAGATCTGCCCCCTCCCTCCTGACGTTCAGGAAATCGTTAAAAACATGGCTCTGGAATGCGGCATTCAAAGACTGAACCTAGAACCTTCCCTGTGATGAATTATGATGAACTGTGACTATGAATATGATTATGATCATGACTGGATTGACGATTTGGCGTAGGAAACTGTAATGATGTAATGATGATGTTTTTATTGTACTGAGTTGTACTATTTTAATATGTAATGATTTGTATTTGCTGTTTTATATGATTGTATTTGATATGCACTGTAAACCGACCTGAGTCCCTTGTCGAGGTTGAGAAGGCCGGTATAGAAATCTTCTAAATAAATAAAAATAAATAAATAAATATGCTACTGGAGATCGACAGGACCGACATGCCTATCCTCTCACAAGTTTCTCTGCACAAAAATTCTAAAATTAGGTAAAGGTTAAGCATCCCGTATTTGCAAATCCAAAATCCTTCAAAATTGCCCACATGGATGACTGAGATACTGATACTTTGCTTTCTCCTGGTTCCATGTACACAAACATTTGTTTCATGTACATAAATGTATTTAAAATACTATATAAAATTACCTTCCAGCTGTATTATATGGTGTATATAGAATACAAATGAACTTTGGGTTTACAATTGTCTCCCATCTGCAAGATACCTCATTACATCCTAAATCCAAAATGCTTCTGGTTCCAAGTATTTTAGACAATGGATAATAAACCAGAGCTTATTTCATGGCAGTAGTTGGAAACAGATTTTGATAAACTGGCTAAAGATAAATTGACACAAGAGTTTGGGAGTGATAATCATCAGCTGAGACCTGGGCAGCTCAGCTGGTTGTTTTGACAGGACACATGAGGAGCTTTCCACCCTGTGCACTTGAGTGTTTTGGAGAGAAGGAAGACAGTTGCCTCTCTTTTGACTCTTTAGTTTGGCTACACTAAAGAAGAGATAAACAAGTACTGTAAGCTTGCCAATCCAAATAACACTGCCCCCCCCCCAATCCCGCGATGAAAGAAAAAATAAGTAACAATGGATACTTACTCTCACCCCACAACAATAATCAAAACAATAAAAATGTTTTGTTGAGCTGTCTATGCAATGAACAATGAATCAAGAATGAGACATGTAGTACAGTCTTTATTCCCAACTGGATTTTACTAGAATGATGGGCAATAATCAAGAAATAGTATTTGTTTCTTTAGTGAGAGATTATTTTGTGCCATTATTTATGTGTGGAGATGTACCAGAATTATATACTACATTTTAATTAAGATATGACTCAAAGCTTCTCCTCAAAATTTGACTGATATAGAGTAATAGAGCATTCTTCTTGCAGATTTCATATTGTATTTTATTATTATGCTATGGGCATTTTGGAGAAGCCAATCTCTGATACCAATTGGGCTCGTGAGGACAGTTTTTAGAATTATATTTATTCATCAGCTCCACTGTTGCCAAAACCCACCAATATTACAATGCCAACTGTGCTCACACGCCCATACATTTCTAATATTATCTACAACAGGGATGGTTTAAATGAGGCCTTGGGGCTGGTGACTGTGGGCCTCAAAATGCCCACATTCTTGATATTGGCTTTCTCCAAGTGTGTCAGCTCACATTTTGAATAGGTTGCAGGCATTCTCTGTACTGTTTAGCGTAAAAAACATCTTTTTCACAACCACTGCAATTGCCCACCAGTGGTTTTTTAAAGAACATGCAACATGTAACATAATATAAAGCCCATTTTATTCTCTTCGATACATGATCCTAATAAAATAACACAATGTAATTTCCTTCACTCCGTGAAAAAAATGGTAAACAATTAAGGTGGAACAATGCAAGGATTCTGAAGAGATCCATTCTTTCATTTCATCAATTCACTTTCAAATTAAGAAGCAGTCCCTCCCATTCAGATACTCTGGGAATTGGCAAATGACCCAAAATTGGTAACACCCAGAGCTGGGAAAATCTATTTCCTGAATGATAACTCCTTGAATTACCCAGGCAGCTTGGCCAGTCACTATTATTGAATGCATTGTGGTAATGTATGAGAAACTTCAGCTTTTTCTCTGCATCTAATTTTTAAAGACATTATTGAAGAGACAATTTTTGTCTGAATTTCTGGAATATGATAACTTTCAATGGTAGGTTTTATACTCTCAAAAAAAGGAGAAAGTAAGTAGCACACTGTATTTTTCAGTAACATTTTGGAGACACTAAAGCGTGTTCACTCTGTACCCAGAGCACGCTGAACCCCACCAATGACGGATCTGGTCCAAACATGGCACACAGAACCCCGGTGGCCAACAGAACATACTGGAGTTGTTTGTGGGGAGACCGACCACACGCATAGGAGTTGTAGTTCACCCTGCACCCAGAGCACTCTGAACACCACCAATGACGGATCTGGACCAAACTTAGCACACAGACCCAACATGAATACAGGCAGAGTTTGGGGGTGGTTGCCCTGTGAATTTGGGAGTTGTAGTTCACCTGCATCCAGAGATTGTGACCCCCACGAACAATGGACCGGGACCAAACTTGGCACAGAGAAGCCCCATGACCAACTGAACATACTGTAGGGCAGTGGTTCGCAACCTGTGGGTCCCCAGATGTTTTGGCCTTCAATTCCCAGAAATCCTAACAGCTGGTAAACTGGCTGGGATTTCTGGGAGTTGTAGGCCAAAACATCTGGGGAACCACAGGTTGAGAACCACTGCTGTAGGGGTTTGTGGGAAACGACCTTGATTTTGGGAATGGTAGTGCACTTTCAATGCTGCACAGATAAACAATAAAACACATCTCATAAAAATATAAACGATCTAAACATATAAGCAATTACAACACCTAACATCTATCAAACAGATTAAAACCACATATAAAACGCCGAGGCACAATTTCATGTCCATGTCATACATCCAAATAAGTAACCTTGATAAAGAACAAAAGGAACCTATGATACTGAAAAGCATGGTTTCACCTCCAAACCGTAGAATGAGTTAGAACAAGTTCCTTCTTCAGCTCTGTGATACTTTTGAAAATACAATGGGCCCTTGGTATCCACTGGAGTTTAGTTCTAGGACCTCTCGTTGATACCAAAATCCAAATTACAATGGCACATAAAATGGTAAAATAAAAGTTTACTTTAATTGATTTATTTACATTATTTTCAAGTTATGGATAGCTGAATCTGTGGAGGCAGACTTATACATATATACAATACAGTCACCTATTTTTACTGCTAGCTTGCAAAGTGGAAAAGAACAAATATAGATAGTGCTATGGTACCCTAGAGACACTGCTGAGGTCTGCTGTTGCCTATGAAAACTTGTGTAGCAACAGAACAATTAGTCTCTAAGGTATCATGCTACTTAAAGATGATCATAGCTATTGCAGGGGTATCTTCTCTCATTCCTGTTCTTGATGCTCTTTCAGCTCTTCTTTCAAGAGCATTTTTTTCCAGACAGAAAAGTCAACACAGGATTAATAGTCTTCCATTTTCCTTTTTAACCCATTGTTGTGACCTGGCTGGGAATTCTACTATATATACTCCTCACTAAACCGAAGTTTCCAGGATTTCATGGAATGTTGCCATGACAATAAACATGGAATCATAGTGCTGTAATTGCATAGTGTAAAAGGGCTCCTGCCATCATAAACAGGAATTCTACCTGGACTTATATATGGTTCTTAAAGCATTCATTGGGGATACCTAAGATCCCACTTCACCCTGCCCAAATAGTTTTTTGGCTTTGTATATCCTGAAAATGAAGCAAAATGGTCATGATTCCTCTCTGAGGAATCAATTTTTGGGGCAATGTGGGGCACAAGAGAGGAACAATAAGGGCAACTTCTCAGTAAGGGGCCTTGCAGTGACCCATCCATGTTGGCACTGTAGGCCTAGAAGTCCACTGTATGCTTAGAAGTCCTCCATTTTATGAAGAGGATTGGACACCCCACTCCCCCAGTGAGACTCAAATGGTATTGTTTCTGAAACCTACAACTAAAAAGCAGGCAAAAACCAAACAATATGCACCAAAAAAAATCTACCAGATTTTTAAACTCCAATTCACAGCAGGCTCACAATGGTTTCTTGAAAGGAGCTATGCTTTAAAGTAAATTTCATCTTATACACCATACTACAAACAAACACAAATGCAATCTACTACAAGCATCTCCTTTCTTTTTCCTTTCCAGATGCCAAATGTCAGGTCAATTTACATTTTTTTCCTTCCAGGAACTTCTCAGATTTCATCTGTGGAGAGCCTCAAATGGAAAGGGAACTGCTAGATTAGACTTAAAGTGTACCTATTTCAGTATTCTGCTTCCCACCATGGCAAAACCATTGGCTTTTGGGAAGTCTACAAACAGGACACTAATTCAACATGCTGAGGGAGTCAGTGGGAACACAGGCATCTGATATTGCCAACAGTTGACCCCTTCTTCATGAATCTGTCTGCAATCCCTTTTTGAAGTTAGCTACACTAGTGCTGATTAAACTTTGTGGCAGTGAATCAAGCAAGTGAATCCAGATCTTCATGAAAATGGACTAACTCTTCCCCACCACAACCCTAGACAACTCTGTGTGAAGGGACCTGTCTGGAGGGCCCTTCCAGACAGGTCCTATATCCCAGCATCTGATTATCCAAGATTATCTGGCAGTGTGGACTCATCCAATCCTGTTTAAAGCAGAAAACCTGGGATCAGATCCTGAGATATAGGGCTTTTCTGGAAGGGCCCTCAGTTCATGTAAATGTTATAAAGAGGCTCAGCAGACTCTGTTGAATAAATGTGTGGTGTAGGAATGGGAGAAAGACCTACTGTTATGGAAGGCAGAAGTTGTGTACAACCCATTTCAAATTGTGCAATTAAGCACCCATTTATAAGAGTTTAGTCAAAAACCAACTCAAAAACTCTGGGTTGACTTATCCATGGGTCAATGTGACTACCGTATCTTAACCCTTATCAAGACAGATCCATCGCCATCTCAGAGTGCAGTGGTGAAAGGAAGAGCTTAGTCCATCTCAGGAGAGCCTAAAAGAAGTACCAATCTCCTCTACCGTCTGTGCCATGTGACCGCTTCTGGACTATGAAAATGGCTGGGTAGGGAAATGGTGGTGGCAGCCAGTAGCAGCTGACCCTCTGAGACAACATTGGTGCATTCCCTTTCTGTGGAATGACCCATGGCTTATCCACGGCTCATATCAAACCCCCTAATTTTGACCTCAAGGCCTGCCCTCGACTTATACTCGAGGTTGACTTTTATACTTTCTTCTATCTTCAGACAGAACACACTACGGTACATTCATCAGTTCAATGGAGACCCTGGTTACCATTACAAGGCCACAAATTCCACTGTGCCCTGTAGATATACAAAGGTTGTATTACTAATATGTGACTGAAGTTATACAACCAAGCAGAATTTATGTGAAGGCTAATTTCAAATCCCCCCAATCACATTCAACCTGCTCTTAAAAGTAGGACATTCCCAGTCCCCTTGTTTATTTTTCTGACATGAGTCCTCACAGCCATTTATGCTAGTTCAGTTTATTTCTTCACAGAGTAAATTTCTCTTTTAAGGATTACCAATTCAATGTGCATAGAAATACTCGTGAAATAATCTCCCATGTGGAAAATTTGAAATCTAATGTTCTAGTCTGCAATAATTCTTACAAGACAAAATAGTGTTGTGACAATAACTTCTGATACTACTATTTATGGTAAAATAAAAATGTATCTGTAATAAAATGTCAAATATTTACATGAAAGTGAATGTAAGTTATATCGTTCTATTGGCAGAATTTACCCAAGAATAAAAAAAAGCACTGTGCTGAGCAAGGCAAAAACTGATAATTTTCTTGGGGAGAAATAATTTTAAAAAATCAGATGAGCAAATCCAGCGATTGCGGCCATGAATGCCTTCGACAATACATGTTTTAATGTTTTTAGCCACCAAATGATCCCAAGGGCACTTGAAGATGCAGCACAAGGAATCCTTGCCCCCACCTCCTAAAAACAGGCTGTTTCATGCCTCCCAAATAATCTAACCTAAAAGTAGAAAACAAAGGTGTGGGGAGTCCATAAAAAGATGAAGATCATTTTGCCTTGCTAATCTATGAGTACCTAAGGCTAGTAATGTGATCTGATGGAGAAAAATGTGCACAAAGTCATTTAAAAAAAATACACATTGCAAAATCTGCACTTTAAAAACAAGTTACACAAAAATACATATATCTGTAAAGTGTGTTTCAAAATGTGTTACTTGAAGAATACAAAATTGTGTATATTAGGAAAATATACTAAAATCTGCACATATTTCAACAAAAAAACCAAAACAGAAATCATATAATCTAATTGGCTGAGAATGTCAGTGGCATTTCACTGGATCAGTTCAAATGATAGGATAATGAACCTTGATTCATTTCCACACTCTCAGTCAGTAGGACACAGCCTAATTAAAGTCACCAGATCCTGTCTGACCTTGGAAGCCCTGGTTAGTAATTGAATGGAAGCCACCAATGAATGCCAGGTGCTGTAGGCTATATTTCAAAGGAAGGAAATGGCAAGCTGTTTTGTGCATAAGAAAACTCTACGAAGTTCATGGGGTTGCCATCAGTTGACAGGTTACTTGAAAGCACATACAGACACACTTTCAAATAGAGAACTAGGGTTGTTTACAGAAGACGATCTTCCATTCAAAGGGCAGTCAGGGAACAGTCCCCCTTTTCAGGATATCCTGTATTTTAAGGACTATCTCATCTGAATCTGATTTAAAATTGAAGAATTACAAGAAGGGAGATCTGGAACCTTGAAGTTGTCCATCCACAGTTAGCTCCTGGAGACCAGGCTCAGCAGGCATCCAGGCAACCTGGACATCGTTCCTTTCATTCAAGTGAGATGTATTGCAATTTGGTTCAAATTACAAAAGTAAGCCAAGGTCCTCCATTGTACTTTCATAATAAACATTCAGATAGTTACACGATGGTTGCCCTACACCAGCCGCTGTTGAATACTGCCATTGTCCAAACAATTGCCTATTTATTGTCGAAGGCTTTCATGGCCGGAATCACTGGGTTGTTGTAGGTTTTTTTGGGCTGTATGGCCATGTTCTGGAGGCAATTTTTCTCCTGACGTTTCGCCTGCATCTATGGCAAGCATCCTCAGAGGTAGTGAGGTCGGTTGGAAGTAGGATATATAAACCCATTTTCCTACTTCCAAGAGACCTCACTACCTCTGAGGATGCTTGCCATAGATGCAGGCGAAAGGTCAGGAGAAAAATTGCCTCCAGAACATGGCCATATAGCCCGGAAAACCTACAACCCAATTGCCTATATGTAAATATGCCTGCTCTTTCCACAATCTCAGTGAATCAAGAGCTACACCGAAGTCACTGATGAGTAGTTCTGCACCCTACGAGAAAGTGGAAAGCTATGTGCAACAGCTACACTTGCAAAACTACACTTATGCAAGTGTAAATTGAATATGGAAGCATTGCCATGGCTCAAAAAATACAACTTGGTATATAAGGGGATTTATTACCTTCATTCTATATACAGTAGAGTCTCACTTATCCAACCTTTGCTTATGCAACGTTCCGTCTTATCCGACACCCCCTTTTTCCTCCAGCATTTACCCTTCAATTAAAGGAGTGCTCCCTAACTCTCTCTCCATTCCCAATAAGTGAAAATGGCAAGGTAAGGAGGAGGAGGGAGGGAAGGAAGGGGGAAAGAGGCAGGACCAGAAGCAGAGGAATGTCCCCTCCTTCCCTCTGTGATTTCCATGCTCCTCTTCCACATCCGGGCACTTCCTGCTGGGCTGCTCTACCCCCGAGGCATTGCCTTGCCTTACTCTTTAAGTCCCTGTTGTTAGTATTCTAAGTGTCTAGCGTCGCGTTGGACTGGTAACAGTAGGAGACACCATATTATTCGACATTTTCATTTACTCAATATTCTGCCAGTCTGTTTATGTCAGATAAGTGAGACTTTACTCTCTCTCTCTGTGTGTATGTATATATATATATATATATATATACACACACACACACACACAGGTAATGTTATGCAAATCTATAATTTCATTCACCTTTCATTTTAATGATATCTGAAGTTCAGTGGCAAATCCAACTCTAATACTCTGAACACTGCTGTTGCAAAGCTGATGATGCAATCCATACTATAAGCAAGGAAACTGCATAGCACTGCAAGGAGACCAATTCATTTGTGGCACCAAATTTACCAATCAGTGAGAGCCAAATGTGACCAGAATTCCATTCCATTTTATTACCTGGGCTGGAAAACAACAGTATACCACCTGTTGATCCTATTAATATTTCCAACAGAAACAAAATTAGACAAATCTTTGTTTTTAAAAGCATTTTATCTATTTCTGTCCCATGGTAATTGCCAAGGATCTGTCTGCTTTCATTTTAAGAAGGGGACTCTTTTGACAGTCTGTCGTACAAGTTATGCTTAATTGTCACAGCATTCACAGATGTCCCACAAAAATCAACACTGCTTTCAACAAAACAAGAAAGAAAGAAAAATGAACAACAAGAAACAGACTTAAACCCCTTCCTCCAAACATTGGTATTTGAATACTTACGGCTGTCATAGCATATGTTGCCCAAGGCACGCCCTGTTTGAAGGAGCACTTCCTGATCTTTGCAGTTTAAGAGCTGCACCAGAGGCGGGATCAAGCCAGCATCAACGCACGGATTCCGCATAAACTCTACAAGCCACAGAGAAAGGTTTAATTACAGTGTAGTTGCTGGGGATCGAATGTTTTCTTGTTCGCAGAGCCTAGACCAGAAGCATTGGAATTGCATTTCTGTACAAGAATAAATGTAGGTACAGAATACAAATATTCGAGCTCAAAACAACCCTATGAATGATGGTCATATTCAAAATTCTAGATATCAGTTGTCAAATGTGGATTCATTTGGCAAGAAGATTTGAAATAACCTTTTTTGTTAGATCAGTTAAATACATAGCATATTTTAAGAACAATGACTAGAGAAAGAAAAAATATTACCAGACATCTATTGCATGTTAAAGAAGCACAAAACATCTCAATTAAAGAAAATTCGATTTAAGAAAGCAAAATTAACTTCTAAATTAAATATCCAAGTTCAGTGCAAAATACTGATAAAACCATAAAATGGGTGTAAAACAAAATGTCAAAGATATAGAATCAAAGGTGACAGCAGTATGAAAAGTGGATCCATGGTATCCAAGGCTTCCAAATCCATTGTTAGTTTCAGCCTAAACTATAAATGAGGTATCTAAAATGTTGAAGCTGTTTTGGGGGTAGGATTCAGCACCTTGGATGGCTCTTTTAGAGTCTAGTCCAGTGGTTCTCAACCTGTGGTTCCCAGATGTTTTGGCCTTCAACACCCAGAAATTCTAGCATTTGGTAAACTAGCTGGCATTTCTGGGGGTTGTAGGCCAAAACACCTGGGGACCCACAAGTTGACAACCACTGGTCTAGCGTAAGGCCCCTTCCACACTGCCCCTATATCCCAGGAACTGATCCCAGGTGGACTTCTTATCCCAGATTATCTGGCAGTGGAGACTCATATAATCCAGTTTAAAGCATATAATCTGGGATCAGATCCTGGGATATAGGACAGTGTAGAAGTGGCCTAAGACCCAAAGCAATTTACTGCCCCAATGACATGGAAGACACTAATCATCACTGTCAGGCTCTCTCTGCTTAACCATCATGGAGTATTGAGTAAATTATTCAATTCTCCATTTTTAGAATGAAAACAAAAAAGCAATGGATGCCACACGTTTTTGCTTAGGGAGAGATAAAAACAACAGTAACTGTTATGTAGCAGACACTAGAAGCATTATCTATCTGTAGTCCTTACACCGAACTATAATGGACACATAATATTTTTATGTAATGCATTTATTATTCCAAGCTCACAGGTCAGTGGACACAGAATGAAGACACAGAAATGAAGACACACTGTTTCTAGCCACAGGGTTCCTATTATTTTTGACTTCCAATTTTGTGAAAAAGGTGGGAGATGCAGCTACTATGTTTTCTGTAAAGGAAGGATCATATGAAGGCATACCTTGCTTTAAAGGCTCCTTGCAAATACTGCATTTTTCAATTACACAACACAGCGTCATTCTGTTTACAACATGTATACACTTGGCGTCTTTAGTGTCATATTCTAGCATTTTTTATTTATTAATTTTACTTTTTTTGCATCTTTGTTTTGGGCTGGGTGCTATTGTACACTTAATATATGATAATGTAAATATGTTTTTAGGTTTTTGTATGTACTGAAAAGTAGAAAAAAAGACTTTGATTTGCTTTAATGTGATATTCACTTTACAGTGGTGGTCACAGTTGGCGATTAACCAGCTGTGCTACAGCCCAGTGGTGGGCTGGGATGTAGAATAGCTGGTTAATCGTCAGCAGCAATAAATCACTGCCAACTAGAAGGTGGCAAGTTCGAAGCCCAAGTCAGATTGAGCACCTGACTGCAGCACAGCTGGTTAATCACCAGCTGCAATAGATCACAACCTTATCAAAAAGCCCAGATGAAACCTGAGTCCGATTGAGCACCTGACTGTTAAGCCTAGCTTACTGTCTACCTAAGCAGTTTGAAAACAGCTTAGCTGTGAGTAGAGAAATTAGGCACTACTTAAAGCGGGGAGGTATTTTGCGACACCATAAAAATACCAGTGATCAAAGAACAAGGAGAAAATACTATGATCAAAAGGGCTCGCCGTCATATTGGATGGAGTGACAGCACCCCCTGTGGCCGGAATAGAGCATAATCTCCAGACGCCGGAGTTGGAAAATGCCGAAAATGTCTGTCTGTCTTGTATGTCTAAAAACCAGCATTGAATGTTTGCTGTGCATGTGTGCATTGTGATCCGCCCTGAGTCCCCTTCGGGGTGAGAAGGGCGGAATATAAATACTGTAGATAAATAATAAAACTTAACACACCATTTTAGTAAGGTATGCCTTAAAGAATGGATAAGAGGCCACTTTTCCCCCTATAGGAACCCCCCACCCCCCCCCCCCCCCCCGCCGCTGCCATGGGTTGCATACCCACCCCTTACACACACAAGTCCAAATATCTCCATATTTCTCTTCAGCCATCCTCAAAATCGTGACAGGAAGTAAAACCATGTCTCTTCCTGTTTCCATTTTGATACTGATTGCAGAAGAAAATGGGGGTATTTACAGATAATCTGGGCTTGTGGGAGTAGGAGTGTTTTTCATATTTCCATGCATTTTGGAGGAACTCTCTCTCATATATTGCCTGAAAACAATACAGAACATTTTCTTTTGGAATTTGTTTGTGCAGACTTGGTGCACTTTGTAGGTACTGGGATAGTATCCAGGAACTGCATGCAACCCTGGTGGCCGTACTTTCCTCACCAAGGTCACATATACTTGTGCAGCAATGTCACTGCCTCCCAGTACCATGTACGTACTTTAGCAGCTCTCTGGCAGTATTTGCTTTGTCACATACCTATTCACCTGGAGCCAATGGCCACTTACTCAAAATGAATGGCTTATTTCAAGGCTTGGCTTTGAAATGCCCAATGTTTCAAATACATTTGAATGCTTTGCTTTTCTGAACGTTTTGTCTTAAGAGTTGGAGAAAAAAATAGGTGCTCAATAAAAGAAAACAGTCAGAACATTATTTTCATATGCGCAGCTGCAGCAGTAACGTGTGTGCCAATGTGCAGCACATTCCAAAATGAGCCTCAGGTGCTGAATATAACCTCTGGCAGCTTCAAACAATTACTGTTGCCTTCCGGGATAATTATTTTCAGCGAGTTCTGAAAATTAACCCATATTGTATTATTGTGGCTATCGCATAGAGCAGCAGCATTTTGGAACAACAAAACAAAGTTCTGTGCTCAGGGGTATGTGAAAATGAACCTTTGGATAGTTTCTCGGCTACAGTTTTCAGCTATGACTCTGCTGTTATGTCTTTTACTCATTTAACACATTAAATTTAGAAGTTTGCATGTCTGCACAAGGGAACATTGACAACAGTTACATGTTACTCAGGCTCTTTATTCAGGCCAGAAGGACCCTAATTACTCCATGGAGTCCTCTTCCAGGCATCAGGTCCAGCTAAGTAATTCTGGTGCAGGATATCTCCCTAAGGAAGTACTGTATATACTGGAGTATAAGCCGACCCAAATAGAAGCCGAGGCAGCTAATTTTACCACAAAACTGGGAAAAACGTACTGACTCAAGTATAAGTCGAGTGTGGGAAATGCAGCAGCTACTGGTAAATTTCAACATAAAAATAGAGACCAATAAAATTACATTAATACAGGCATCAGTAGGTTGAATATTTTTGAATATTTGCATAAAACTGTAATTTAAGATAAGACTGTCCAACTCTGACTAACCCATTATTCTAATCTTCTTTAATGTATATGTGTTTAGGTATCCTTCCAATAATAATAATAGAGTAAAATAATGAATGCAACAACAATAATAGAGTAAAATAATATAAAAGTAATATTAATAATAGAGTAAAACAATAAATGTAATAATAATAATAGAGTAAAACAGTGTAATAATAAGAGTAAAATGATCAATGTTATAATAATAGAGTAAAATAATGTAATAAAAATAAAATTTAAAATGATTTTTTTTTTGTCGTGTCAGGAGCAACCGCTCCTGTTGTGAGAGAATTGGCTGTCTGCAAGGACGTTGCCCAGGGGATGCCTGGATGATTTTTGATGTTTTATCATCCTTGTGGGAGGCTTCTCTCATGTCCCCGCATGAGGAGCTGGAGCTAATAGAGGGAGCTCATCCGCCTCTCCCCGGATTCGAACCTGCGACCTGTCGGTCTTCAGTCCTGCCGGTACAGTGCTTTAACCCACTGTGCCACCGGGGGCTCCAATAATAATAGAGTAAAATAATGTAATAATAATAATAAATAGTGTAAAATAATAAATTTAATAATAGAGTAAAATAATAAATGCAATAATAATAATAATAATAACAACAACAACAACAACAGAGTAAAATAATAAATAACCTTGACTCAAGTATAAAGGGGGCTTTTTTCAATCTAAAAAAAAATCTGGAAAAACTAAGCTTATACTCGAGTATATATGGTAAGTAAGGTCCGGACAAAGTTAACCAGTGAAAATTTGCAGGATACAGCCAATTCAGTTGACAAGTGTTGACCGGATAAATCTCACAAGTTGCTGCAGGGCAGGAACAGCTTATTGCCAAGACTAACCCTCCAATTCCTATGCTCAAATTCAGGACTGGGCCCAGGATGTAGGTTTGTTGGATACAGATTTCCTTTTGCTTGCAGTTGTGCAGTGATGCCTATTTTCTCTGTATCTAAAGGTATTATACTAGCCTGCAAACAGTGTTATAAATTCAGGCTTCTCCATGTTACCAAAGCAACATTAAATTTGCTTTGTTCCTGCCATCCCCTATTAGGTTTGTGCTAGCATCTGGTAAGAAGGTAACAGCAGCCCAGGGAAACTATCTGGAGCTTGTAGTTGCTTGGGAGCTTGCTGAAGATGACATTACAAGATATTTGGAATCACATTGCTGGGCCCTTGTGAAAATCCCAGCAGTAAAAAGTACACCGACATCTTCCTTTATTGTGTAGGCCGACGTCCCACAATGGCCCTAACAGACCTTTAGAGAGAAAGCAAAGCATCAGTGTAGGATGAAACCGATCAAGTGTTTCCTTGGTACTGACAGATGTTATGTAAGAAACCATAAAAAAGGAATACCAACGAATTATAGCATGAATGTAAGTTATAGTGTTAAAGCGAGAGATATGTCTGCAGCAGCATTTGTTGGCACAACTGTGGAAGTCTGCCGCATAGTTTTCCCCAATTAGCAAAGAACAACATCATTGAATATTTTCTACAATGGATAATACTTTAAAAAGGATCATGAATGCATACTGCTTTGATGTATCAAACAAATGGATGACTCAGAACTAATGTATTATCAAGGCAGAACAAAACAAAAAAGAGTGGAGAAGAAATAAATAAATAAATAAATAAATCTATTCTATAAAATGAAAACATAAATGAAGTAAAACATACTGACAAGTGAGCTGCAAAACTGAAGATGTTCCAGCCGAAAAGGCCTTGTGGAAAACCTCACCATTTTTGGCTACTTCTGCTATGATGTTAGCTACTTTTGCAGTGCAGGAAGATTGTGGAGTCAACAGACTTGCAAACACCTGGAGGATCCCGCTTTTCTGGATTTTGTCACTTGTCTCCGTATCTGAAAAGGAGGAAATAGATATAACACAGAATATTGTAAAAGAAAGGACAAAAACAGAATTTTCAGAAATGAACAAAGGAGAGTTGGGTGGGCAGTAAGTCCAACTATTTAAGAGCAACACAAACCTGGTTCCAAAAGAAGATGCAGGATTTTTCATTTACACTTAAGAAAGTGTTTTTCAACCTGGAGGTTGGGACCCCTGGGTGGGTTGTGAGGGGGTATCAGAGGGGTCACCAAAGACCATCAGAAAATACAGAATTTTCTGTTAGTCATGGGGGTTCTGCATGGGAAGTTTGGCCCAATTCTATCATAGGTGGGGTTCAGAATGTTCTATGATTGTAGGTGAACAATACATTCCAGCAACTACAACTCCCAAATGTCAAGGTCTGTTTTCCCCCAAACTCCACCAGTGTTTGGGCATATTGAGTATCATTTAAAAAAAAATTACACATACACACATACATATATAAACATACACAGAAACATGCAATCTTCAAAATTCAAAATACAAGTATTTTCCCCCATCCCACCACTTCCCCGTCCCATCCCCCGTAAACCTCTACCCGTGACTTCTCATTACATAATACAAAGGTACAAGAATACTTCTGTATTTATACCTCAGCATATTTGAGCATTTAATCATTTTCCCCTGGTTACCATTTTATATACAACAATCTGTCTAAGGTTCTCTACAAGTATTCATTATTTTATTTTCTTCATCATCCTATACAGCATATTGAGTATTCATGCTAAGTTTGGTCCAGATCTATCATTGTTTGAGTTCACAGTGCTCTCTGGATGTAGGTGAACTACAACTCCTAAATTCAAAGTCAATGCCCACCAAACCCTTCCAGTATTTTCTGTTGGTCATGGGAGTTCTGTGTGCCAAGTTTGGTCCAATTCTATTTTTGGTGGAGTTCAGAATGCTCATTGATTGTAGGTGAACTATAAATTCCAGCAACTACAATTCCCAAATGACAAAATCAATCCCCCCCCCCCCCAAGTATTCAAATTAGGGCATATTGGGTATTTGTGCCAAATTTGGTACAATGAATGAAAATACATCCTGCATATCAGATATTTATTTACATTACAATTCCTAACAGTAGCAAAATTATAGTTATGAAGTAGCAATGAAAATATTTTTATGGTTGGGGGTCACCACAACATAAAGAACGGTATTAAGGGTTGCAGCATTAGGAAGGTTGAGAACCACCGGTCTTACTAAAACCTGTTTTAAAGGAAGCGACAGGATTTTTCATTTACACTTAAGTCATCAATCATCTACGTTGCACCTCTTCTTTTCAATACAGTGAACCACTAAGAAGCTCAATGACCCCTAACAATATTGTCTGCAATTAGTGTGCAAGACACAATAGTGCGATCACGCTTGCTGCACTGCAGAGGAATTTGCACATTATCGCCTTGCTTTTATCACCCATCCTTGTGACAGACTTCTTGGCTGTCTAAATTAAATCAATTGGATAAAATGCATCCTGAAAAGAAGCACAGAAAATAAAATTAACCTCTTGCCTCAGGTTAGCTGTGTGCGGCAGAGATGCCCTGATTTATTTTACTCAGATCAGAAGCACCAATAAAACACAGTGACTCGGGTTAAAGCAAACCTCTGGCAAAAACTGGATTATCAGATATTTGTGTTTTGGTATAAGAAGACAGGCAATGTAAACTAACGTTTTGCCCATTTTCTTTCTTCCCCCCTGCCCTTTCCTGAATGTTTTGTAGTAAGCATCATCATGTCATCTGTCACAAAAAAAATGTAAAAATTAGCCTTGCCCACATAGGACCTTCATTCATTGTTTTATGAATGCTTTGCCGCTAAGTGCACTAGAAACTATTTGGAAACCAGCAGGTAAAAAATGAATAAGTTGTCAGCTGTCACCTATTATAGAAATCATGTGACACACACATGCACACACACACAAAACACACACAACACTTTTGCATGGGCTTCCGATCTGTTTCTGGGGAGGTCTGATTTGGCCACAGTGGTCCATGATATTGTTATATCACAGATAGACTACTGCAATGCGCTCTACGTCGGGTTGCCTTTGAAACTTCAAGTGGTCCAATGAGTGGCAGACAGATTTCTTACTGGGGCAGCATACAGGGAGAATACAACTCCCTTGTTGCACCAGCTCCACCAAAAAAATTCAAAGTGCTGGCTTTAGCCTATAAAGCCCTAAAGCAAGACACTGTGAAGTCAACACTAAATAAGTTTAAATACTGCAGGACCCAAATCAAGAAGAACAACAGTGACAATGTTTCCGGAGCTCAGCATAAGGGGGAAAAAAATAACCAGCTATCTCGTCTTTTTCTAAACTGCAACTCACAGAGAACTCTGGCAACTCTTAAAAAATATGGAAGGGGCCGGGCTGGTAGCATAACTGGTTAATCAGTCGCAATAAATCACTGCTGACTGAAAGGCGGCAAGTTTGAGGCCCAAGTCGGGGTTGAGCGCCCGACTGTTAATAGCTGTTAAAAAAAAAGCCCAGCTCACTGTCGACCTAAGCAGTTCGAAAATAGCTGTGAGTAGAGAAATTAGGCACCGCTTAAAGTAAATAAAAATGCCAGAGGGCAAGGAGGAAATACTACGATCAAAAAGGCTCGACGTCATAGTGGACAAAGTGACAGCTCTCTCTGTGGCCGAATCAAGCAACCTCCAGGAGGATCCGAAGTGGAAGAACTGCTGAATGGCCTCTATCTGTCTGTATGTCTTGCATGTAAAAAATGGCATTGAATGTTTGCTGTGTATATGTACATTGTGATCAGCCCTGAGTCCCCTAGAAGTCTCTGGGAATAGAAATACTGTAAATAAATAAATAAATAAATAAAGAGCTTAGAGTGGATATAAAATGGGTCCCTGGTATTGACCTGAGTTTGGTTCCAGGACACCAAATCTCTGAATGCACCATTCCCATTATGGAAAATGTACCATAATAGTAAAACTGTGCCCTTTATTGACAAAACCAAGGTTCGCTTTCTGAATTTTAAAAAAAATCAAGCCACACAGGATTGAATCCGTGGATACAGAATCTGTGGATATGGAGGGTCCAGAGCAGAGAACGAGGCCCTCAGATAACTATCCACCACACTTGGCTGTGAAAAACAATCCTTTTTTATTGAAGAAAAATGGTTACAAAATAAAGGAAAAATGCAAGTCAAAAGCCACAGCAAAATCAGCAAACATGAATTTAAATGGACAAAGCAAAACCAAAAGCCTCTCTGGGAAATACTTGAATCTGTTAGCAATCCACTAACCGTACTTGATATCCTAGAAATCTTTCCATACTATGGCCAGGGAACCGGGAGAACTGCCAAGGTCTTCATCAATTCTGAAACGATGCCTGAACTGAGGCAATCAGCCTGGCGTATTGCAATTAAAACTCAAGAATCGGTTCCGTGAACCGCCCTTCTGTTTTGAAGCCAATGTTTTTAATTCTTGAATTTGGGAGGATCGACGCAAACTGAGTGTTTTACTTCTGTCTTCCCAAATTTGGCCCCTTCTGTTGTCATTACAGTTAACAGGTGCAGAAGGGAGGGAAAGTTCAAGGTCTCCCTCTGCAACATTCTCATTAACACTGGTACTTTCATTTTCCAAATCTACAGAAGTTCCTTCCTCACTAATTTCAGGAACATTGGCATTTTCCAAACCTACAGCAGTTTCTTCCTCACTAATTTCAGGAGCATTGGCATCAAAAGGTACATTTCCGCTAGCATCAGTAAATATACTTTCATTAGCATCAGGAGGAACAAACAGAGAATCAGGTTCAAGTTCAAACTCAGGCTGAACCCCAACAATATGGAGGATCGGCTAGCTGTGATGTTATATGCACCATTGCAAAAAGATTGTTTTTTGCTGCATACTGGCATGGTTTAAAAAAATCAAAGAAATACAGGTCACGGAGAATGTACATTTTTTTCCTTATGCAGAATTTTTTCAATGGCAGACCTTGTCTGCTGAAAGATTTTGTATTTCTTTTAGATATATATAATTTAAAAGCACATTTTAAGTGCCTCGTCCAACCTCATCAGCATGGGGCCCACTAAATGTGTTTGTCTAAAATACTAATTATTCCCTGCCTTCCTGGGCTCGGTCTGCAAAAACAGTTTAAAAGCAGCGACCCATTCAAGTAGGATTGATTCTGAAAAAGAGGGGTGAAGAGAGGGGTGGGGGGAGGAAGAAAAGCAAGCAAAAAAGCAGGACAAGACCAACTCTATTTTAGAAGCAGTGCCCTCAGGTGGCTAAGTACTCTCAACTGTTAAAATATTTAAAGACTCCTTCTTATTTTGCATGTACGGGCTTGAAACAAAAACAGACGAAGGTTATGTCAGCATGCTGGGGGTGGGGGGAATATCGCCCTGTGAAGGACAATAAAGATGAAACCTTTACTGGGCTTATCTTCTCCCTGGAAGCAAATCTTACAGGATCTGGACTAATACCAGATCTCTGGATGTACATTGCAGTATAATACAGTTCCAAACTGCATTTTATGGCAATGTAGACCCTGCCAGAGAGGACTGCTATTTACTACATTTTGCTTTATGTAGACTAGAAGTCTCTGGGAAATGGAGGAAAAATGTGAAATATCAATAAGGAGGTGGGAAAGGGGGGGGGGTTGTTCTTATTACTTTTGTAAAGAACTCTGGAAGAAAACTATGAAATAACTATAAAATAACAACTAACTAGTAACTCATTTTTCTCATGGGAAAGGTATATAGTGGGTCCTTGGTATCTGCTGTGGTTTGGGTCCACTACCTCCTATAGGTACCAAAATCCATGGATAGTAAAGTCTCATTATATACCAGTGGTTCCCAACTTTTATTTGACCAGGGACCACTTGGTCAGGGACCACATTGGATAGACCACATCAGCTCTAATTTCTGATACAGAATATATGCCATCCAGTAGTCGCCATCTGCTCAACCATAGAAAACCATATTCAATAATCTAGAGCTGATGTGGTAGTAGTAATCTTTCGTGGGTAGTCAGCCTCTCCCCTCTCAACATCCCCCTTGCTTTGGCACTATAAGAAGATTTTGTGAGACCAGTAGCTCTCATTGCCACATGGTTTCGAGGCAACAGTGTAGTAAAGGTAAGGCCGCGGACCATATTTTTGTTCTTCCAGACTACTGGTGGTCCATGGACCACAGGTGGGAACAACTGTTATATACAATAGTGTTGCAAAACAATGTCCCTTAAATAAAATCACAAGATCAAGGATTTACTTTTTGGATAGGTTTTTCTTTTTTTGAATGGAAGACTTTCAAAATGTGGGTGGCAGAAGCCCTGGATGAAGAATTTGTGGATACGGAGAGGCAACTGTACATGAAAATTACTTCATCCTTCTGCAGTGAAACTGTCATTTTGGCCCCATCTTACAGGTCTAGGAAGAAGTTTTAAAAATAATATCCCTACCTCTCAAAATATTAATCTGGATAGCTCTGTCAAGTGTAAATCATGATACCAGTGAGAATCTTATCTCTTTCCTTCTGGTGGCAGCAAGATAGGTCATTCTGTGCAATGGGAAGGAGAATTTAATCATGTCTATAGATAACTGGTTGAGTAGACATTTTAAATTAGTTGTCTTAGAGAAACACACACACGTCAAATTAGATAGGGGAAGGAACAAATAGAAAGTGTCTCTTCTGCGACAGTGTGATTGGCCTTTATCAGCCACATGAACCACAAGGAAAATATCAGAGCGGTACACCCATATTTCATAGTAATATATGGACAAAATCAATACATGATATATGAAAGAGACAGTGTCCTTTTTTACCCATTCACTGATGTAACCGTTTGCTAATGGGTCTTGCAGACTGAGAGAAAGAGTTGAGACTGAGAGAAAGAAGTTGGTATTAAAGTGTATTTGTATGTATCTGCTATAATAGTTTTACAAATTTTAGATCTAATACATTTATTTTAAAAAATAAGAAAGTATAACCAACAAATTTTAAGGTAAGTTAAGGGCCGGGCTTTAGCACAGCTGGTTAATCACCAGCAGCAATACGTCTTTCCCAACCGAAAGGTTAATCACCAGCAGCAATACGTCTTTCCCAACCGAACCAGTTTGAGCCTGGTTTGAGGTGAGCACCCAACCTTCAGCCTAGCTTACTGTCCACCCAAGCAGTTTGAAAAGCAGCTGTGAAGCTGTGAGTTGATAAATTAGGCACCGCATAAGCAGGGAGATATTTTGCGGTACCATAAGAAGCCAGCAATCAAACAACAGGAGGAAAGTCTGTGATCATAAAAGGCTCGTCATCATAGATTCCTGTGGCTGGAATCGAGCATAACCTCTAGGACATCAAAGCCACATACCTCTATCTGTCTGATCGACCTGTATGTCTAACGGCATTGAATGTTTGCCGTGTATGTGTTCTGTGATCCACCCTGAATCCCCTTCAGGGTGAGAAAGGTGGAATATAAATGCTGTAAATAAATAAATAATAAGTGTCTAAGCACGGCTAGTGCCTTGTAACTTGTAACTCCGATACACATTTGGTAAAGATAAAACTAGCAAGATGTGTTGAAAGCAGGGGAAGCATTCAGAAGACACTTTTCCCAAAGAAGATGTCTGATAGCAAAAAATATCTGTTTTTAGAATATTTCAAATTTCCAGAAAGGGAGGCTCTGTCTGTAAAAATGCCCAGTGGGAAGCAGACAGCATAGTGGGGGTATCTGTCAAATGAAAATTATAAGGAGATTTCGAAAACAAAATGGAACTGTTTTGTCCCTCTGCAAATAACTATCTACCCAAAAATGATGGATAAGTGCTGGAGGCTAAGGCTGTAACCAGAGTGCCCAATACAACATGCACAATGTCTAACAGACTTGTTGTCAAATTAAGGTGGAAATATTAACTGTGCTTTACATAATGTGAAAACTGACTCCCCCCCCCCCCCCCCCCTATTTCCATTCCTGTTTGAAATTCCCTTGTAAATTAACCACTGTCCATGCTATCAACAACACAGCACACTCTCTGTAACTGTCAAATAATTTAAAAGTTCCTTTGGGCAAGAATTTTCAATACCATCATTTTTATTATATTTACATAGAGAGTGCAGTTGGCCAGTTCTTTTCATACCTCATCCTAGCAGATATGGGCTGTTACATGTCTACGAGTACTCTTGGGTTTAGCTAAGACTGAGAGTGGAGAAGAGGGCAGCATGGAGACCTATGTTTCTTCTGTTCAAATCTGCTGGAACAGCTGAGCAGGAAGAATAGCTGAGCAGTGATGGACATTTCTGCCTCTTGGCCATTGCTACAAATGTTGACTCAGACTACTAGTCCAGAGGGTTTCATCAATATAATACAATCTGACCTGCTGAACAACACTGCCTGCTGAATTCACCCGTCTTCCTGCATTTATATAACAAAACTCGTGAACCCAAAAAGGCCAGTGCTCGGGAACTGCTGTCCAAGTTTCCAGAGTGAAACCTGTCTGTATTTTCATTCTTTTCAGAATCCCTGGGGTATTTTGATGCCTTGCTGTTATTGAAAAAAAGGCACATTTGCCTTTGATGCATATTACAGCTAATTTGCACTTAGCAAACTGCTGAAATGGTGCACAGAGAATTGTGAAAATAAAATAAATGGAATGATATAAAACAGAACTCCAAAATCGTTTGGTTGAGATAAGTAATATCAAACTCACAGCAACCCAATAACTAATTTGTTCCTAAAAGCTCTTGAAATATCACCTCTGAAGTATCTAGATTGATTTTATGATGCAAAGAAAACCTAGGTATGATAGGAGAAAGTGACAAATATTATTTAGTCAAAAGTTTCAGTCATGAACAAACAGCCAAAGCCATTTGGCATCAATCCCAGCCTTTCCCAACCTGGTGCTCTCCAGATGGTCTTGGTATAACACTTAATCACCTTGAGCCAGCATGATAGCAGTTGGGGAAGCTCATCTAACCTTGGAGGGGAAGCTACTAATGGCTGGTTTAAGGCCATTCCACTTTCTTGTATCTTTGCAGTTATGATAAATTAGAGATGGGAATAGTACGATCCTGTCAGGATCGTTGGTCCCACCCAACTATGTTTTTTCATATGCTTTATAATACTGGATAATGGGTTGTGTTTCACAGCTGGTAATGCTGTGAAAAGAGATTGTTTACCATTTGTGGCTTGCGATAATGAGCAGATATGTGAGGAGGAAAACAATATGTGAGTTACCAAGATCATTCCTGAAAGAAACCTAGTACAAGGGGGAAAGAGGAGTAAGCCCTAGGAGGATAGAAAGTTTTGAGTTGTTGGCAAATGG
Source organism: Anolis sagrei ordinatus (assembly GCF_025583915.1). Classification (NCBI taxonomy): domain Eukaryota; kingdom Metazoa; phylum Chordata; class Lepidosauria; order Squamata; family Anolidae; genus Anolis; species Anolis sagrei. Next base: position 180,892,313 of record NW_026847549.1, read on the forward strand.
GATGAAAGCCCACAAAAAGGTTTGAACTGCTTTGTTCTTTTCATATCCTACACAGCTCAGTGGTTCTCAACCTGTGGGTCCCCAGATGTTTTGGCCTTCAACCCCAGAAATCCTAACAGCTGGTAAACTGGCTGGGATTTCTGGGAGTTGTAGGCCAAAGCACCTGGGGATCCACAAGTTGAGAACTACTGATATGGCTGAAATGCTTCAGTTCTGACAACAATGATATGCTGGGATCAACTCAGTTTTTAAATAAAGCTATTTGAATCTACTGAAACTGATTCAGATTTCTGAACTGAAGTCAGCCAGTACATTACAAACTCTCCAAGTGTTGCTGGGTAGCAGCCATAGCCAGCAGAGCCAACGGGAAGAATGAGGAAAGATGCTGTCCAACAACATTTGGAAGGCAATACAATTCCCACATCCAAGACGGATCAATATCACACATCAATATCACACAAAATGATAGGAAAGGCTGTTTCTGATTTCACTTTTGTCCTTAACGTTGCTCACGAAATAGGAAAAACATTGTTCTAAGATGTTATATATCAATGCAGATTCTAAAAACACATTTGCAATTATAAATCTTGCTCAATTATTAAGAGAGCCTTCCTTGAATGACATCAGTCACAACAGTACAATAGATGGCCACCAGGGACTTGGTACAGTCATTCCCAATCTCCACGAATGCAACTCTATTGATAAAGAACCCCTTCATTGGTAGCATTTATACATAAGCTTAAGAGCCTTCTATTCTGAAAGCACTCAGTGCTTGATTCTTTGACTATTTAAATTCATTGGTGGTCCATATACTCTACAATTTGAATGTTTTTCTACTGTTTCAGATGACTACTTGTTTTAACCTTAAAATCCATTAATTTAATGATTGGTGAGTTTTGTTTTGTTTTGTTTTTAGGTTTTTTTCCCTTTGGTTTGGATTTTTTTTTGTATTTTTATAAGCTGAGCAGAGAAATCTAGGCAAAAGCTTTCGTGGCCGGAATCACTGGGTTGCTGAGAGTTTAGGTTTTTTTTCCTTTGGTTTGGACTTTTTTTTTTTGTATTTTTATAAGCTGAGCAGAGAAATCTAGGCAAAAGCTTTCGTGGCCGGAATCACTGGGTTGCTGAGAGTTTAGGTTTTTTTTCCTTTGGTTTGGATTTTTTTTTTTGTATTTTTATAAGCTGAGCAGAGAAATCTAGGCAAAAGCTTTCGTGGCCGGAATCACTGGGTTGCTGAGAGTTTAGGTTTTTTTTCCTTTGGTTTGGATTTTTTTTTTTGTATTTTTATAAGCTGAGCAGAGAAATCTAGGCAAAAGCTTTCGTGGACGGAATCACTGGGTTGCTGAGAGTTTTCCGGGCTGTTTGAACTGTTCTAGAAGCATTCTCTCCTGATCTTTTACCCACATCTATGGCAGGCACCCTCAGAGGTTGTGAGGTTTGTTGGAAACTAGGCAAGTGAGGTTTATATATCTGTGGAATGTCCAGGGTGGGAGAAAGAACTCTTCTGTTTGAGGCAAGTGTGAATGTTGCAACTGGCCACCTTGATTAGCCAATTGAATGTAGCCAATTGAAACATTTACACTTGCCTCAAACAGACAGATCTTTTTTCCACCCTAGACATTCCACAGATATATAAACCTCACTTGCCTAGTTTCCAACAGACCCCACAACCTGAGGATGCCTGTCGTAGATGTAGAAGAAATGTCCTACATGGCCGTACAGCTCAGAAAACTCATAGCAATACAGTGAGCTATAGAGATAATTTGCAAGTTGAGTAGAATATAAACATATTGAAGAAATAAGTATCTACTGTAAAATTGCAGCTTGACTGCAACCAAATTAATAGCTTAGTCTATAAAGAGTGACTCATGTGCAAGCTCTTGCATTCTCTTTTCTTAAACTCAGTCACATGTGAGATTTACTCTGGAGGATGGGGGATTATGCACCATAATTGCAAAGATATTCTAAATCTATAGCAAACACTGAAGAAAATTTCCTTAGTTTCATAGTCTCCCTTTTACATGAATTTATCAAAAGGGAAGGGGACAAGTGGATAAATAAGTAATGATCAGGCACATGCAAGATGACATAAAATGATCATCTTGTTCTTGTAGCAACTGAGGTGGCGAGGTAGGGCGGCTTGGGAAAAGGAAATCGCCTGACCTAGCATAAAAACTGCAGATCTAGGCATCCATAAATATGAGATGAAGTTTCTGACCATCTATGTTTAGACCTTTCAGTTCCACCCATCCAGTCCAACCTCCTGCCATGCAAGAACACAACACTCCTGATAGATAGCCATCCAGTCTCTGTTTAAAATTGTCCCAATTAAGAATCTCCACCATATTCTAAGGCAGCGCATTTCCCTGCTAAACTGCTCTTACTTTAAGGACTTCCTTATTAATAGTAATCCCAGCACTAAAAGTATTAGGAATAAAAAGCATGCACAACTATACTTCCCTTTTAAAAAGCAACATTAAAAGTAAAATACAATGCCCTATCAAAAACCCCTTAGGACCACTCACCCACTTAAGTAGCCCCACAAAAGTAAGCAAATTTTATTCATCTTGTAAAAGTGCAGAGGATGCAAAACTACAATGTCTTTTTCTAGATAAAATGGAAAATACTACAAAGAAGGAACTATTTCTACTATATGATTGTCTTATATCTCCCTGTTGAAATTAACATGTGACTGGCTGTGATGCATTTTCAGACTTTTCCACTAAGAGATACAGATAATTCCATTCTATCTGATAAGAAGATAGCCATTATTTCCTGATTAGATTCAACAATGCTTGCATCACATAGGAGATTTGGGACACTCCTCAGAAATGAATTAGTGATCATCTGCCTTCTATTTGGCTCTATGATTAATGCACAGAATTATATCTTCTCTGGTAATGTCATCCCTGTGACAATAAAAATATTACCTAATCAATAGGAAGATGCCTGTTATTGTAACGTGTTCTAGCTTTCTAGTTCCTTCTCTGTCTCCATATTCCTTGCAAAGTTGGTCGGGGCAACCATATCACCACTGTTTTAGGAGTTACAGGGGACTGTATGAATTCTTTCTAACACAACATTTCTTTAATTCTGTGTGTACAAAATTCTATAGAAGGACTTATTTGTATTGCCAAAGACTTTCATGGCCGGAATCACTGGGTTGTTGTAGGTTTTTTGGGCTGTGTGACCATGTTCTAGAATGCTTCTAGAACATGGCCATACAGCCCGATAAAACTACAACAACCCAAGGATTTATTTATTTTTCTTTTCCAAGTTTATTAGATGCTATGCTCTTTCTGACATGAGCATCATTTTACTGAATATACCTGGCCTTGCATGTTCTTTCCAAAGATTTTCCTCTCTGAACTGCTATTAAATCAGGTTAGATGTTCACTTTTACCACCACCATACAAATAAATTTATTTATTTATTTTCCCCCCATACCCCACTCTTCTCACCCCAAGGAGGACTCAGAGCGGCTTACAGATTGACCACTTCAGTGCCACATTACAATATAAAAATATATAAAATACAACACATTAAAACATCAACATAATAAACATACAAATACATAAACTGTTAAAACTATATAGCTAAAACCGTGGTCATCCTTTATGTTGCTGCATATCAATTCTGTGTTGCACTATTTCCTGATCCCAGAGCCAGGAATTAACTTTTTTTATAAAGAAAAGGACAGAGGAGGCCAATCTCACATTGTTGGCGAGGGAGTTCCATAGCTAAGGGGCCACCACTGAGAAAGCCCTGTCTCTCATCCCCACCCGTCACGCTTACAACGAAGTTGGGTCCGAAAGTAGGGCTCCCCAGCAGATCTTAATGCTCTAGCTGGTTCATGGGGGAGATACATTTGGATAGGTAAGTTGGAATGGAACTGTTAAGGGCTTTATAGACTAAAGCCAGCACTTTGAATTGTGGTCAGTAGCAAACCAGACGCCAGTGGAGCTGTCATAATACGGGGTTGTATGCTCTCTTACATAGCTCCAGTGAGGAACCTGGTTGCCATCTGTTGGACTACTTGGAGCTTCCGGACAGTCTTCAGAGGTAACCCCCCATAGAGCGCATTGCAGTAGTCTATTTGGGATGTAACAAGACCATGGACCACTGTGGCCAAGTCTGACTTCCTAAGGTACAGGTGCAACTGGTGCACAGGTTGTAATTGTGCAAAAGGTGCCCTGGCCACCACCGAAACCTGGGGTTCCAGTCTCAGCTATGAATCCAGAATTCCCAAACTGTGAACCTGTGTCTTCAGGGGAAGTGTGACCCTGTCCAACACAGGCTGTAACCCTATACCTTCTTCGGCCTTTCAACTGACAAGGAGTACCTCTGTCTTGTCTGGATTAAGTTTCAATTTGTTCGCCCTCATTCACCATTCCTTAGCAGTAGGTGGAAAGGAGTGATAGAGTTGGACGTCACCTGCGTAGAAATGGCAGCGAACTCCAAAATTCTGGATGATCTCCCCCAGCGGCTTCATTTAGATCTTAAACATGCGGGACAATGCTGAACCCTGCAGAGAAGTCTGAAGCTCTCTCCACCTGTTCTTCTCTTCATTTTCGGAAACAGACATCAGCGTGTTACCCCACCAAAAGCCCTCCACTGCTATGATTGGCCAGCCTCGTCAGCAAGGGGAGGGCTGTTCCTGATACTCCAAGCGGGGGAGAGGAGAGCAGGCATTCTCGGTGCATGGCAGCATGGTGCACATGTACAGGTGAGGGAGAGTGGGCGATGTGGGAGGGAGGCTCGTGCCAGTGATTTCCTTCAAAGCACTGGGGCATTCTGTGTGGGGAGTTTGGCCCAATTCAAACCCTCCCAACCCCACCTGTATTCAAATTTGGGCATATCGGGTATTTGTGTCAAATTTGGTCCAGTGAATGAAAATATATCCTGCATATTAGATATTTATATTACAATTCATAACAGTAGCAGAATTACAGTTATGAAGTAGCAATGAAAATAATTTTATGGTTGTGGGTCACAACATGAGGAACAGTACGACAGGGTTGCGGCATTAGGAAGGTTGAGAAACACTGCACTAGACCATACAGGATCTGTATGCATTTTGTCTTTTCTAAGCTATTAGGATAATAGCCCTAATAGCAAATAGTTTTTGTAAAACTATTAGAAAAGCACGGAAAACAAATTAGACACAAGCATACAAAGGCTATTTATATACTAGTGATGAGTAAAATGCAGCCCATGGACCATGTGCGGCACCAAATACAGCACCTGAAGCACATATGCTCCAATTGTTTTTTAGATAAAGGTTTCAGGCCAATTTTGGAAAATTTTCCATTTAAAAATGGCCCTAAGCCCACCTCCTACCCCCAGCCCTAAAACCCTACTGCAAATGTGGTAGTTTGTTTTTCCCAAATCCACAGAGCTACCCTCCAAAACTACTGACAAACAAAAAAGAGCCAAAATTGGTCAAAATGATAACTGGAAGTGAAGTCACATCACTTTCAGTGCACTAAAATGTTCTGGCACAGAACCCACCCTCTCTGCATTTGCCTACCTCTGTTCTAACCTACTAAGAAACTGGGTTCATGACGTGATTCTCAAAGAAAAGAATTGTATAAAGGTATAGAATGAAGCATGAAAATCTGACTCTGAGGAAAGCTCCTTGATTATCATTTCTTCGATTGACTGTGAGTCATTCTTATATAAGTAAGAGTTGAAACTAGCTGTTGCACGCAAACTGAGACACTCTGACACTGCCGGCATAGACATTTTTATTTTAATCCAGCAAACACTTCAGGCCAATTCGCACTTACCCATAAAGGCACAGGAACATTTATCTACATGGTGTGACTTCATGCCACTCCAGGGATGTGTGCAGAAAGCAGTCATGTCAGCAAAGGCCACACCAAGGTTGCATCTCACACAAATATCAGCAGAACAGAGCAGGGTTTATATGGACTGAAAAAGAGAAGTTGTCTTCTCCATCCCAGATAATTCATCTTCCTGGCCAATACTGCCAGCTATTATTGCAACGTTTCTCAACCTAAGGGTCGGGACCCGGGGGGGGGGGGTCATGAGGGGTTTCAGAGGAGTCGCCAAAGACCATCAGAATACACATATTTCTGATGGTCTTAGGAACCCCTTTGGCAGAGAAGGCTGAACCTTGCTCTGCCGGTCCTTCTTTTTAGAAACAGATGACAAATCCTCCCACCAAAAGCCCTCTTCTTTTGTGATTAGCCAGCCTCTCAGCCAAGGGGAGGGCTGTTTCTGAGACTCCAAGTGGGGAGGGAAGAGCAGGCATGCTTGGCGCATGGCAGTGTGGTGAACATGTGTGGGTGAAAGAGAGCGTGACGTTGGAGGGAGGTTCACGCTAGCGAGTCCCTTCAAGGCAGAGAGTCCTGTGTGGGAAGTTTGACCCAATACTATCATTGGTGGGATTCAAAATGCTCTTTGATTATAGGTGAACTATAAATCCCAGCAACTACAACTCCCAAATGTCAAGGTCTGTTTTCCCCAAACTCCAGTTTTCACAGATCCATCATTGTTTGAGTCTACAGTGCTCTCCGGATGTACAACTCCAAAACTCAAGGTAAATGTCCACCAAACCTTCCAGTATTTTCTGTTGGTCGTGGGAGTTCTGTGTGCCAAGTTTGGTTCAATTCCATCGTTGGTGGAGTTCAGGATGCTCTTTGATTGTAGGTGAACTATAAATCCCAGCAACTACAACTCCCAAAAGACAAAATCAATCTCCCCCAACCCCACCAGTATTCAAATTTGGGCATATCGGGTATTTGTGCCTCCAATGAATGAAAATACATCCTGCACATACATGGTATTATTGGCTATGACTCTACAGAGCCTGAAGCAAAAAGCTTCTTTCAGTATACAGTTACTCAAAAGATGAAGTGAAAGATACCAGGAACTGGGACACCCATTGAGCTACCATTGAGCCAAGGGATGTGTGGTGAAGTGGTTTGAATCATGGTCTGTGACTAGGGAGCTTAGGGTTCAAATCCCCACTTGACTGTGGAAACCCAATGATATGCTCTCTCAGTGCCAGAGGACAACAAAGGCAATCCTCCTTTGAACAAACCTCAGCAAGAAAGTCCTTTGATAAGATTCCCCTTAGGATGACTATAGGTCAGAAATGACTTGAAGGCATACACCATTAACAACTACTGAATTGTGACACCACCTCATCTCATTGGTGTTATCTGCGTGCTTTGTCCACAATCTTTTTTTCAGTGTAGCATTAGACAACACCATAGAAAAGTAGTGTCTATGTTTCTGTAGCAAGGGTGAGAAGAGGTACCAGTGCTAGAACTGCTAATTAACATTGCTAATATGCATCTGTTAGCCTACTGCCAATGTAATGTTTTTATATCAACATATTACAAAATTCCACCGAAACAGCAAATAATATAATATGACCAAATTCCATAGTTCAAAGGTCAATTTCGTTGTCACAAGCCCCTGGATACTTGACTGTTGTTTCTCCAATTGTCAATGACTCTTATGCCCATATAAATAAAGGAGAGCCTCCTCCTTTTTGCTTTTAATAATGGTGAGTGCATGTAGTGCATGATGGCTTTCGATGCAATGGCACGTATTAGTAAGCTACAAGGAAAAGCTTAAAGAAGGTTGAAGTAATTATTTTCCCTGAAGTCAATTAACTTGCTTCACAAGGTTAAAATGTCTGTTTTCAAAACAGTGCATTCCCCTCTACAAGAAAGCTGACTTAAGAACATAATCTCATGACATACTCACGATAAAATGTAATTTCAAGCAGCTATTTAAAGAACATCACCTAGGAGTCAAATGCAGGCATTGGCTTCCTGTTCCTCTCCTGAAAACTGAAACAACTGATCTATGTGTTGCACTTATACGTATTAGAAGTTGAGATCCAACTTTTGCATATTGCAAAAAGAAAACCCCAATAAAAAAACATGTATATGAAAACTTAACGTGTATATGAATGGTAGTTGATGGTTCCCATGTCAAGGGGCAGATGCATTCACTCTTGGTTTTAGACTGAAAGAGCCTTTCAAGTTACTCAATCTATTAGGCAGATAACAGTTCAGCATCTTGGATAGCTCATTTAAAATCAAGAGTAAAAAAAAAAAAATCAGATTTACCATCACGTTATGTCATCCACCTGCACCCATTCTGTTTCTGTGTGCATTTGAATGCAAAATCAAAAAGAAGATCAAGAAGATGGCAACTAGAGTACACTAGCAAAAAACATTTGGAGCTATTGAAGAGAGATACTTTGTCCATTTTGCAATTGCATGGATTAGTGTTTTTTGAACCCTTGCACTCTGCATGCTTGACAGGTATGGAAATTATTCAGTGAAGAAATACAGGGAAGTATTATTCTGAATCTAACAACCACCATCTTAAAATTGTTTACATCCTACCTTCTACCATACTACTCAGAGTACTAGGAATTTTAGGGCATTATATTCTTAATATTTTTCAATTTAGATATTTCATCAGGAATGTGCATGCCTGGATACCGCTCCCTAGTTCTTTTTGCAGTTCTTGAACTCTTCTATTACCCTGTATTACTTAAATGCAAACGTGGTTGATAAAATCCATTTAAGGTTCTCTTTAATCTACTGAGGGTCAAAATGATCTTGATAGTTGATATGTTCCCTAACTTACATTGACTGTTACTCGTCCTTAAGAGTCAGCTGTGCTACTGTAGTCTATACCATGGACAACTGAAATTGCTAAAATGCCAAAGGATTATGAACCAAAGCAAAGAAGGAAACAACTATTTCTAACTACAAAATGTAACAGTTATACTGGGCAAATGGACATGGTGAAGAAATATGTGTCATTGACATCTGTACATGTATGCAATGCTGCTATGATATATCTATTGAAAGGGTCTTCATTTCCTACATTTGGCATTTCCTAAATTTGAAATGTAATTATATATAAATACAGTGATTTGACAAGTGCCAAACAATATTGTGTTGTGTTATTATTTTAACACCAATCATTTAGAATGATGCAGTGGCATACTAGGACTCCTAGATGTCAGGTGTCGGAGGTGGCCGGAAGGGTCTTCACAGTTAAAACTTGTGCGCCACCTGTGCCTGTACCCTGAAAAGCCTGAATTGGCCACAGTGGTCCACGCCTTAGTTATATGCAGAATGGACTACTGTAATGCACTTTGCGTGAGGCTGCCTTTCAAGACAGTTCGGAACTGCAGCTAGTGCAAAGGTCAGCTGCCAGATTATTAACTGGAGCTAACTACAGGGAACATATCACATCCCTGTTGAAGCAGTTCCACTGGCTTCCAACAAGTTTCTGGGCTCAATTCAAGGTGCAGGTTTTTACCTATTAAGCCCTATATGCTTCATGTCCAACCTATCTTCGAGATCACACATCTTTCTACAAACCGGCACGGGTTCTGAGATTGGCAGGGGAGGCCCTTCTCTCGGTCCCACCATCGTCTCAAGCACGGTTGGTGGGGATGAGAGAGAGAGCCTTCTCTGTGGTGACCCCCCGGCTCTGGAATATGCTCCCTAAAGAGATTAGATTAGCCCTCATCCTTCAATCCTCCGTTCCAACCTGGAAAAATGGATGTTCTTGACCTTGAGTAGACTGAATGGCCCATATGAAGCTGACACTTGGCATCTTGTGTATTCAAGGCAGTTAGTTTTATCTACTGTTGTTTTAAAATTGTATTATTTTGATTTAATGCTACATGTGTTGATGGTGGTTGTTGTTATAATTTTATGTGACTTGTTTTGTATTTTTGTACCATTTTTACTTGTTGTATTTTATATGTGCACTCTGGAGTGCCTTGTAAGCTGCCCCGAGTCCCTTTGGGGAGATAGTGGCAGGATATAAATAGAGATGATGATGATGATGATGTTGATTAGATTCTTTTTGTGCATAATGCTCTTAAAGTCAGGTGCCACCAATTCTTTTGGTCAATAAACTTTGCATTTATTCCTTTTGATATTAATTCTGTCTATTTTGATTATTCTCAAATCTTAATTAAATTCAATGGACTGTATCCACAGAACAACACTTCACCCAATCAGTAATAGCCTTTGCTAAGTGATTATGATTTATTGTTTTTTAAAAATATTTTGGGTGCTCACATTCCAATGCCATTGTTTTAATTTCACTTCATGGGCCTCCTATGTTTGAATGTACTCCGTTTAGGTCTGCATCCCTCCTTATGAACCAACTCGAGCCCTGAGGTCCTCAGGGGAGGTCCTCCTCTGGGTCCCACCCCAGTCACAAGCACAACTGGAGGGAACGAGAAAGGGGGCCTTTTCATTGGTAGCTCCCCGACTCTGGAATGCCCTTCCTAAGGAAATGAGATTGGCT